>CM061142.1:729880017-730223226 GCA_030789695.1 Scilla litardierei
ACACCATATCTCAATATAATAAACTTTATAACTATATCTATATAATAATCATAACCCACAACTGTTCACGTGGCTCCCCTAGCATAACAAAATGTGTACCTACACTAACATACTATCAACATGCACGAAATGAATTTGCCTGAGTTCACTTGATGGCTAGCCCACGGGAAGTACGACAGGGGTTTACGAGGCTGTCGATGCCAGAAGAAGGCCTCGGGGATCAGGGAACGCCGGGGGAGGCCGGCGTCGTGGCAGAGGGGTCTGCGTTTGCGTGGGTGTTGTTGCCGTGTACCGGTGGAGAACGGGGCCGAGGGGAGGAGTTGACAGAAAACGCCGGTCGACGAGGGAACAGGCCGGAGATTTGGGCCGCCGTGCGATGGGTCTGTGGTCAAGAGCGCAAGGTTGTGGCGCTGTGGAGTTGCAGCGTCGGCGGGGAGGATGGAAGGGGGGGTCCGGCGATGCAAACGGCGTCGGAAACAACGGTCGAGGCGATGGCTGTTCGAAGCAACGGCGGACTGCCATTGCTAATGACCAGGGCGGCGCAGCCGCGTGCTCGGCGGAGCACAGGGCAGCGATGGGGAGTTGTGGTCGGGTCGGAGGGAGGGTCGGATGCAGGTCGCTGCCGCACTTGTGGCAGCGAAATGCGGACGTGGGTTGAAGCACGATGCGAGAGATGCGGAGAGGAGAAATTATAGAGGGCGGCGGCTGCGATTTGTGTATGGGAGGAGAATAGTAACCCTAGGTATTTTAAAATGAAAAAGGCTTGGGCAGCACATGGGTAGGGTCTTAGGTCCTTTGGAATAGCTGTTGGTCTAGGGTTTCATTATTATAAAGGTTGTTGTGTGTGTGTGTGCATCACGTGAAGGGAGAAGTTGTTAGGATTTTGCT
Organism: Scilla litardierei; assembly: GCA_030789695.1. Classification (NCBI taxonomy): domain Eukaryota; kingdom Viridiplantae; phylum Streptophyta; class Magnoliopsida; order Asparagales; family Asparagaceae; genus Scilla; species Scilla litardierei. The sequence goes on from CM061142.1 coordinate 729,880,906, forward strand.
TATAGGGATTTTGTTATCAATGTTATTATTATTGTATGTTTTTTTAAAAGAACAACAGATCTCACTCCTCTCTCTCACGTGGGTTGTGCGGCCAAGATGGGGAGGGGCTAGGTCAACAATAGAGAAGGAAAAAATATTTTTAAATTAATTATCAGGGTTGCAAACTCTGTGAAACCTAGGCTTAACCTATATATATGAACTGTGGAAAAAGTGAATACGGGTCAAACGGAGCCCAAAAATTGTGAAATAAATACTGGGGTGACCGGGACGATGAGAGAAGGAAGACAGAGAAGACGGATCACAATTTCAACGACGAGAAACGAAATTAAAAATAGAAAGGCCTTACGACAAAAGTGAAAATCGTGACGTCTCTTTTAACAAGGTCAAATCGTGGAAGAACGACCGTGAAATGTCGTTCCAAATGAATTCCACAATTTAACACTCTTCGAAAGGGTCACAACGGCATATCACCCTATAGGGTTCGGATACAGACAATGTCTAAAATAAACACGTGCACGAACAAGTCTACGTGCACGAAAAGCGTACAAAGGATACGGAGTCCAAAGGCGACCGTAATCCCAAGTTGGGCACACGTCGGGGTTGGCTTGATAAGGTCACAACCAAGGTGCTACGGCCCTATCGACTCAACGACACGACTCCCACACAAGGCAACAAAACCATTCAGGTACTCGAAATTGCTATACGCACAGCCGTATGATGATTAGCGAGTACCGGCCGTTACACAAAGTAAAACAAATACTCTTACCTATGCCTTGAGATGAACTTGTAGGAGAATATATGCCCATAAGGCATTTATCCATTAGTATATGTCTTGTTCATACCGTATATGGTACATATTATTCTAAGCATAAATAGTTCGTATTAATATACTTAGATAATATCCATAGACTTATAGTTAGGTCCTTACGTATCTAGATGAGATCTCGATTATGAGTAAGTAAGCGACCGAATATAAACGTAAGTCTTAAACAGTTCGTGGTCATAGATGTGTCGAGAACTGGATATCGACACATCGGACAGACCACTGTGTCTTAGTCTTACCTTAGGGTAATGATGATCTCATAGTCATTCGACTTGGTGAAGTCGGAGACGAGACACAGGTGCTCATTGGAGAATGAGTTCACTGAACGACCAAATTAGAGTTATTAAATGGTTGACTTTAACTAAACTGTCTTTAATAACTCTAGGGTGATAATAGGTTAGCTGGTCCTTAAGACCTGAAGTCATTTGTACGAACCTGTGAGCGAACCGTGTAGCTTAGACCTATGATCTAGCTTCGAGGCTAGGCCTGCTGAAAGATCTTAGGTTGAGTTGCACCCGAAGCTCTCGAGGCGAGTAGATGCCTAAGATGGGATTCGTCACTTCTGTTAAAGGGAAGTTAGTGTTACAGGCTCAGTACGGTCTTTATGTTAATCCTCAGCCGGGGTGCGTTGTAAGAAGTATAACGTGTATACAATAAAGACCGCCGTATACTGACCAATGTTGTCTAATACGGTTGACAGTAAACCATACCCTAGGCCAACAAGAACACAGTCTTGACGAAGGGACTACAGCTAACGGAGTTCATCACTGACACAGCCAATGTAAACCCAATGATGCTTTTGTCAAAGGGTCGATCACGTTATGATGATTCAGAAACAGGGATGACAGCTACTGCTCGTAGTGACCGTCGTCTAGGGGTTTCGAGCCCCAACCTGTAGTAAGGTCAGGCTGTAGGGTCTCACACCGAGTAGTGTTCGTGTCTTAGTAATAGGAAGATAGAATAGAGAGAGATATATCATTTGATGATATTCACAAATCTTGTTGTGAAAGTTAGTCGCAATAGCAATAGGGACAAACGTTGCATTTGATGCAAACTATAATTAAACGTGTCGTAAATTGGTTACGACAAATTTAGTAGGAACAAATATATTGGAAAGGGTTACCTGGATGACGGGATCGTCCTGGTCTAAACACAGGTTCAAACCGTGTCCAAATCGGAGCTCAAACGAGCCCGAAAACGCGAAAACAGTCTAAGGCGAAGTGGGTTAGACCCACTGGGCTAATAAGCCCATAGGAAAAGGCAAACGAGCGCAGCCCGCTGCAGCAGCGGGCGGGCGCCCGCTAGCTGCAGCGGGCGGGCGCCTGCTGCAGTAGCGGGCGTGGCCCGCTGCACATCGGGCGGGCGCGCCCGCAACTTAAGTCAATTTAGGGTTTTTTGAAACTCCAAATGACGGCTACGAAAATCGATTGTTTGCCCAACTTTGGGCAATTGTTTGAGGGGTCAAACGAAGTCGAAATTCGTCGCCGTCGGTTCCTACGCGTTCAGCATTCGAAGCCCTTCGAATTGATAGCTTGTTTGGTGTCTAAAGTTTAATGTGCAAAGAGAATTAATTAGTTAAAGTTCGCTTTTATGAAAAGCTCACTTAAACTTGAAATTAAGCCAAATTAGCTTAATTGATTTTTCTCCCATTTTGTAAAGTCCCACATTGCTCGCAACGAGAGAGTGAGTGCCGACTCCCTATAATCGATCGAGTAGCTCCAGACTTTTAGAGCAAGCTCGATCGGTGACTAAATTATTCTCTCTCTCTCTCTCTTCCTATTCTCTGGAGTAGTCCTAGCAAGACTACGAAGGGGGTTTGGATCTTGATCCGGACATCTAAGACACGGGTTCTTCTCAAGTGAAACTTTCTACCGCGTGTGATCGGCTCGGAGGCGAAAGTTGGCTCGGGCGGATCAGTTCGAAGGTGCGAGGCTGCTCAGGCGGATCGAGTCAAAGCGGATCGGCTACGAGGAGCTTCTGAAGACGGTGCGGTATATCTTGCCTGCTCCAGGGCCAAGATTCCGGGTATGTGGTTAAGTAATTTTAGTGTAGATTTAATTAGTTGCTTTAGAGTAGATCCCTCTTGGGGTGGTCAGATCTACCCCAAGTTGGCATAGATCTGGCTAGGTTCTGGCTCCTTCAGAGCCTAGCTAAATAGTTTAGCTAGTGTAGAAAATTTTGATTTTCGTTTTTCGCTGCGCTTTTGTGCTTCTGTGGTCAGTCTGACTTAGGACGGACACAGATCCGAGCTCTGAGGGTCCACCAAAACCCCAACAGAACTTACTCATTAATGAATGCAAGGCATGGAAAAGAATCTCCAAGTGATGAGATTAGCTTGAAAGCACTTGGATGATTTCCCTTGAGCTTGACTTCAATGCATGAAGGAGAGAATTAGCTCTAAGAGGGAAATGAGAGAGTTTGAGAGTGGCTTAATCAATCTCTAATGATTTGCAATAGATCCAAGAAGTTCTAATAAACTTAGCCCTCTCGTATATATAGGAACCCTATATAAACTCTCAAAACCCAAGAAAGAAGCCAAAAACACAAAGCTGTAACAGTTAGATTCTGGGCTGAAACATCACCGACAATCGACTGATGAACAAATGCCAGTCAACTGGCCAACGGCTAAATAAATCCCAACGGCTATAATCTGAGCCAGGATAGTCGACTGTAGAAGACTACACAGTCGATTGTAAAACAGGCAGTCGACTATATAATCTTCATCAGGCGACTGTTGAGGGGATGGAATAAAACAGAGAGATGCAACTTATGCACTATACGCAGACAGACGACTGATGACCAGAATACAGTCGACTGTAAATCAGACAAGCGACTGTAATTACTGAACCAGTCGACTGACTGCAAATTGGGATGAAGCACAGATAATGCAAGTTGCGCACAGTCGACAGTAGAACAATTCACAGGCGACTGTTGGAAGACAGGCGACTGTAAATTGACCATCAGTCGACTGTTCCAAAAGCTCAAGTATGATTCAATAAAAGGTTGACTTGAGCAGAGCACCACAGTCGACTGTCGAAGGCTCGACAGGTGACTGGAATCCCCTAGTCGACTGTAAAACCTTCATTAGTCGACTGATAGAGAGCCATAGACTCCAAATGAGTCTTTGGGTAAGATGAACCTATTGGGTTGGATTCTATGATAATCCTAAGGCTCACTAAGATGGTTAAATGCATATGCATGAATGAGTAGACCATCTATCAAGGCATTACATTAAACCTAGACTCAAAAAGGAGAAAATCAATAAATGAAATATTACATGGATTACTTTGCTTCCCTTAGAGTATATGACTGCAATCTTGATTCCTTGATGCTTCCCATAATCTCCAAGCTTTGGCACTCATTGAGTCCATGCTTTGGCCGTGATCCTCTTGATGTCCACCCTTACATCAAGTGTTTAGTCTCCAAAAACGGTATTCTGAAATGTTAATTATGAGACTAAAACAAGAGAGTAATTAACAACAACATAATGTTGTGATCATCATCAAAATAACATTGGTATGAAACACCAATACTCAACAATCTCCCCACTTTTGATGATGACACACATTATGTAAACATAAAGAAACTAAAGCACAATGCTAATGAGCTCCCCTACTTATATGCACCAATTGTAAAATGGGATACACAATTGTAAATACTTATTATACCAAATGAAATAATGAGAAACAAAGGTGACATATTATAGGCATGGATTATATAAACCAATTGCAATAAGTATATAACATGCACACATGAAAGGATTACATAAACCCATATATCTCTCCCTATAGATATATCTCTCTCCCCAAATGCATATGTATGATAAACATGCTTTACGTAATGCATATATCTCTCCCCCTTGTCATTGTCAAAAAGGTGGATATCAAATATATCCCCTTGTCATTCTAATTAAAGATGTGCCAATATGCAAAAGTTAAAGAGATGTATGATACCAAAATAATAAAATTTAGTGGGTATCAATCATTATCCATGCTCCTCCTAGATCATAGAAATGGTCAATTTTTTTGACTTCTAGGATCTTAATACCAATTGTAAAGAAAGAGATAAACGATCTCTAACAAGTGAGATAATACCAATTGTAGAAAAGGAATCTTGAAAGATAATCCTCTTTACCAATTGTTAATCATAATTGGAGCCATGGGACTAAAGTGTATCACAGCAATAAATATGAAAAAATAAAGCTTCATTGATACACAATGACATTGCCAAAAGGAAATATAACATGAACCATGATGGCAAAATCTATGGGTTGAGTTTGAAACCATCATAACCAATTGGAAAATGACACCAATTGAAACAATGATCCCAAGAACAACCCGAAATGAGAGTTAAAATATGTTTTAAAATATTTTAAACATACAACATATTAACTCCCCCATTGACATACATATGGATCAACAAATACATGTATGCGAATGTATTCCCCAAGGTCCCAATTTTCATGAAAAATAAATTTGAAAATATTTTCAAAATCATGAAACACACACAAATAATGGGTATGCTTAGAATAAACATTTAAGCACAATACCCATTCAATATGCATATGTGTGAGGAACTTAAACATTAGGGAACCAAACCCAAGAGGAGTTTGATTTCCTAATGTAATCACATGCGGTGATCATATCCCTAACCAAAGAGTTGATGTAGCTATCCCTCTCTTGCACACTACACCTAGTGGGAATCCATAAACTCAAGGATTTCTTGGGCAAGGGTTTTGCCTTTGCAAGAGGGGTGGATGTGGCATGCTTAGGTGTAGAAATAAATTTCTTAGCATTCATAAAGTGAGGATTTTGCTTCTTAGTAAAAAATGAAAGATTTTCATTCTTCCTCACCACCTTGTGATTTACATGCTTCTTGTTGATGTTATTATTATACAAGAAAGCATGGTGAATCTTCTTAGGTGCTTTTGCAATATTTCTTGAATTTGCACCAAAAGAAGAATTAGAGGTGGGTTTGGTAACCACCTTTGGAGTGTATCCCAAACCTCCTCTATGGTTTACCGGATGTTGTTTTTCAAGCAAATTGTGGAGTGAATCCCTAGAATAAACAAAGGTTTTGAGCTTTTGAGATTCCTCTTCGCATTTCAACGTAAGTTGTTGAATGCGAGTTTCTAAGCTAAGGTTTTGAGCTACTAATTTATCATTGGAAATGCTCAACTCCTTAATTTGAGAGAGAAGTGTGTCTCTCTCACTAGTGTCACAAACATGCAAAGCATCATTATTATTTACACTAGTAGATTCTAAAGCATGCTCCCTACTCATAGCATTCTTAAATTTTGCTTTCAATTTATCATATGAGTCGATGCACTTACTTGCACGTTGGAGGCTACATTGAAGCGATAATCAAGCTCCTCATATGTTATCTTTGGCTCCTCCTTTTCTTCACCATCGCTTTCCTCCTCGCTAGAGCTTGATGAAGACTCTTTCCCATTAGCCATGAAGCACATTTCTTTGTTGGAGTTGGGCCATGCCTCTACCTCTTCATCGCTTGATCTTGAGGAGATTGATGAAGAATCATCAAAAGTAGTGAAGCACATGTGAGTTCGCTCCTTGTCATCCTCTTATTCATCACTTGATGTGTCATCATCGGAATCATCAAATGTGTCGACAAGTCCCTTCTTTTGGTTCTTGAATTTGGACTTGCCTTTCCAATGCTTCTTCCATTTACCCTTATAAGTCTCATTGGTGGGTTTGGAAGGACATTTGGTAGAATGATGACCTTTACCACTGCAAGTGTTACAAGTAGGAATCTTGTTAGAATTGGAGGCAAACTTTAACAAATATTTACCTTGCTTGCCCTTGAAGAATGCCTTAAATTGCTTGGCAAGCTCATTGAACTCATCATTGCTAGCATCTTCTTCTTCATCTTCTTCACGCGAGGCTTCTCGATGGAATTTCTTTCTCCACTCGATTGGCTTCTTCTCGGCATGGAATGCAACCCCCTTTTGTTTCTCCAGCTTCTCGAGCTTGGTTGGTTGAATCTCATTCTTGTGTTGAAGCTTTACTTCGTATGCCATGAGATTCCCAACGCACCCCTCAATGGTATATTTGGACATATCGTTAGACTGCAAAATCTCATTGGCCTTTGACTCCCATTTGGGTGAAAGAGAGTCAAGGATCTTCTTCACTCGATCCTCTTGGAAAATCACCTTCCCAAGTCCTTCCAAAGCGTTCACGATGTCTGTGAACCTTGTGAACATTTCTGAGATTCTTTCTCTTCTTACATCTTAAACATTTCATATTTAGATCTAAACACACTTTGTTTAGATTTCTTTACCTTGGTGTCCCTTCAAAAGTAATCTCCAAGATATGCCAAATTTTGTTGGCCGATTTGCATATGGAGATATGGTTGAACTCATTCGGAGTGAGGGTGCAATGGAATGTATTCATAGCCCTCGTATTGAATTTGATAGAGTCCTTCTTCGCCTTTGTCCTTGAGGCCGCGGATGTAGTAGGATTCTCAAAGGGCGACTCCGTGATGTCCCAAAGGTCTTGACCCTCCAAGTAGATCATCATCCTGATCTTTCAACTTGGGTAGTTGGTTCCATTGAAGAGCGGGGGTCGAACGGTTGATAGACCTTCTTCATGAGACATGGATGAAGCGTTGTATGCCATCATTGTTGTATGCTTCATCCTCGCTTTGATACCAATTGTAAGGACCGTCTACCTTGCAATACTAACAACAAACACTCTAGAGGGGGGTAAATAGAGTAATGACAAAAAATTGTGCAATTAAAATTTAACTTGCAAATGTGGAATAATAAATGCAAGAGGAATTAACGAACACAATCAAACCCAACGCAAACACAAGATATTACTCTGGTTCCCCAAACTTGGGTACGTCCGACAACACCAATATTCACTATATTTCCCATAAAGAGAAGTAAATTCAATCCCACAAAGAGATACCTCACACAGAGGATTTTGTCCTACACAAGAACCAAACCAAACCTACACAAGGGTCTAACTCCCACACAAAGAATTAGGGTTAACCCTACACTAGGACACCAAACTCCTACAAAGAGAGTTACTCCCACAAAGAGAGTTATTCCCACAAAGAGAATATCTAATTCCCACAAAGAGAATTAGGGTTTCAAAGAAACACAAAGTAAAACAAATACTCTTACCTCTGCCTTGAGATGGACTTACTCATTAATGAATGAAAGGCATGGAAGAGGATCTCCAAGTGATGAGATTAGCTTGAAAGCACTTGGATGATTTCTATTGAGCTTGACTTCAATGCATGAAGGAGAGAATGAGCTCTAAGAGAGAAATGAGAGAGTTTGAGAGTGGCTTAATCAATCTCTAATGATTTACAATAGATCCAAGAAGTTCTAATAAACTCAGCACTCTCATATATATATGTCACGCCCCGCTTCCCAAAATACCCGGGAGCGAGGATGCGACGAAGGTCCGCTTGTACATAAAACAAGGAGGAAATTTTTTGGATTTTCTTCCTTGTTCGATGCACAATAAGCGTCTGTAGTAATTCCATTGAAGGACAGGTTCTTGTCATGCAATCTCAGAGAAACAACACACAACATCTTTATTATCCCAATAGATGATAAGTAGTACAGGACTGGGCCTTATAGTACGGCCTACAACGACTCGACAGAAAAGTAAAGTACATCACTCAGAAGTAAATAGCACACTGGCAATAAGGAAAGCACACTGACGATGGTAAGGAAAGCACACTGACGATGAAATCAAGTGGATGTTGTGGTCGAACCGGAAACTCCTACTCCTCTGTAGGTGCGGGCTCAGTAACGTCCTTTGATCCCTGGTCAACGAGATCGTCTTCAGTGTAATACTCCACGTACTCTGTCGGCTCGTAGTCTGACATGCATTTCAAAAAAACAATGAAATACATGTCAGCGCTAAGCGGCAAGTAAAGACCAGCAGAAAGTAAAGGTAGGAAATGTAATGAACGAACAAGAGGTAACAAATGTCGCTTGACTATCCAATAGTGTAGGCATGCCTAATAATAAGAAGTCTAACTTAACTTCCAAATCAACCAGTCAGTCAGGGCTTGAAGGCACAGGTCACTTCAATGATCGCAGGACAAGTCCTTTGGTTGACCAACCCCCTTCCCATTCCTTCCTAGACACTGATTCAGTTGTAATTTAAGACCGCTTGTTATTACGCCGCTCTGCCACCTTCGAGTAGTCTCGACTTAGTCAGTAGAACAGTCAGCAATAGTAGCATAGTACCAAACAAGCTAGTGCATCAGCCTTAGACCGAGTGCACGATATGCAACCCGAAGTGCACCCATCCCACGGAGCAACTCGTGGAATCTCTACCTACCATCCCCTGCCGGGTGATGGTACAGCTTAACTAATAAGGGTGGACCCGGTCACTCCCGCACACTTCGTAGCTCAAGGCTACCCCAAAACCCGTGTGGTATCACATTAACCGTATCCGTATCCGTATGGCTTTATAGGCCCTTCACTTTGAACATTCAACAATACAATGAGCACAAGTACAACAAGTACATATATGGTAGATACGTGCATATACCCGGTAATTACTTGCAACACACATATATACGGTATTTACTTGCCTGTAGTCGTGACCGGTTGTAATCCGGTTCCTTGGGCGGGTCTCGTACCGCGTCCGGGAGTCGGTGTTTTCCCGGGACGTCTACCTACAAACACCACATGCACGCACCCATATTTTATTAATATAATAATCGAAATTACAGGGTTCCGTACTACGTGCATGTACGTACGTGCACGTGTACGTATACATGTATAAAATACAAATAAAAATAATTCTTAAAAAAAACTTAAACAAAATCCTAACAAATATCTTTCCCCTTTTCTAATCCTTCTTTCCCTTCACAAAATTCTTATCTCCCAAAATTCCATTCACAAATCTCATTCCATTCTCTCTCTTCCCTTCAAAATATTGGCAACACCACAAAACTGTGAACTTTCTTTTTCTTTTCTTTTTTTTCATCTTCTTCTTCCTTCTTTGTGTAGGTGAATCAATGGGGAAGGAGACCAATGGAGCAAGGACCAAGAGGAAGAGACCCAGGAGGAGGGGAGTGGGGTGGGTGGCCGGCCATGGCCGTCGCCGGCCGCCGCCGGCCGGAAATGCCCAGTTTTGTTTTTGTTTTTTGTTGTTGTTGTTGTTTGTTGTTGCTTGATTTCAGAGAAAGATATGGAGAATGGAGAGAGGTGAGATGTATAGAGATGTAGAGGGGGATCAAGGGGAGGTGGAGGTTGTTGCCGGAGGGGAAGAGTTCGCCGGAGTTGGCCATGGTGGAGGTGGCCATTGATGGGTTTCATTGTTTTTTGTGTGTTGATTCTTAGAGAGAGAAAGAGAAAGATTGGAGATGGGGATTTATGAAAGAGAATGAAGGATGGAGGAGGAGGGAGAGGCTCACCGGAGTTGGCCGGAATGTTGACCGGAGCTTCGCCGGAGTGGTGTTTCGGATGGAGAAGAAGAGGGTTAGAGGGGGTTTAAATAGGTTTAAGCAAATAATTTTTATTATCTTCATTAAAACTTAGTCAAAAAGGAAATAGGATGATAAGATATTGTCTAATCTTGTCTTTGAAATTTTAGACCCTCACGTTTTGATTTCTGGTTCATTATAATATTATTATTTAAATTATTATAATATTATTATTAATATATAAAAATAGTATTTTTTTTTGAAACATCCCAGAAAAATTATTTAAAAATACGGGCACGTACCTGACGACGCGGGGATCTCGAATATGTGGTTCGTATCTCAGGTTGAGCTATAGACAATTCGTGAAAAATAAAAAGGTCGGTTCGATCATCAGTGTCGGGTCTGCGGGTCCTTAGTCGATCTGACATCGGAATCGCGCGAAACTTGAACCGATGGTCTATTATGATCCAAAAGTCATGGAGACAGAGTTTGAAGTCGTCTGGACGACGTTCACATATATCAGTATTTATTAGCCATAAATAATATTATTTTAATATTATTTTATTATATTATAATACAATCCACTCCTATAATATATATAAATCATAAAAATATTTGAAAATATGGAAAATACTTAGGAAATATATCTTGACAGATACAGGCCGTCACAATATAGGAACCATAGAACTCTCAAAACCCAAGAAAGAAGCCAAACATACAAAGCTGTAACGGCTAGATTCTGTTGGGTTTTGATGGACCCTCAGGACACAAATCTCTATGCTCGTCCTAAGTCGGACGAATAATAGAGGCAAAAGAAAGCGCATCAGAAGAAAATCGTTAAACTTTTTAACGAAGCCCTAAGGAAAATCAAGACACTTAGCCAGGATCTCTGCAAACTTGAGGTGGATCTGACCACCCCAAGAAGGATCTAAGCTAATGCGACATAATTAAAAGAATCTTCTAAATTACATACCCAGAAGCTTGCCTTGGTATAGGCAATGTGTACCACACCGTCTTCCGAGCCGCTCCCCGTCATGCGCCAAACCGATCCTCGAACCGCTCCGCGTCCCAAGGCGAACAATCCCTTTATCACCGAGCCAACCACGCGCCGAAGAAAGTTTCACCTGAATATGAACCTTCGCCAAGACTTCAGATCGGATCCGAACTTCTTCGTGGCTTTGCTAGAGCCCTTCAGGAGTAAAGCAGAAAATTAGGGAGAAGAGAATATTAATTTAAGCCTAATTCCGAGTGTGCTCCAATATTTTTGGGAGCTGCTCAGATCTAGAGCTTGGGACGAGTTTAGAGGAAAGGAGCAGGCCCCCATTTATATAGGCAGCTGACCCCTCTCCTTTACTCCACTTCCGATGTGGAACTAATAATTTGGAGTTAAATAGTTCAAGTTAGTTTGCCTTTCATAAAGGCCAAACTTCCATGAATTTTAACTCCGTCACCATTGAGCTTCACATTTGATACAACCTATCAAATCGAAGAGCGCTGAACGGTGAACGCTTAAGAAAAAACGGCACATCAATCCGAGTCCGTTTGACCCTTCAAACGTGTGTCCAAAGTTCAGCCCAAGACCAGTTTCTTAAAAACTGAGCCATCAAAATTTTGCACAAGCATAGGGTTTTGAACCCACAGTGGGACCCACCGAGTGGGCCCCTACTGTAGCTAGCGCACCCAATGGGGCACGTGCCTGGCACGCGCCCGTAGGTGCATGCCATGCACGCGCCTGCAGGGCGCCTGATGCGCCTTATGGGGGCTGGGGAAGGGGTGCCACCTGGCGCCCCTTTCTTTGTTTGTGCAAAACAAATGGGCGCATCTCAGGCGCCCATTTTGGGTGGGAAAAAACAGGCCTGGCCATTTGGCCAGGCCCCAAAGGCTGCCACCCATTTTTTTAATTTTTAACTAAAATTAGCTTTAACAATTAAAGCTTTGGGATTTATCTTTGGCCCCCTTAAGACCTATTTAAAACTCTTTTAAAAAGACTTTCTGGGCTTTTTTTGACTCCGTTTTAGACGCGGTTTGAACCTGTGTTTAGATCGGGACGATCCCATGACACAGGTAACCTTTTCAACGTGTTTATTATATTTAAATATTGTCTTAAATAATTTAAGACATATTTAACTCCTTTTGCATCACATGCAAAATAGTCTCATATCTAAGCTTAAAATATCATTTGCATCAAATACAAATGATCTGAGGGCATACATCCCCCAACATCTCCTACTTGCACTCAGGATCATTTATCCCGAATGCATAAGATAACTGCAAACTCTTTGCAGTGTTCTATCCCTTGCATCAAATGCATATACTCACTAATATCTCTACCTATTACTAGACGAAGGTCACACTCTGTGTGAGACCCTACAACCCGACCCTACTACATGTGGGGCTCGAAGCCCCAGATGGCAGTGACCACGAGCAGCAGTTACCGTCCCTGTTTTAGTATCATACTTATGTGGTTAACTCATTGACATGAGTGTTGTCGGGACCTTCTGACCGTGTCCGTGATGAATTCCATACTTATAGTCTCTTCGTCAAAACTATGTCGTTTAGTTCAAGCCTAGGGTATGGATAAACTGTCAACCCCAATAGCTCAAAGCCGGTTAGTTTCCATCGATCTTTAGTCAAGTAATGTTGGATATCTTCCAACATACTCTGGCCAGAGTTTTCACTAAAGACTGACCTAACACTACGACACTAACTCCCATTGACCAGGAGAGGCGAATCCTATCTTGGTCATTACGCTCCTTGTACGCTTCAAATGTCAACCGACCAAAGATCTTTCGACAAGCCTTACCTCGAAGCTAGGTCAGGGGTCTAAGTGACACCGTTCATGCACAGGTTCTTACAATGACCTCAAGTGAAAAGACCAACTTGCCTATCATCACTAAGAGTTATCATTGACAGATTGGTCAATCATAACCATATGATAACTCTTGTGGGTCGTTCAGTGAACTCATTCTCTAATGAGCACATGTGTCTCGTCTTCGACTTTGCAAAGTCAAACGATCATGAGATCATTGTCATCGCTATACGGTGAAGACTAAGTCACAATGGTCTATCTGATGTTTTGATATCCTTTTCTCGAAACATCTATGATCACGAACATTTCTAGACTTATGCTACTAACGGTCAAGCACTTCTCCATAATCGAGATCCTCATCTGGATACATGTTTGACCTTGTATTAAGGACTTTACCTAAGTTTCTAATGATAACTGCATTATTGTTAACTTAGATAAATTCTTACCAAACAGCTTACTGTTATTTCGAACACGATGTTTGTATCGATACACAAGGATGAATTTGCCTCGAGGGCATACACATCTCTTAACATCTCCCACTTGCACTCGAGCCCATTTATCCCGGTATCTAATACCGCATTTAAACATAAGTCTTTCCAGACTTCATGCGGTAGAGCCTTCATGAGTGGATCTGCTAAAACGTCTACTGTATAGACTTAAAGGGTTTTTATGTTCATTTTAGACCAACCATTTAAATCTCATTCAAATAATACCTTTGGTCGCTCGGAATCCATAATATTTAATTTCCATGGATCTCATCCAGCTCATCGTACCTTACGACAATAATTTTAATAAGTTACTGGTCATTTTAGATAGTTCATATTTAAAAGTGTCAAACTCTTTTGACCACTTTATCAAATATGTTCCATCCCCTTGATGCCTCGCATGTGTTTTATTCGCTCGCACTGACCTTGAAAACTCTCTGGTCAATTCATAAAAGTTTGTTCTTCTAATCATATTTAAAGAACAAACTTTAAATGAATGCACCAGTTTTCATGGTTATCATGAGCATTTACATCGAGTTCGGTCCGAGTAGATATGTAAGTATCTGCTGGCGAGACAGTTTCATCATAATCTGTTTATAGGAGTTAGGATGAAAACCGTTCTCTACCAACATAATTGTACTGCATTATTTTCTTTCTGCACCAATCTTCTAGACTCGAAGATTCACTTACAGTCAAAGAAACTCTTTCTTTGGACATGTAAACTAAAGTCCATACTTTATTCATATGCACGGACCTATTGCATCAAGTTGTTAATTAGAGTCTCTACTCTGAATTTCATCCTGGAAGTTATCTTAGACCATCATCGATTATGATGTCTAACTCGACTCTTCGTCTCACGAGACTCGAGTAAACCTTTAACTTCCTAACGATTGATTTAATCAATATCTTACTTATAAGGTCCTCATAGAACCTTATCAAAACCTAGGCATTTCTATCTGGGACTTAACCCAGAGGAAGGATTGTAACTCAGTCACTTTGCCATGAGTCGCACTATGTCTAATAAAGTGCGATTTTATGCTCTCCAACACATCCAATACGTTAAGAGACTTGACCTGAGAGAAAATAACATTTTCTTTTAATTTTGCAAGATTTATACATCTAAGTATTTGACTTTTCGATCTAATCGAATCATTTCAAATACTTTTGTCATTTTGTTCTCAGACTTGTGTTTCATCAAGGACACGTGTCTCAATCGAATAAGAACAACTTATCCTGGCTAGCTTAGACTTGGGTCCGGGTACATCAGTATGTACGAGACTGCGAGTTCAACAACTCGCTCTCCCACTGTCTTACAAAAGGAGTTGCGGCCATCATACATTTGAGTATGAGATTCACAAGTGTCCGTAGACTTCATAATACGAGAGGTCAGACCACTCTTTATGTGACTAGTGAACTTTGTCTCTTTGATACGGCCTAGTCTATTTTACCATATAAGTTTATTACTATCTTGTGAATTCATATATTAACATTTAATATATTATGTTATACATATTGCTCATTGCTTCAGAAGCAATGTGACGACATTCGCCAAAATGTGTTTTCCTTTTGAATAACAATTATTCTTAAATCGTGACATCAAATATGTCACATATTCAGTTCCTCATACTTATGCCTTTACCATTGATAAATAAAACTATCTTTCTCATTTGACTTTCCTTAGTGCCTTCTCCCTTTTCTAAATCTCATTTAGATATTATATGACCCAAAAAATAAGTAGCCATGCAAGCATCTCATGTATCCAAACACCTGAGCTTTGCAACCTTGAGTGTAGCTCAACAAGTTGCTCGTCTCAAGATCCGGTTGGGATACATAGTCTTGCACCAATCTTGCACTCATCTTCGAATCAAATAGTTTGATCGAAGTTTCGAACATTGCAGATCGAAACCGTTTTCCATACAACCTTGAGTTGAGTCAACAAATTGTATGGAGAAACATACTTTTGAACATCAATATGTTCCAGCTGCCCTATATAGAGGATAGTGAAATTTAGCATGCATTTATTTTGTTGGACTCAGAACTTAATGAAATCATATTCCTTAAATCTGTCCTTAAGAAGGTCACTTTAATGTCAATGAGAATATAATTTAGTCTATCAATTATAATTTAACTTGATATTCTATTAACCAAGCTATTTAACCATTTCACTTTTTCTGTTAGAATATTATATTTGGATTCCTTTGGTAAACTTAGAACTTACCCTAGTTTAGCATATGTTCAATATTAAATATAGAAAGAATGGCTTTTATCTAACTATATCCTCCCACTATTTTGCGATCATTTTAAGCCTTAATAATGAACGGTTTAATCAAATTAAATTAATGGGAAAGAGATCCAACCACCCTGAGTCTTATAACCTTGAGTGTATCTCAACAAATTGCTTGACTCTGCGATCGGTAGATGACTCTTCATCAATCATATCATACATGATTCTCTTATCGGTTTTTACCCCTAGCCATTTGTGATGATGCGTGTGCTCATCCAAATCATAATGACTAGTCTAGTCGGACCCTTGTTTTCTTGTCTAGCATAACTTATGCCGACGCTCAGTGTATTCACGACACGACGGTTTAGGCAAGTCTAGACTACATCATTAGATTAACTTGCGACGGTGCTCGGTGTATTCATGACACGATGTTTTTGGTCAAATCAAGATTACATCATATGTATTTAAGAAGTAGGTTTCTACAAGGTTGCATTGTCACAGCTTGAGTGAAGCTCAACAACTGGAACACGGGTCCTATAGTTGCCAACCTCTAAAACAAGGAGGGCTACGGCTAATCTTGAAAAAGATTATAAACGTATTTGACTTTGATATAGTCCAGGGTGTCATATAATCATGATTCACGTCATTTCGGTCCAGCGGAACACGGCCAGGAAATTGACTAAGTCAGGATCACTTGTCCCTTAGACTAGCTAGGGTGATCCAACAAGCTTAGCCAAGCACATTGACCAGATCATGGTCCATTGAATGAAGCTTGTCATTTTTATATGCGTGCCATAGACTAAAAGGCTTTTATTAACAACTAATTAATCCTATCAACTAGTTGAATCCTTAAAATTCAAAATTTTAGGATTTGTTAATAAATTTTATTAAATCCTTATCAACTGTAAGGTTCACGTGCTATCCTAATCGTTATTATGATTTTAATAAATCCTTTACAACACTTTAAAGTGTAGTCTTTTAATGAGAATATTATAATAACTATTAAAATAATAATCGTCGTTGAAGGATTACCCTAATCAGGAATTAGGTTTTAAAAGGTTGTAATGATTATTAAAACATAGCATGTCATTTAAAATTTATCTTATAAATTTCAAATAGGTTTTAATGGCTAACCTAAAAGGTTTCAACAATTATCACATAATGAAGCATGGCCATTAAAACATAATCTAACTTTATCAACTATAAAATTAGCATGCAATTATTAACCTAAATATCGCATAAAAGGTTTATAACTGTTTAACAATCATCACATAATTATTAAACATGCATCAACACATTAAAAAATTTATCCTATAAATAATTAATGTGCAACTAAATTTAACACTTAAATTTAAAAGCATGATTTTAAAACTTAAAATAGTTTCATAAAAATTATCATATAATTTTTATTTCATAAGCTATGTTTTAAAATCATCATAAAATATTACATGTTTCTAAAAACAATTTTATCGCTTAAAAGAATTTTCATAAACATATTAAATGAAAGCAGTTTCATTTTTAACAATATCACATAAAGTAAAAAATTTAGCATGCATTTAAAAAAGCATTCATCAATTAATCATATCGCAGTCCTTAGAACAACATGCAGACCTAATGCTCTGATACCACTATTGGGTTTTGATGGACCCTCAGGACACAAATCTCTATGCACATCCTAAGTCGGACGAACAATAGAGGCAAAAGAAAGTACAGCAGAAGAAAATCGTTAAACTTTTTAACGAAGCCCTAAAGAAAACAAGACCCTTAGCCATGATTCTGCTAACTTGAGGTGGATCTGACCACCCCAAGAAGGCTCTAAGCTACTGTGACATAATTAAAAGAAATCTTCTAAATTACATACCCGGAACCTTGCCTTGGTACATGCAAGGTGTACTGCACCGTCTGCCGAGCCGCTCCCCGTCCCGTGCCGAACCGATCCTCGAACTGCTTCGCGTCCCGAGGCTATCATCCCCTTGTTGTCGAGTCAGTCACACGTCGAGAAAAGTTTCACCTGAGTGTGAACCTTCTCCAAGACTCTTGATCGGATCCGAACTCCTTCGTGGCTTTACTAGAGCCCTTCAAGAGTAAGGCAGAAAATTAGGGAGAAGAGAATATTAATTTAAGCTTAGATCCGAGCGTGCTCCAACATTTTTGGGAGCTGCTCAGATCTAGAGTTTGGGACGAGTTTAGAGGAAAGGGGCAGGCCCCTATTTATATAGGCGGCTGACCCCTCTCCTTTACTCCACTTCCGATGTGGGACTAATAATTTGGAGTTAAATAGTTCAAGTTAGTTTGCCTTTCATAAAGGCCAAACTTCCATGAATTTTAACTCCCTCACCATTGAGCTTCACATTTGATACAACCTATCAAATCAAAGAGCGCTGAACAGTGAACGCGTAGGAAAAAAACGGCACGTCCATCCAAGTCCATTTGACCCTTCAAACATGTGTCCAAAGTTCAGCCCAAAACCGGTTTTCTTAAAACTGAACCGACAAAATTCTGCACAAGCCTAGGGTTCCGACCCCGTAGTGGGACACACCGAGTGGGCCCCCACCGTAGCCAGCGCGTGCACCCAATGGGGCACGTGCCATGCACACGTTTGAAGGGTGCCCGATGCGCCCTGCGAGCACTGGGGAAGGGGCGCCACCTGGCGCCCCTTTCTCTGTTTGTACAAAACAAATGGGCGCCTATCAGGCGCCCATTTTGGGTGGGAAAAAAACGGGCCTGGCCATTTGGCCAGGCCCCAAAGGCTGCCACCCATTTTTTAATTTTTAATTAAAATTAGCTTACAATTAAAGCTTTGGGCTTTATCTTTGGCCCCCTTAAGACCGATTTAAAACTCTTTTAAATAAACTTTCTGGGCTCTTTTGGACTTCGTTTTAGACGCGGTTTGAACCTGCGTTTAGACCGGGACGATCCTGTCACACAGGTAACCTTTTCAACACGTTTATAATATTTAAATATTGTCTTAAACAATTTAAGGAATATTTTACTCCTTTTGCATCACATGCAAAATATTCCTCTATCTAAGCTTAAAATATCATTTTAATCAAATACAAATGTCTGAAGGCATACATCCCCCAATAGATTCTGGGCTGAAACGTCGCCAACAGTCGACTGATGAACAAATGACAGTCGACTGGCCAACGGCTAGATAAATCCCAACGGCTATAATCTGAGCCAGGACAGTCGACTGTAAAAGAGTACAAAGTCGGCTGTAAAACAGGCAGTCGAATGTATAACCTTCATCAGGCAACTGCTGCAGGGGATGGAATAAAACAGAGAGATGCAACTTACGCACTGTATACAGACAGATGACTGATGACCAGAATACAGTCGACTGTAAATCAGACAAGCGACTGTAATTACTGAACCAGTCGACTGACTGCAAATTGGGATGAAGCACAGACAATGCAAGTTGCGCACAGTCGACTGTAGAACAATTCACAGGCGATTGTTGGAAGACAGGCAACTGTAAATTGACCATAAGTCGACTGTTCCAAAAGCTCAAGTATGAGTCAATAAAAGGTTGACTTGCGCAGAGTACCACAGTCGACTGTAGAAGGCTTGACATGCAACTGAAATCACCCAGTTGACTATAAAACCTTCATCAGTCGACTGATGGATAGCCATAGACTCCAAATGAATCTGTAGGCAAGATAAACCTATCAGATTGGATTTTATGATAATCCTAAGGCTCAATAAGATGGTTAAATGCATATGCATGAATGAGTAGACCATATATCAAGGCATTACATTAAACCTAGACTCAGAAAGGAGAAAAGCAATAAATGAAATATTACATGGATTACATTGCTTCCCTTAGAGTATATGACTTCAATCTTGATGTCTTGATGCTCCCCATCATCTCCAAGCTTTGCCACTCCTTGATTCCAAGCTTTGACCTTGCTCCTCTTGATGTCCATCCCTACATCAAGTGTTTAGTCTCCCAAAACGATATTCTGGAATGTTAACTATGAGACTAAAGCAAGAGAGTCATTATCAATAATATAATGTTGTGATCATCATCAAAATAACATTGGTATGAAACACCAATACTCAACAGTATGGGAATTTATTAAGTCGCAAAGAGTTTGCAATATATGATTATACATCAGATGTATGGGAATTAAATGTGTCGCAAAATGTTTGCGATATATACATTGGAATTATTTATATCTCAAATAGTTTGCCATAGATATGGGATTAATTGCATTTGATGTAAATGTATTTTAATAGGTCGCAAGATGTTTGATGGCCTATTTATATAATAGATGCATACACTACTACAAAAGGGACCTTTAACAGCGCTTAAATAAGGTCTTTAATAGCACTTCTAAAGGGTGGTTTTAATAGCGCTTTACAAGCGCTGTCAAAGGTCCCAATAGACAGCGCTTTTTAGTACAAGCGCTGTTAAAGGTCCACCATAGACAGCGCTTGTACTAAAGAAGCACTGTCTATTGGAACCTTTAACAGTGCTTGTTTAGTACAAGTGCTATCAAAGGACTTAATAGACAGTGCTTTTTAGTACAAGCGCTGTTAAAGGTTCATCATAGACAGTGCTTGTACTAAAGAAGTGATATCTATTGGAACCTTTAACATCGCTTGTTTAGTACAAGCGCTGTCTATGGTGGACCTTAACATCGCTTGTTTAGTACAAGCGTTGTCTAAGGTCCCAAATATATAGTACTGCTTTAGTACAAGCGATGTTAAAGATCCCAGATAGACAGCACTTGTTTCAATTCATTTTATTGTTTCTCCCTACGTTTCATATTTAAATAGATCCATTTAATGTTTAAAATGCTTCAATTAGCCATCAATAACATTAAATTACAAGAAACAATCATTACTAGAAACAATCAAATTAAATTGCTTTTATTCAACAATCACATAAATTAAACAATGTGCATTAATATTGGAAGAGGATCCCTAATACAAACAAGAAATATTATTGCATTTAAAACTTACACTACAACAAAACTAGTCATTTACAACTTTTATGGGACAACGTTTCTATTTTGGTAGTTGTAATAAATGTTTAACACAACTTTTTTTATACTGAAAGTTGTAAAAAATGTTTATTACAACCTTTTTTCGTGGATAGTTGTAAAAAATGGTTATTACAACTTTTTTGGGTGAATAGTTGTAAATGTTAATTTTGACATCACAACTCTTTTTTCTCTGAAAGTTGTAAAAAATCTTTATTACAACTTTTTTCTCTGAAAGTTGTAAAAAATCTTTATTACAACCTTTTCATGAATAGGTGTAAATGTTAATTTTGACACCACAACGTTTTCTCTCTGAAAGTTGTAAAAAATGTTTATTACAACTTTCTTCTCGGAAAGTTGTAAAAAATGTTTATTACAACTTTTTTCTAGGAAAGTTGTAAAAAATGTTTATTAAAAATAATGTGTATTACAATTTGGAAAACTCTAGGAATAAAGGAATGCTATTTTTCTTGAGAAAGAAATGCAAGATGTAGGAATCTGCAAGCTGTACCTCATTCTAGAGACTACAATTATAAACTTCTTAATGAAGCCATCAAATTGTAATAGCATCAAATAAAATAGCAAATTGTAATAGCATCAATATACATACCAATTGCTGATATACGACACAAATTTACTGTGGCATTTTCCATCGCAGCCGTCCGCTTGAATCGCACGGCACAAATTTACTTGCCGCTGGGGAGATCAGGCTTGTTTGGGAAATTTACGAACGAGCCATTTCATTTCAATCGCACAAGTTGCTGATAAAAATAGCCCTCGTGCGATTCCTCTCGCCTATCTTCGATCTCCTTTCGCCAAAGCTCGCCCTCCTGAGAGCCCCAAAAAAACCCTCGACCACACTGCTCCTCCCTCATGTGCCTTGTGGCCTAGCTCCGATCTCCTCTCGCCCATCGATCGCCTTCGTGAGAGTCCCAAAAACAAAACCCTACTCAGGCATGAGTCTCGCCTCTCCCTCAATCCTCGCATCTCCGAGCACAAACAACTTTTCCTCCACTTGGATCTTGATCCAAATGCCCTAAAATTTTGAGTTTGAAAACCATCTTCAATCTCAAGACAAATTTCTGCAAAAACCCAGTAGGGGAAAAGTCGTCTTTTTTGTTGGATTCTTGCTTTGTGAAAAATGAAGTCTTTTGAGGGAAGGTACATGGACGCTGCTGAAATTGAAGAGAATCTCTTTGCTATTGGCGATGCTAAGGTAATTATACCACTCTGCCATTGACGTCAAGTTTTCCTTTTTTTCTTTTGATGTCTGGCTTATACGGGCATGTTGAGCATTGATTGTTACAAGCTGTGCAAGGAATAAATTTTGTTCTTGGCATCATAGCATGGTATCATTTAATTATAAATCATTGTTACAACAAACTGTGACTCGAAGAGTTGCTTGTAGTCGATTTATAAATTTCATTTTCATGATATTTGGGCTTCTGGTTTTGTTAAAATGGTAGTGATTGAGAAACTTTGTTGTTTGTAGGGTAAAAATTTCATTTTCCTTGTATTTAAAAATAATGTAGTTTGGTGTTTGTAGGGTAAAAATTCACTTGTTCTTCAAAATGTGACTTTATTCATATCTGAAATTCGCTTGCATTTCATACTATTCTTCACATGTTTTCTGCTTGTTGTCTGGAATGTAAAATTAAATTCTGAGAGTTCAAATCATATTATCTATTGGCTAACAAGCTTGGAATTATCTAGTTGTAATTTGAGTTTGTGTTGGTACGACTACTTCATGATCTTATTGTGTGTTACCTGGCTATTTTGTTTTAGTATAAGTGTTATGAAGCCTTTTTTATGAGAAAATGCCTAACGAACTTAGAATAATAGATCATGTTGTTTGATTGCTTATAAATAGGTTGTATGATTAGTGAGGGTAAGTATGATTAGTATGTTTTAAGCTTGTTTAGTTGTGTGATAATGTTTAAAAATCTAATTTTAATTATTTTGTTTATTATGCTTTGTACTGTAATAATGACTGCATGTGTGGTTTTCATAGTGCCTGAGCACTGCTAGATTGTTATGTATATAGACTGCAAGTGTGGTTTATCTAGTGCATAAGCACTGAAAGTGTACTGCTGCATGTTTGCTTATTAGAATCGAATATGCATGCATGCACCAATAGTTGATGTCTGCATTGCTTATTGGAACAAACTAGCGTTTGATGTTTGCTTATTAAACATTGCAGTGTGTTTTATGTGCAAAAAATAGCAGACTGTCGGAAGATGTTTGAAAGTTGTGGAAGGAAATTTACTTACTAGTAGTTCTCTAATAAACTTTATATACAAAATCCAAGTGTATCTTGATCAATCCAAGTGATTCCATCATTTACCTGATCCGGATCAAATGCCCAGCATCCATTGACAAACTACGGCCATTTCTATCATCAACTCATAATCTGTTACTACTTCATAGTATTTCTCCATGATACCGATACAGCAGCTCACATCTATGGTAGTACATTTCGAGTTTCATTCTATAAATTATTTATGGCGTAATTCAACAACAAACTTGATCTTCAATCTTTTTCCATAGTCCCAACATTCCGGATTTGCCATGGGAAACTATAATAGATTGATGCCTAGTTATATGTGTTGGATCCTGTCAAAACAGCGTTGTTAGGATCGAAATAAAGTAGAGACTTACGTTTGCGTATGCGGCACGGTAGTCTCTAAACTTTGCCCTCGGATTCGCCACAACGGTCGATACTTCGTCACGGAGGATCGAAGCAGAGTTTCACCGCCTAAATCTCTAACTAGAAGAGGATTTTAATGGAAGGGAGAAGAAGAACATAAGGATGCCTTATGCAAATTTATGGCATGGAAAGTGTGAATGAATGCCTTACCCTTGGGTCCTATTTATAGGCTTTAGGGGTAGTTATTGTAGGAAATAACTAAATATAAGCTTATTAGTCTATATTAGCACATTCATTTATCTTCTTCTTTATCCACTTATCAAGTGCCATTTTGCACTTATAAAGTGGCTTTTTCCACTTATCGAGTGGCTTTTTCACTTATCGAGTGGTCCTTTTCACACGAGAAAAGGTTCCCTTCGCGCACGCCTTCGTGCACGCAACATCTGAGGTCCGTATACCCTCATACATCCCCTCATAGGTGTATTTATGTCGTCCATATCCAACATCTCCCACTCACACTTGAGGGGATTGTAAGGAAACTTATTTTCCTCTAACTCTTCTGTTTATCATACCGAGAAATAGGCCGTGTGACCGTCATGCGCATAGAGTCCGCTGTTGTGCACTTGTTAGAGATACACAACACTCCTCGAGGTGCAAAGTTGAGTAGATCAACGCATGCTTTACCCTAGATTATTTCTTCACATTTCTTATACTTTATATTCAACAATTGAATCCCATCTGGATTGCAATTGGCTAGCCAGCTTTGAATCTTTAAAGTCCAAATGTGAATGCGAAATTAATCTTCCTCTTCTTGCGATCCTTTCGATCTTGACTTGACTTGCTTTTCTAACATGCCCCGCCGAACCAAATTAACCATAGTCCATAAGTAACATGCTAAGATAGCAATCACCCGGTATAATCTAAAGGAACCAATTAGAGTCCATAAGGGTAATGAATTAAGACCCATGTGGTCTTTGGGTCTCACATAATAGTAAACTTATTTACTATTCTAACCCAATGGTCAAAAAATGCATACGTAGTATGAATACGTATTACAACATCGCTCCTTTCACAGGGAGTGTATGTCTCAATGATGTTGTAAGGATGATGATCAGACACCACAATGTCTGACTTTGAGTCCCTTTTTCTACTCAAATAATCCTTTGGACTCACATCCTGCGTTTAGACAGATAGGATTTCAAAATCATCTTAAATCTTCTATAAGCATCCATATGATGCAGATCTTTCATGCGACCATTTTGTTTAAGTCATGACTCTAAATCATCCGTCTGATGATTTTGACTTTAAACAGGTCTCATCTCTATTCTATCCGTCTGATAGAATAAGGCGGTTGCTCATGTGAGAGAGCCAACCTCATTCTGTCCGACATACTAGAAAGTATAGCTAAGATTTCAAAAAATGTACACAAACATTTCTCAAGAAATTCATATGCAATGTTTGAAAAAGAACATATTCTTTTATCATTTACAGACATGGGAATTTACATTGGTACAACTCAGCTCTTACGCAATCCTTGGGATGATAAGTGTTTGTAAAACACATCTCTGGGGATCGCCTTCATGAGCGGATCCGCTATCATCTCATGCGTAGATATGTACCTTATGTCCACCTTCTTGGTTTTATCATAGTCTTTTGCAAATTTGTAGCGGATATCAATGTGTTTGGTCTTACAATGGAATTTAGGATCTTTGACATAGGCTATAGATGCTTGACTGTCGTTGTGTATAGGTACAGCACTTGAGTCACTTGCATTAATTAGCCTATCTAAGAACTTCCTAAGCCAAACAGCCTCTTGGACTGCCATGCTAAATACTACAAACTCGGCTTCCATAGTTGAAAGTGCGATGCAGGATTGTTTCTTGCTACTCCAGGATATCGCACCAGATCCGAGTAGAAAAACATATCCTGAGGTCGATCGTCGCTCCTCGAGATCACCCGCCCAATTAGCATCAGTGTAGCCTTCGAGCCTCAAGGCATCTCCTTGATAGCATAAAGCAAATTCTACAGTTCCTTTGAGATGCCGCATTATCCTCTTAACCGCTTTCCAGTGTACTTGCCCTGGGTTGGATTGGTAACGACTTACCATTCCAACGGCAAAACAGATGTCGGGTCTTGTACACATCATAGCGTACATAAGACTACCAACTGCACTGGAATATGGAACTTTTTCCATAATCTCTTTCTCCTTTTGGTTCTTAGGACATGATTTCAGACATAAATTATCGCTTTTGCTTATAGGAGTCTCAATGGACTTGTAGTCCTGCATATTAAATCGTTCTAGAACCTTCTTTATATAAGTCTCCTGTGAAAGAGAAAGAAGTTTCTTCGAATGATTCCTTGAAATCTTAACTCCAAGGATATATGCGGCTTCTCCCATGTCTTTCATCTCAAAAACTGATGAAAGCCAAGCCTTGATATCCATCACAAAGCCCTTGTCATTTCCGGCTATTAAAATGTCATCTACATATAGAGACATGATAACATACTTGCTTTTATTCCTCTTGATATATACGCAGTTATCTTCATCAAGCATGGTAAAACCATTTGATAAGACAACTTCTTGAAATCGTATATACCATTGCCTCGAGGATTGTTTAAGACCATATATGGATTTAAGAAGTTTACAAACCTTATGTTCGTTTCCTTCTTTTACAAACCCTGTTGGTTGTTCCATATAGATCTCCTCGTCCAATTCTCCATTGAGAAAGGCAGTCTTTACATCCATTTGATATAATTCGAGGTCTAAGCAAGCTACCATTGCCAGAATCAGGCGAATCGAGGTAAAACGAACAACAGGTGAGAAGGTCTCTTCGTAGTCTATCCCTTCCTATTGCGTAAAACCTTTTGCGACAAGGAGAGCTTTATATCTGTCAATAGAGCCATCAGCCTTATGCTTGATCTTGAGAACCCATTTGTTCCCAATAGCTCTACATCCTCTGGGTAAGTCAACTAAGTCCCAGACTTGGTTAACTTTCATGGATTCTAACTCCTCTTGCATCGCTTCCATCCATTTGTCTTTAGCAGGGCAAGATACGGCCTGTTTGAAAGTAGCAGGCTCGTCATCTTCTTGTAGTAAAGTGATAAAGGTTTGCGGAAATTCATCCTCAAATCTTAGAGGAGCCAACCTTGTACGACTACTACGTCGTATTTGAGATTCTTCAAGTCCTTGTTGACTCGAATTTAGATCAATTCTAATATCACTCTCACTTGGAATGTCGTTAGAATTGCTCCCACTTGGATCATTATTCCCGTATGGAATAGGATAATCGTCATTCGTATAATCCATTGGTGAAGGTTGAAACGTATTTTCGTTTTCACCAAGAATTCTCCCACTCGAATGAGGTAATCCTTCTTGATCATAAATCTCAAATAGAGATAAGTCCTGACTTATCTCGCCATGTCTTGAAAACTCGTTTTCCAAGAAAGTGACATCCCTCGACTCAAACTCAATTAGCCCACCATTGTCTTCCTAACTAACAAAAACATAACCTTTGGAGTTTTCTGCGTATCGTATAAAGATACATTTCCTTCCCCTTGGCCCAAGTTTGCCATACTTATGGGAGGAAACATGTGCGTAAGATGCACAACCCCAAGGTTTCAAAATGTTTAAGTCAGGAGACCTTTGGTTTCACAACTCATAAGGAGTGGAGCTAACTGATTTCGAGGGTACGCGGTTTAAAATGAAAGCGGCCGTCAATAATGCATCACCCCAAAAGGTGATTGGCAAGTTAGCTTGCGCCATCATTGAACGGACCATTTCCATTAAAGTCCTATTTCTCCTTTCTGCAACACCGTTTTGTTGAGGAGTATAAGGCATAGTTACCTGATGTACTATGCCTTTTTCATCACAAAGTTTCTTAAAACTTGTTGATTGATATTCACCGTCCCTATCGGTTCGCAAGACCTTAATCTTGCGATCTAATTGATTCTCCACTAAACTCATATAGTTTTTAAAGCAAGCCAATGCTTCACTTTTGTGGGATATCAAATAGATATGTCCGAATCGGGTGAAATCATCAATAAAAGTGATGAAATAGGACTTCCCGCGTCTTGTCTTGACATTCATCGGACCACATATGTCCGAATGGATAAGCTGTAATGGAACCTCGTCCCTTGTGCCGGTTCCAAACGGCTTGCGACAAGATTTCCCCACTAGGCAATGTTCGCAGGTCGACATTTCAACCTTTGAAACATTGGATAGAAGGCCACGTTTGGCAAGTCTATCCATACGCGTTGGTCCAATATGACCAAGCCTTGCGTGCCAACAAATCACATCAGACTCATAAGTCTTAGAATTTGCAATAAGGAAATTTTCATTACATGAGGAATCATACATTGTACTCATTACAATAAATCCTTTAAATACAAACCCAGTACCAATAAGAGTATTATTACAACTTAAGTCCACATTACAATCATGAAAAACCCAGTTATAGCTAAGACCCATTAACACGACCATAGAAATTATATTCCTTCAAATATCTGGAGCGAAGAGGACATCATGAAGTAGGAGAGTGCGGCCGTTGTCCAAGACTAGCTTGTAAGTCCCAACGCCTTTCACTTCAACACGTGTGTTGTTTCCTACATAGATCCACTGCATTCCTTGGGGTATCCGGTGATACTCCACGAAGGACCGTCTGTCCCTTGCTATGTGGTCGGTGGCACCTGAATCAATTATCCAAAATGGATTAGATTCCATAAGAAATATTGAACTAGAAACACATATGTAACTAGTATATTTACAAGTTACCTCGTCGCCTCCACTCGTACACGAACGAGCATAGTGACCGAGCTTGTTGCACTTGAAGCACTTGATCCTCTTCAAGTCTTTCTTCTTGTGCCATTTCTTGTGCCCACCCTTATGTTTGGGTTTCTTGGTAGATTCAGGTTGCTTATTACGTTCATTAGTAGACTTCGAACGATCTTTCCTTTCCTTTCCCCCATGTGAGGTATTAGCAACCATGTGCACTTCTGCACTTGGCTTGGCAGCCGCAAGCCGCTCTTCCTCTAATTCGAGGTGCTTTGAAACGTCGCTGAAGTTCTTGATGCTCTCATTGTGAGTGAGATGCATCTTCATTTGGTCCCACCCATTTGGTAGGGAACGTATGACTGCTTGGATTTGTTGCTCATCAATGAGCACATGACATGCGTCCTTTAACTCCGAGATAAGATTCGCCATATGTCGCAGATGTTTCCCCATGGAATGATCTGGACGTTTCTTATATGAATCGAACCTTATAGTTAAGGCGCGAAGTTTGTACACCGATGTGCCACCGAACTTCTCCTCTAGCTTGGACCATATGTCCATGGCTAGGTCATGTTCTCGGAAGATGCGCATTATGTCATCGGCCATACTGGACAATAACGTAATGCGGGCTATCTTGTTCTTCCGAGACCAAGCATCAAAAGCTTCCTTGTCTCGTCTGTGTTGGGCCGTAGTGCCCAACTCGGGTTCAATCATGACGTTCTTTAGAGTCTCGAGCACTTCTTGCTCCTCCAGAACGTATTGTATCTTAATGGACCAAAGTTTGTAATTATCGTCGTTGAGTTTTTCACCTCTGTTTAACTCAGCGACGATATTCTTTAAAGCGGAAGACATTTTACTTTTAAAATGCTGCAAAAGACACAAAAACCGAAGGTTTGATCAAAAACATTGCATTGAAAATTCTTAAAATAAATAAAATTCCCACTTGAAATGAGAATAGAATATCACATTTGGATAGTTCTAATTTCAACTCCCACTTGGAATAATATTTACAATTTGATAAGTTACTTTCGAAAAATATTGAAAATGTTACTCTAGAATCGGAAAGGTCACTACGTTTCCAATCACCATCTAGAGTAACTTTCAATATTTCCCCATCACATTATCAAATGTTAGTACTCTTATAGTACTTCGCAGCGGAAAAGCGTTTTTAAAAAACGTATTTTTCAAAACGTATGAAAACGTATTTTTCAAAATTGTATATTTCGACTTAGTACCCTTATGATACTAGCGAAATATTAGGCAATCCCTGGCCATTTGCCGGGTAGAGCCGTAGCCGTGCCAAGGCCGGATCCCCCTTGTGGGGATTTCTCTGCAAGCCACCGTCGCCGGTTCCCGTATGGATCCAAGCGTTCCCTCCTTCAGGGGAATTTGCCGCAGAGAATTGCCGTCGGACCCGTAGGGGTTGTCCATGCAAGCCACTGCCATGCATGCCCCCCCTTTCGGTCACGTAAGCCCCGTTCCAAAAATTTGGACAACCAAGGCTTGCCAATGGCCATATTCCCTCGGTCAAGGGCTACTGCCCTGACCGGGGGCGGCCAACGCCGGCCAAGGGCATAAGACTGGCCGGCCAGGGCCTCTGCCTTGGCCGGCCAGGGACCATGGCCCCTCGGCCAGGGCCTCTGCCCTTTGGCAATGGCCGGTCTCCCCCCTTGCATGGGGTGGCCGCATGCACTCCTCCCCCTCGACGGGGTGGTCGTGGTGGTTTTCGTCGTTATTGGCCGTAGACCCCCTCCACATGGGGAGGAGGGATGCATTGTCTCCATTGCCCATATGGCTATAGATTTCATGCACCAAAATTCATCTTCCCCGATGGGAATAACCACCATCTTCTTCTCCGGTGAAGCACCCGTTCGTCGAGAAAGTAGTTATCCTCCAATGGCCGTGTGCCAAAAAAATAACTTACTTCAAAAAGTTCGTAAACTACGCGCTCCACATGAAGAGAGTGCCCATTCCCTATGAATGGAGACTCAGCATCCATAAAGATATCGAGTTTGACGATATGAATGGTCGGTTCTTCCCGTCACGGAGAGTTCCTGCCATATCCGTAATGGTAGGAGACCCTAACGTGAAAAGAACAACCGCTGCGTTCTCTCCGTCACGAAGTGTTCCTACCATATCCATAATGGTAGGATACCCATTCGTGAAAAAGACAACGACTCGTTCATAGTTTCGACGGGGCGACGGTCTGACCGGAGCGAATCCGTATGGCTCTGATACCAATGTTGGATCCTGTCAAAACAGTGTTGTTAGGATCGAAATAAAGTAGAGACTTACGTTTGCGTATGTGGCACGGTAGTCTCTAAACTTTGCCCTCGGATTCGCCACAACGGTCGATACTTCGTCACGGAGGATCGAAGCAGAGTTTCACCGCCTAAATCTCTAACTAGACGAGGATTTTAATGGAAGGGAGAATAAGAACATAAGGATGCCTTATGCAAACTTATGGCATGGAAAGTGTGAATGAATGCCTTACCCTTGGGTCCTATTTATAGGCTTTAGGGGTAGTTATTGTAGGAAATAACTAAATATAAGCTTATTAGCCTATATTAGCACATTCATTTATCTTCTTCTTTATCCACTTATCAAGTGCCATTTTGCTCTTATAAAGTGGCTTTTTCCACTTATCGAGTGGCTTTTTCCACTTATCGAGTGGTCCTTTTCACACGAGAAAAGGTTCCCTTCGTGCACGCCTTCGTGCACGTGACATCTGAGGTCCGTATGCCCTCATACATCCCCTCATGGGTGTATTTATGTCGTCCATATCCAACAATATGATTAACAATGTGCTGAATGATTAATCTTATAACATATTCCATAACAACATAAAACAACTTTCTGCTAAATTTTCAATGAAAGTTAATGTCTTTTTTTCTGCTAATGTTGATTCATGCTTGAATGTGTTGGGTAATATGTATTGCAGTTTCATGGCTGGGGGGCCCAGATATTGATACTTTTTGTGTTGGAACATTTTATGTTAATCCAGAGGTTTCTTCTTTCTTATGTTTCATCTTTGAATTACTTTTCACGTGTTTAATATGCAATTCTTGGATTCTTTAAATGGTGTAGTTGCACTGAATTTAGTCCTGTTTGCTGCAAGAGGACTGTTTCATTATTTTGCATGATATCCTGGCTGTAATGGAAGAAGTAACTGAATTACAGCCAGTTCCAGATGCACATGTCCATGTGATGAAATTCAAATTTAATGGAATATCCATTAATCTTCTTTTGTGTAAGTGTATCTCCTCTAGTAGTTCCTGAAGTAAGTTCTGGGATACACTCCCCCCTTTCCTGCATATGTACAGACTTTAGTTTATTTTTTTATTTTGATTTATTGAAAATTTGATGCATACTACTTGGTCTTTGTTCAACAAAAAACCCCATTTTGTCAGCATCTTCTGTACCTGGTGAGGTTGAGTGAGGTTGAACATTTTGTCAGCATCTTCAAAAAAATAAACCAAATGGGAAGCTGTCTCATCATTTTGTCAGCAGCATACTCGCGCAAAGTCTTAGCCAGAACATGTACCATCTTCTGTACCTGGTGAGGTTGAGTGAAGATTCTCAAAGGTAGCATGTTTAACTTGCTTCAACTCATTCGACTTATCACAAGTAGGCTTTTCCTTATTCTCACTAATTAATTCCTGAGACATAGAAGCTTCAGTGATACGGATGGGCAAATCTTGAATCAGTTGTTCCAAATTCAAACTGGACATAGTAGAATTCTCATCTGACTGGGGAAGGGTTTCTGAGCAATTATGTCTTCTTCCTATAAATACACCCCAAAGAAAGAATAACCAGTTCCATCCTGAACGAGCAAAGAGACCACACAAGATAGTCATGTTAGCCCACCGCTTTCGCTCAAAAAATAGAGAAAGATAGTCATTTCAATTTGCTAATTTCTGTGTGCCATGAAGATAGACCGACCATTAAGAGTATTAAAAGGTCAAAAATGATTAAATCAACCAGAATTATTTTTTCTTTTTTAAATAAATATTTTCTTACGCTGGGAATTCCATGGTAACTTATTGGAAGGAAAAACAAGAAGTTCAGCTCCGGCAATGTTTCCTTTGAGAGCCAAATCATTCTTAATCATTTCGTCCAACAGTTTTGAGTAATTCTTTTCATATCTATATCAAAATCAAAACAAGATAAGTTAGAACTCGTATACACTGCTCCTAATAGCATGTACCACTTTATGAAACACGTCAACAAACCTCTCAATATCTTTAGCAAAGAAAAAAAGTGCAATATTATGTTCCCCAAGAATATGTCCCTGATACTGAAAAGGCCATGAGCTTAAATAAGTGACTTCTTCTAATTGGACTCTGCATAGAAACTTGGTTGCTGCTTCAAGAACTTTCGGTGATGCAAAAGTTGACAAGTGGGCTTGAACCCCCTCACAAGATTTTAATAGCCTTCCAGACCTGAGTACCTCAAAACCACCTCTGCAAGTGTAAGGAGAAAAGAATCAGGACGCACATTTAAAACAAACTACCATACACCGAATACTTTGGAAAATATGAAATTAATATCCTATCGACAAATGAAGAACTAAAATTTGCATAGACAAACTTTCTTACTGCCAGATGAATTCAAGCTGCGGGATAACTGATGATATCTGTCACACCCCGCTTCCCAAAAATACGGAGGCGAAGCGTGACTAAGGCCCGCTTAGGCCAGAGCTGAAAAGCTCGGACCCAATAAGCGTCTGTAGGGGTAAAATTTTAAAATTTCCGGTTCTTGCATTAGTAAAGTTCGAAACAACAGAAAGTACAGAAAGGAAGTTGCATTCATTAAAAAAAAGATATAATATACAACGAGTACAAAGTCTAAAAAGAAGCCTAAGCATGGCGACGAAATATTTAAAAGTAAACTAAAAGCAGTAACCTCCGAAAGTGACGACTAAAAAGACCTCAAGGTCTGGTCCTCGTCAGGCACGTACTCTGGGTCGACGTCCTCGGATCCTCGTACTCCAGTGAGTCTGCCTCGTCCACGAACGCTGGCTGAGCACCTGACGTACAACACCCAAGAGAAAGGAACTGTATGTCAGGTAAAGTCTATAAGAAGGGTTAGACTGTACTGCAAGTGCACCGAACTTTAAACAACAGTTTACTGGTTGATTAGCATGCTGAGGTTCTATTACACAACAGTTTACTGGTTGATTAGCATGCTGTGGTTATATCAGAGAGTAACACAACGGGAAATAACACAGCAGGAAAGTAAAACGGGACAGGTAGTAGTCGTAGCGTGTGCTACCAACTACGGGACTAGCCTACAGGTGTCAAGACAAATCGGGACGTGACGGGACAGGACGAGACAAGACAAGTGAGACATGAAAGGGTTCACGCCTTACGGTTCGAGGGGGATCAGACCCTCTTGCCGTGCGCACGCTCAACCCAACCCCAAACCCCAAGACAAGACAAGATAAGATATCCGTACAAGGGATCACTCGCTCTAGCTTGGCGAGTGCCCTATTGCCCGCAGGCTGTGTATCGTACAAGGGATCACTCTCTCTAGCTTGGAGAGTGCCCTATTGCCCGCAGGCTGTGAATCTGTACAAGGGATCACTCAGAGAGTGCCATATTGCCCAGCGGGCTGTGCAAGACGGGACGGGACGTGACAAGATAGGAAGGGTTATTCTAGGGTGTCCACACACACGCACACACATGATAGCCCTACAATATCAAGTTGTTGTTGTCAGGCTCAGACTTCGTCGTCAAGTCTGAGCCGTCAGGAGTCGTCCCGGACGCTATCATTTCACGTCTGGTTCTATTTGTTCACAGTTATTAATTCTAACCAACTAAGGCCTAAGCATGGCCAAAAGTGCAAGTGGATACACTTGCCTGCGGTGGCGAGTGTGTCGTCCCTCCGGGGCGTCGCGTCCAGTCGTCGCGTCCGCGGTAGTCCGTCTGAAACATTCACGGCGACGGTGTCAAGTCGCGGTTTTCAATAAGTCCTATTTAGGGTTTGTTTCTAGATTGTCAGAACTACCCTATTCGTCAAAAGTCACATTTTGGTGTTTTGTTCAGTCTAGATCGACGTCTACCCTATGTGCACAGAAAATAGTCCGTTCGTCGATCTTTCCTACGGTGGCAATGTTTTAAAGATGCAGAAATTAACTTTAGTTTACGTTGACGAATTTTAGATTAGGTTTAACGTTTTGCTACGGGTGGGTTCTTACTACACGTTAGAGGACTAATCTTTTGATGTCGTTCAAAAAGCGGATGTCGGGTCTGAATGGCGAAGCGTCGGCGTCGTCTGAAACTCCTCGGCCGCGAGTAGAGGAGGTCGTGGGGAGAGGCGCGTTATGACTGCATCAAGGATTGGGATTATTAAGTCAAAGAGAAACTTAACCAATAAAGTTATTGTTAACTTAATCTATTAAATGCTTATGAAACACTTCTTGCACAATTCCTATACTGCAATATGTATATAACCTGATCTTTACAATTTATTTATTTACTTGAAAACATCTATAAGCTTATCAATTAACAAGCTTTTACTTAGCATGTTAACACTGTTTAAAGGGAGATGTTCATATACTAGCCTATAATAATACTTAAGAGTTATCACTCATTGATACATGTATATTCAATTACTAAAAAATACCAACATGCTACTCCTGCTAACACATCTCTAACAATAAACATTACATCATGATTTAACCTCACATATATTACTCTATATTATAACACAAGTTCATAGACTCATGGACCAACTGTCGCGTACAAAATATAGGAAACCTGTTCACTCATAAAAGGATGATGTTCAAGCATTTATAGACCATGAAACTTAGGTAATATTACCTACTGCTAAACTATCGCATTAAAAATCTTACGTGATTTGTTGCTGAGTCGTCTTGGCAGTTGGTCGGAGTTGTGAGGTGGCCAACACGGTGAGACATCAGGCCGGATCTTGAGGGGGTTTGGAGGCGGGAGAGCATGAGGATGGCACGGCGAGGGTGTGGCACCTCCGGTTTGAGGGAGGATGAGGGCACTGGCAGCGGGCGAGCTGACTGCGTTCGACAGAGCGAAGGAGGAAGGACAGCGACGTCGTGGGGTTCGTGGCTCACCGGGGAAGACAGCAAGAGGCAGCGAGGCTTGCGTGCTGGAGATAAGAGGCTGACGGCGAGTTGGTCAGGTGACCGCAGGGAAGAGGGCGGCGTTGAAGTTGGGGTGTTGGGGGAGGCCGCGACGGGGCTCAGTGGCGACGTGCGGAACAGCGCGGGCTATGCGTTGTCGTCGCTGCTGAGCAAGAAGCCGCCGATTGCAGGGCTTCTCCGGGCAGTCTGTGGCATCGTACGGCACGGGCAGCATCGTGGGGAGGTCCGACGAGGTCAGCGGGGTCAGGCGCCGGCGTGGGTGCGAGGGCTGCTTGGTCGTCGGAGTGAAGGAAGAGGCCGCCAGCGTGAGTTCTGAAGAGAGATTGGGTCGAGAGCGTGAGGGAGAGGGATCGGGGAGAAGTTTTGATGTGGCGGCTGTGTAACAACATACCCTAGATTATAATAAGGGATGTAGGGCTTATATTATTATATAGAAAGCATAGGAGAGGCTATAGCACGTGAGTGTGTCCCTAAGGTCTAAAAAGTTTTTAATGTATGAGAAACAAAATTTAGAGTAGGCTGTGCTATAGTTAGGGCTAGAGAGAAATGAATAGGGTTATTTTAACTATAGGAATAGCATATGAGGGTTGGGTTATGCTAGGGTTATTAATAAAAATATTAGGATATATAACCATAGTGTTATAAAGAAGAGTGCAAGTCGGGGAAAGGATAGGTGCAGGTAGAACTGAAACCAAAACACCATACGTATGCAGATCTAATCAGATTTGATAATCAGTTGAAATTTGAACTAGTTTGGGCTAATCAACGGTCGAGATTTATCCGGGTGATATCTCTCAAACCGGGCGTCAGAAAAATAATTCGAAAATACCGAGGCGATCGTGGAGACGAGACGCACAGATCTACGGTGCCTGATCGTGCGTAACGCCTACCAAAAATTTACGTAAAATCGGAAACGACGTTTTGAGTCAAATGACTAAAACGCCCCTATCATTCAAAATCGTTTTGCGAGAAAACGAGCTTTGAAAAGACGTTCCCAAAATTTCACTAAATTCCAACACCCCAAAACGATCGCAACGGCATATTGCATCGCATATGCCGAAGCTCAGAAATATCCAAATAAAATACATGCACGAAAAAGCACGTGCGCGCAGAAAATTACAGACGGTCAGAAAGCGGCCGTTACATTCTACCCACCTTAGAAATGATTCCGTCCTCGGAATCACTCATACTAACAATAATAACATCTATACATAACCTTATACCCAAAACTCTCATGTCTACTCATATAGGTTGCTAATCCTATAACTTCAAACAAAGTTCTTCAAATAATTCTTCATAACCCCTCTTTTTACTGGATAAAGCCACAACTAATCTCGCGTCCTAACACTTAACTATAGACCCATTACTGCTGTTAAATTCCCAACTCTAAGTCCTCATAAAAGAATAATAATCATCTTCTCATATCATACCATTCCACTAACATCATCGCTCAATAACATCTTCAAATTTTTTTATCAATCTCTTTCCAATATTAATCAATCGCTAAAATGATGTTCTAGTCGATCACCAATCCAAGACGAAGATTTTGTCGATCCTATAACACCTTACACAAATCAACAATCGTCGTGTCCTCAATACATTCCTTGCCATATCTTCCCATAAATTTATCCGCCAAATAATCGAACAATCAGAATCACATCTCATCCTAATCCCAACCAAAATTAAGCCCGACTACCTAACCATCCATTTGTCTCAACACGTCGTGTTACTCCCAATGTCTTCTCACGTCAACTCAACAATCAAGTCTCGTTGCTAATAAAAGCTCTACTCAATCTCAAGATCACCCTAACTCCTACCATACTCTGTAGCCATCCCTATCTACCATTCGTCTAAGCCTCAAATCTGACAGTTCTCATCTTCACGCATATAATCTCATTCAACCAGAATTCTCCATTGAGTCCGACACACTTCGGTTTTATAAATAAGTCTTGGACAGCCCATTCTTTTCATCCGAAAGAAATCTATTCCAATATCCTTATTGTTCCAAAATTGGTCAATCGTTGCTAATAACAAATCTCATCTCTCACTGAGCCTACCCGCAAACAAATCCTACAACAATAATGGCTAGTCCCAAAACTATAACAACCATAACATAACATTTCTAAATGGAGAGAAAGAGAAGAGAAAAGGGAAACTTAAAACCAGTGACACATTTTTAAAACATTTGGGAAAAACGTGTGGAGTCGTGGTAATGGATGAGGAAGGGTAATTGACTTGTGACCTTGTGAGCTAATTTCAAAAACTTTAAAGGTGTGATTTAAAAGAAAACAAAGTTTTGATTCAATCACATGCAGTCAAAGATAAGCTATTCTATAATTGCGAAAAACTACGTCTAAGGAAATTGCCTGCTATGACCCTATTCATGTACGCATGAATACCGTCATTCAGACAACTTCAATCATATCATGGTTAACACTGAGTACTCATTCAAGACACATAAGGCAATTATCAGGACCCTAAAGATGTCACACTCATACAGGTCTACACACTCTACCTATGCTCATGCACTATGACGACATCACCTACCAAAGGGCCTATTCCTAAACTGAAGACAACATGGACAACTACAAGGACTAATGTCTAGATAATAGAAGGAAAGAAAACTAGATCAAAAGCGAAACGAAATAAGATCGGAAAGAACGAGTTCAAATAAGACGGGGTAAGGAGATAGTTGGTTGGATGAGACAAAATATTTCTCAGTTAAACTAGGTAGATGACGAAGATTTACGTGTAAAATATATGATATCTTATACTTTATACTTATAAAAATATGTAGAGAAAAGCGAGCAGATGGTAAAATTATTACAATGTGGAGAAGGAGGTAAGGTAGGGTGAGGTAGCGGTTGCTTTGCAAATGAAGGTAAGTTAAACAAAGATTCTTGACGTATGAACACGATGAACATAGAGATGTTTATACATATACGAGAAGAAATTTAAAGTCCTCTTTGGTTTAGAAAATATTTTAAAAGTACGTATGGTAAGTGTTTAGAAATAAATTTTTTTTTGTAGTTTAGAAAATATATATATATATATATATTGGATTATAGAATTTGATAATAAGGTTTAAAACTGAAATACGAAAGATACTGATTTGAAAATATGCACGAGATAGTAAAATAATTTTACGACCAAGGAGGTTTTAAAATCAGTGAAAGAATTTTAACTCAACCGAAAAAAACAAGAAATTTTAAAAATATACAATATAGGGGGGTTTTTTGAAGAATTTAAGCTGAGCGAAAAACTTAATACGGAATTTCGAAAATACTTTTAGGGGGAGCAGAATAGGTCAAGGAAGGGATTCGAAGGATCAACGATAATCGTCCGAAAACGATCACGTGAATCGGAAGAAAGGAAAATGATCGCATGTTGGTTACACATAGGATAAGATGTAAGGGGGCTACGATGGGACCCTACGATCGATAACACAGAGTGTAATGATCAGAGGGACGCTAGAAGTCAGGGATCCTAATTATCGGGTCGTCTAAAGATCAGGATAACTCAGCTCTAAGACTTCCTAATGAGCTAAACTATAATCAGGATCCAAGGGGAAAGTTCCTAAGAGAACCAAGGTTACGTTCTGTTGGGTCCGAAGTCGATGGACCCGAGTGAACGACTAAAAGAAGGGCTCTAGAAATCTAATTTGGTCAGAGCTAGGGAGGGAGAGGCTACTAAGATGTCCTAAGACGGGTACGGCTAAATCTTAACTAAGGTGTCTGACTATCCACTGGGACGTCTACCTAAGTCTTCCTACCATCTAAGACTGGGTAAACCTAATTTAGACATGTACATGGACATTAAATGAATGCGATACTCTTATTGTTCCGAACTTTTGCAGGATCTGCATGGGCCACCACAAAAACCTGTCACGTCCCGCTTCCCAAAAATACGGAGGCGAAGCGTGACTAAGGCCCGCTTAGGCCAGAGCTGAGAAGCTCAGACCCAATAAGCGTCTGTAGGGGTAACATTTTAAAATTTCAGGTTCTTGCATTAGTAAAGTTCGAAACAACAGAAAGTACAGAAAGGAAGTTGCATTCATTAAAAAAAGATATAATATACAACGAGTACAAAGTCTAAAAAGAAGCCTAAGCATGGCGACGAAATATTTAAAAGTAAACTAAAAGCAGTAACCTCCGAAAGTGACGACTAAAAAGACCTCAAGGTCTGGTCCTCGTCAGGCACGTACTCTGGGTCAACGTCCTCGGCTCCTCGTACTCCAGTGAGTCTGCCTCATCCACGAACTCTGGCTGAGCACCTGACGTACAACACCCAAGAGAAAGGAACTGTACGTCAGGTAAAGTCTACAAGAAGGGTTAGACTGTACTGCAAGTGCACAAAACTTTAAACAACGGTTTACTGGTTGATTAGCATGCTGAGGTTCTATTACACAACAGTTTACTGGTTGATTAGCATGCTGTGGTTATAACAGAGTAACACAACGGGAAATAACGCAGCAGGAAAGTAAAACAGGACAGGTAGTAGTCGTAGCGTGTGCTACCAACTACGAGACTAGCCTACAGGTGTCAAGACAAGTCGGGACGGGACGGGACAAGACGAGACAAGACAAGTGAGACACGAAAGGGTTCACGCCTTACGGTTCGAGGGGGATCAGACCCTCTTGCCGTGCGCACGCTCAACCCAACCCCAAACCCCAAGACAAGACAAGACAAGATATCCGTACAAGGGATCACTTGCTCTAGCTTGGCGAGTGCCCTATTGCCCACAGGCTGTGTATCCGTACAAGGGATCACTCTCTCTAGCTTGGAGAGTGCCCTATTGCCCGCAGGCTGTGAATCTGTACAAGGGATCACTCAGAGAGTGCCCTATTGCCCAGCGGGCTGTGCAAGACGGGACGGGACGTGACAAGACAGGAAGGGTTATTCTAGGGTGTCCACACACACGCACACACATGATAGCCCTACAATATCAAGTTGTTGTTGTCAGGCTCATACTTCGTCGTCAAGTCTGAGCCGTCAGGAGTCGTCCCGGACGCTATCATTTCACGTCCGGTTCTATTTGTTCATAGTTATCAATTCTAACCAACTAAGGCCTAAGCACGGCCAAAAGTGCAAGTGGATACACTTGCCTGCGGTGGCGAGTGTGTCGTCCGTCCGGGGCGTCTCGTCCAGTCGCCGCGTCCGCGGTAGTCCGTCTGAAACATTCACGGCGACGGTGTCAAGTCGCGGTTTTCAATAAGTCCTATTTAGGGTTTGTTTCTAGATTTTCGGAACTACCATATTCGTCAAAAGTCACATTTTGGTGTTTTGTTCAGTCTAGATCGACGTCTACCCTATGTGCACAGAAAATAGTCCGTTCGTCGATCTTTCCTACGGTGGCAACGTTTTAAAGATGCAGAAATTAACTTTAGTTTACGTTGACGAATTTTAGATTAGGTTTTACGTTTTGCTACGGGTGGGTTCTTACTACACGTTAGAGGACTAACCTTTTGACGTCGTTCTAAAAGCGGATGTCGGGTCTGAATGGCGAAGCGTCGGCGTCGTCTGAAACTCCTCGGCCGCGGATAGAGGAGGTCGTGGGGAGAGGCGCGTTATGACTGCATCAAGGATTGGGATTATTAAGTCAAAGAAAAACTTAACCAATAAAGTTATTGTTAACTTAATCTATTAAATGCTTAGGAAACACTTCTTGCACAATTCCTATACTGCAATATGTATATAACCTGATCTTTACAATTTATTTATTTATTTGAAAACATCTATAAGCTTATCAATTAACAAGCTTTTACTTAACACTGTTCAAAGGGAGATGTTCATATACTAGCTTATAATAATACTTAAGAGTTTTCACTCATTGATACATGTATATTCAATTACTAAAAAAATACCAACATGCTACTCCTGCTAACACATC
Organism: Scilla litardierei; assembly: GCA_030789695.1. NCBI lineage: Eukaryota > Viridiplantae > Streptophyta > Magnoliopsida > Asparagales > Asparagaceae > Scilla > Scilla litardierei. The sequence goes on from CM061142.1 coordinate 729,922,076, forward strand.
TCTAACAACAAACATTACATCATAATGTAACCTCACATATAGTACTCTATATTATAACACAAGTTCATAGACTCATGGACCAACTGTCGCGTACAAAATATAGGAAACCTGTTCACTCATAAAAGGATGCTGTTCATGCATTTATAGACCATGAAACTAAGGTAATATTAGATACTGCTAAACTATCGCATTAAAAATCTTACATGATTTGTTGTTGAGTCGTCTTGGCAGGTGGTCGGAGCTGTGAGGTGGCCGGCACGGTGAGACAGCAGGCCTGATCTCAAGGGGGTTTGGAGGCGGGAGAGCAGGAGGATGGCACGGTGAGGGTGTGGCGCCTCCGGTTTGAGGGAGGATGAGGGCGCTGGCAGCGGGCGAGCTGACTGCGTTCGACAGAGCGAAGGAGGAAGGACAGCGACGTCGTGGGGTTCGTGGCTCACCAGGGAAGACAGCAAGAGGCAGCGAGGCTTGCGTGCTGGAGATAAGAGGCTGACGGCGAGTTGGTCAGGTGCCCGCAGGGAAGATGGCGGCGTTGAAGTTGGGGTGTTGGGGGAGGCCGCGGCGGGGCTCAGCGGTGACGTGCGGAACAGCGCGGGCTGTGCGCTGTCGTCGCTGCTGAGCAAGAAGCCGTCGACGGCAGGGCTTCTCCGAGCGGTCTGTGGCGTCGTACGGCGCGGGCGGCGTCGCGGGGAGGTCCGGCGAGGTCAGCGGGGTCAGGCGCCGGCGTGGGTGCGAGGGCTGCTTGGTCGCCGGAGTGAAGGAAGAGGCCGCCGGCGTGAGTTCTGAAGAGAGATCGGGTCGAGAGCGTGAGGGAGAGGGATCGGGGAGAAGTTTTGATGTGGCGGCTGTGTAACAACATACCCTAGGTTATAATAAGGGGTGTAGGGCTTATATTATTATATAGAAAGCATAGGAGGGGCTATAGCACGTGAGTGTGTCCCTAGGGTCTAAAACGTTTTTAATGTATGAGAAACAAAATATAGAGTAGGCTGTGCTATAGTTAGGGCTCGAGAGAAATGAATAGGGTTATTTTAACTATAGGAATAGCATATGAGGGTTGGGTTATGCTAGGGTTATTAATAAAAATATTAGGATATATAACCATAGTGTTATAAAGAAGAGTGCAAGTCGGGGAAAGGATAGGTGCAGGTAGAACTGAAACCAAAACACCATACGTATGCAGATCTAATCAGATTTGATAATCAGTTGAAATTTGAACTGGTTTGGGCTAATCAATGTTCGAGATTTATCCGGGTGATATCTCTCAAACCGGGCGTCAGAAAAATAATCCGAAAATACCGGGGCGATCGTGGAGACGAGACGCACAGATCTACGGTGCCTGATCGTGCGTAACGCCTACCAAAAATTTACGTAAAATCGGAAATGGCGTTTTGAGTCAAATGACTAAAACGCCCCTATCATTCAAAATCGTTTTGCGAGAAAACGAGCTTTGAAAAGACGTTCCCAAAATTTCACTAAATTCCAATACCCCAAAACGATCGCAACAGCATATTGCATCGCATATGCCGGAGCTCAGAAATATCCAAATAAAATACGTGCACGAAAAAGCACGTGCGCGCAGAAAATTACAAACGGTCGGAAAGCGGCCGTTACAATATCAGTATATCTGCTGGGACAGAAGCTGTATGGGGCAAGCTGTAGTGTGTAGCTTGTAAGTTCACATTGACAGAAGTTGCTCTTTTGTTAGGATCATCAATGCTGCTTCTTACAATATCTTGGCCACATGTTCTTTCCACATTAGAAGATATCCTGAGGCAACTAGAAGAATGTAACTGTATCTCCTTTGAATGGACTTCATAGCTCATGATACGTTTCAATGCTTCCGGTAAGATGCTGCTTGAAGGGGTGTTGGGCATTGTCAGTTCAGTGCCAATTGCATTAGCTTTTGTTGTGTGTTGTGTGTGCGTGTTGTGTGTGTGTGTGTGTGTGTGTGTGTGTGTGTGTGTGGACCAAACCATCTCTTTGAACACTCAAGTCAATTATGCATCTAAACTTACATATTCTCTTTTTTTACATTTTGATTGTTATATATGATTTTCTTAAGACTTGAAGATAGTGATTTGAATTATTACATTCCAACCATTTTTTTGGATGGCACTTCCATATTCCTATTTACTAACTACTGGCATCACAAGTCGCCTCAAAAAATTGCCCAGTTACTGGACTCCATCTTCCTGTCTTGATCCAAATGGCCGGCAACTGATTCAGTGGCCAGTCGAGGAGCTTGAGACTCTCAGAGGGAAGCAGGTCTCGATGGAGAACAAAAATGTTAAGAAGGGAGGCCTCGTTGAAGTGTCGGGGATAGTCACTGCCCAGGTAATTACTGTTGTTGTCGCTGCTGCTGCTGCTGCTGACGGTCATTTGTAATTTGTTATGCTTGTTATATTTTTGCAGTCGGACGTGGAGGTGATCTTTCAGCTGTCAAGCCTATCAAAGGCTGAGGAGTTTGATATATTTCATAGGCCTTTTCTATTAGGATGGACAAACCGCTGGGTTGATGAGGTGGAAATGTTCATTGTCCTGGTTTAAACATTGATGCTTATGATGCAATTTGCATCAGATGCATTCCTACTTCTGCCGAATAAATCAGAGTTTGGTTTTTGGTTTGTTCTCAGGGTGATTGCTTCCCGTGTGTGTCATTTCTACTTCCATTATTTATTGATTACAAAGTTAAGAATGTCTGGACTGGTTCTACTTTTCATGTGCAATCAGCATTAAGCAACCGCAGGGCGATGGGCAAGCGGCCCAGAGATTTTTTTTAATTTTGTTCTTTTTTTCGCAACTTTTTATAAAAGTTGTAGTATAGTTTTAAACAACTATTTAAACAAGTTGTAATAGAAGTTTTAACAACCTTTTATAAAAGTTGTAATAGCAGTTTACACAACATTTTGAAAAAGTTGTAATATTGCTTTACACAACCTTTTATAAACGGTGCAATAAAAGTTTACACAACGTTTATTAAAAGTTGTAAAATCTTTTTATACAACCTTTTATAAAAATTGTAATAGCAGTTTACACAACTTTTAAAAAAAGTTGTCATATTACTTTACACAACATTTTATAAATGGTGTAATAAAAGTTTACACAACGTTTATTAAAAGTTGTAATATTTATTTATACAACCTTTTATAAAAGTTGTAATAGCAGTTTACACAACCTTTTATAAACGTTGTAATAGAAGTTTACACAACGTTTATTAAAAGTTGTAATAGAGTCGACCTTACTACAACTTCGCATATTACAACGTTTGTTAAAAAGTTGTCGGACCCATATTACAACTTTTTTTAGAAGTTGTCAAAGACCATTTTTGTTGTAGTGTTAGCAGTCATTATCCATTAAATCGCTCCTTGAAGAATACATTTTCCAACCAATTGCAACTTCTGATTCTGAAACAACTCATTAATGCATCGGTTTTCGGCCCAACATAGCAAAGGTTGGCCAAGGACTTGGGTATGTTGCTGGAAAGAGAATTGCACGACAGATTCAGATACTGAATATTGAATAATCCACCGAGCGATTCTGGAATCCGACCTTCGAACGAGTTATTAGAAAGATAGAAGGCCATTGTCAGGCATGGTGTCAGGCATGGTCAAATGCACCAAGAGCACCAGGGGACGGAAGGATTTCTGTGTCGGGCATGGTGTAGGCAAACGGTGCAAATCAGAAGGTTATGAGAAGAGTGCTCAGGGAAGCATAGATTTCTGCAAGGCTCATGGTGGAGGGAAGAGGTGTTCATGGGGCCATGGTGGATCGACTAATCTTGGGACTGGTGGCCCTTCGGGGAAAGGCTGGCTTATGTGCTGCGCACAACGCTCTAGTGCATGACCACAGCATTCATGGTGGGGGGCACCCAAGGATCTAACGTTGCTATCCCACGTCTGGGGTCTGTCCAGCCTGGGCAGCTGAAAGATGTTACTGTTGGAGGAGATACATTGCCAAAGACAGTGACCAACGTGGCTCGGAGCACTGCTGATCCAAAAAAGTTTATGCATCCAACTGTTGCCCTTAAATCCGATTCGTTGTCTCTTCCAGAAGGAAGGGTGCATGGAGGAATTCTGATGGCATTTCTCTCTGGGAACACGGTTGTCGGGTGCCAGTCCAATGGCTATGTAGAAGCCAGTACTTCAAAGCACACAGGAATGCACCGCTGGGTGTATGTGCACGGCATGTTCTTGTGGACTCTACCCTCTGAATGTGGCTTTTGATTTGGCGGTGATATGATCTGGTTTGCTTGCTTGTCCCGCCTTGTGCCTCGTTTATCTAACAGTGGATTGCCCTGCAGTGAGGAAATTTGTTTTTCTCATTCATTAATTGTAGTTGGTTAAGACAATAGATGTGATGATCTGAACAATAATCCCATGTAAAATTTGGACTTTCATGAAAATTTCGCCTTAAAAGATATAAGGCCAAGACAAATGACGAGATTTCCATACATGTGAAGGTTGCTCTTCATTCGATACCAGTGGACGGCTATTGTGTTACTGCCTTCGTCAGCTTCAAAGCCCGCGTGTAGCAGCTAGTGGATGTCTCCGATAAAATTGGCAAGGAACATGAGGCTCTCGATTAAATTATCTGCCAGAGTTCGAAACACAATTAGAAACATGCATCTGATAATTTGACATACGAGCATATAGGATATATTTTTTACATCTATTTGATGGATCTTTGTAATGCTGGAGCTGGGTGGTGTCGTTGTTGATTGCTCCGGCAACGCACATATCTTTCTGTCCCTTGAATTGTGGCAATCTCCTGAATAAGAGGGGGAAAACATATAAAGCTCTATTTTTGAGTATCATCACATCATATTATTAGATCCTTCAATTTTTTTAACTTACAAATTATGCAAGATATATATGTCAAAATCTGAGTGCAACAATGAACATGTTAGACACAGACTGTCAATATGTAGCTTAGAGAAACAACATGATGACCACACTTACTCGAGTATTCGTAATTGCAGACTCCCAGAGTGTTTATGTCGTGTAGGGGACTCGCCCAGCGATACCTGAATCTCATCTGATCGGCCCATGAACACATCGACGCTAGATCACCTTCGGCCATGTCTGGCAGTAGATCGAGCACGGCGCTTGAAGCTTTATCCGTCAAATATTGCTACATGATTAGAAACAAATGTTTAAACAAATATTGCTACATGGAAAATTTCCTCATTGGCTAGCTGATGCCCATTTTTCACTATTTAGTACTACAAAATATAATTTAATATAGTTGTCATATTGTAAGTAATGATGTACAGAAATAATGGTCGAACTCATTCTTCTTTTAGAGATAAACTGTATTCAACAATAGCCATGTCAGAACAAAGTGCAAGATTGATGATATGAATGTAGCATCGAAAAAAAACATCTTAATGAAACCTCAAACTGTATTCAGGTATTTGGTATGATCACACAAACAATGGCTGAACTAATGAGAGATCAAATACAAAGGCTATTCAAGATTTCATTTAAATTAACATGCTAATATGACATAAACTTCATGTTTCAAAATGACTCAATATCCAATTAAATCCGAAATTCTTAAACAAGAACAACTTTAACAAACACACTTGATACCTAACAAACTCTGAAATCAGGGGGTGAAACAAAACTATTAGCTTTCTAATCGAAAAGGCTGAATCCCATGTCATCATCGCTCTCTTCCTTGGGGCTCCTCCTGCAAATAACAAACAAATCAATAGTCCCCTCAGTCGCAATTTCTTACCTTTACACAGAACAAAGTTTCTATTGGATTTTTAAAAAGATTAAACTTTTTCTTCTTTTTCAATTAAAAAAGGCTCACCTTCTTCTCCTCGGCTACTGGGGCGGCAGCCGGTGTGGCATCGACGACCGGGGCGACGGCAGATGCCGGGGCACCTCCACCACCTGAAAAAAGGACCACATCAAATAAGATAACACCAAAATCATAGATGCCATATTATCACCATGTTTTATTATGCAAAAGAAATTGTTTATATGAATCATTAAGCGCTCATCGAGAATATATGTTTTTCTTAGGACCGCATGCAGATTATATTACATAAACAAGTTCATTTTTTGCCTTGGTAACAGTAGGTAGCCAGAAACCATCCATATGAAACACAGGATGATCATAATGCATAACAAATGTACCACTCTTCAAGAATGGTGATTGATCCAAGATTCCTAGTTATGTTGGTGCTTTTAAAAAAATCATATAGTGTTAACAATGTAATGGTCAGATCTTACACAAAGCACAAACATCTCATTGGGCACCTTTGATCCATTCGAATAACTTCCACCTACCACCTTCATGAATTAGTAAAATGTTAGTCCGATGGAACATCCAACAGGACATAGATCATGGTAGAGCTCAAGAAATTAACATAACCAAATGCAGTAATTCACCTCATTTTTCATATTCACCACTAGTACTGGTAGATTGTAGATGCTAGATGCTGATTTTGCAACAAGGCTCTGATCAAGGCGTACATTTGTTATTTTCAGATCATTTGCGACATTTATAGAACAACAGCAACCAACATCATTCTTACATTAAACAAATGTCCTAAATTTGGGTGTTTAAAACAGTTTATTGATCATCCATTCATATGCATAAGGTTCTCACTTTCTTGCTGTGCTGCAATTTGGATCTTCAAGATTTTTTGAGAAAATTAAAACAATTATTACCTCCATTTTTTCTCACAAGCAATTCAGCAAACAGTTACACTACAAAAAAGATCAAAACTTCAAACTTTGCACATACTTCTTGAAGCAATGTGCGAGAATTAATATTAATTATTAAGGACATGAACCACACATATTATACAGAATTAACACATATTAACACAAAATACAACACAATAGAGACATATAGGAATCTGAATACCAAATGTGATAGGTTTCTTGCATCAACTAATTATTTTACGGATGAAAGAAGAGGAAAACTCCAGCCGTATGAAGATAAAGATGAGCTAAAATCAAATCGAATAAGTAGAAAAGAAAAAAAAATTTAAAACAAGAACAATTAAGTAATTTACAGTTCATGTTTTTTTAAGATCAACAGAATTTTTAACATCGCTGATTTGCTCCAAATGATTTTTTACCTTAACTGGAAACAGGCAACGCCGAGGCTTGGAGGCACACCTCAAGGTGTCCAAATGGCCCGCGGGCCCGAGGCCCGGCCCGGCCCGGGCCCGGCGCCGTTGACCGGGCCACGGGCCCGGCCCGGCCCGGCGCCCGGGCCGGGCTTCCGGCTGCCCAGCCGGACCGGCGGGCCGGGCCGGCCCAGCCCGGCAACTGGCCCGGGCTTGACCCGGGCGCAGTAATCGGCGGGCCGGGCCGGCCCGGCCCGGCCCGCAAGCAACGGTCATATGACCGTTGCTTTATTATTATTATTATTTTTTTAAAATTCATTTAAGGGGGCAGATTTTTTTGGGGGGGTTTTTGGTAATTTCGTTGGCTTTTGACCAAAAATACCACTCCCAACGGTCATAAACGGCTATTTAGGAGGGGTATTTTGGGTATTTTACACCGAAAAATCCCTATAAATATCACCCCACCCCTCTCATTTTTTTCACAATTCTCATACTCTCAAATTCTCAAACTCTCTCAAACTCTCTCATACGTTCAACTGTTCAAGATTCGCAAGATTCGCGGCCCAAATCGAGCAAGCAAGATCAAGATTCGTGGCCCAAATCGTTATTGCGCTCATCTTCCTCCGCTTTCAGCATCATCTCAGTTCAATCCGCTGTCAACAAATCAGGTTCCTAAATTTTTAGAATAATGTCGGGACCAAACCGTAGGGGCAGGTCGCATACTTTCTACCTCAACACTGAGGAGGAAGATAACTTTGCCATGATGAGGGATAACATCCCAGAAACTCAAAATTATGATCATTTGGAAATGTCCCAAAATGAATGTACTGAATCGTTTCAGTACCCAAATATGCAACCTGCCTATACCATGTCTGCACAAACCTCTGCTGTACACGCTGCTACACAATCACAACCTACTCCTTCTGATGTTCCACCTACACAAGTAACACCACCAACCCAACCCAGATCAACAAAATCTACGGTTTGGGAGCACTTTTCAATTGAAACTTTCCCGTGCAGAGGCACGTGGGCAGTTTGCAAAATATGTAGATCGGATTTTACTTGCAAACCTTCTGATGGCACAACCCACCTAAAGAGACACCATGCCTCTCACTTAAAAAAGGACCTTAAACAGACTACACTAAACTTATCTGGCGCTTCTTCCTCTTTATCTAATTTTTCATACTCTACTGAGACTTTGAGAAAAGAGATGGCACGATTTGTAATATGTCAAGAATTACCATTTACTTATGGGGAAAGTTCCGATTTAGAAAGATTTAATCAGTTGGCCCTTAACCCTGCCTTTAGAAGAGTGCCTAGAAACACTCTTCGAAGAGATGCTATGACAGCTTTTGAAGCTGGTAAAGCTAAATTGATTGAAACTTTTGCAGGCCTAAAATCTAGAATAACGTTGACTTCTGATATTTGGACCACAAAATGGGGTGCCTCATATTTATGTGTTACATCTCATTATGTAGATAATTCATACTTGCTGAATAAAATGATTATTGGTTTTAGAATGTTAGCGGAATCACATTCTGGTGGTGCTATTGCTAATGTGATAATGGATGTTATTCATGATTTTAATATTGCAGACAATTTTTTCAATTACGTTTGATAATGCATCTAATAACACTAGTGCAATTAACGTTTTAAAAAGATCTTTGCCCCTTGATGTGGTCGGGTTGTTCCATCAAAGATGTGCATGTTACGTCTTGAACTTGATAGTTCGCGATGGACTTGCCACTTGTTCACCGTATTACGAAAAAATTAGAAATCTCATGTTGTTTATACATATTTCTGGCCCTAGACGACTTCAGTACAAACAACTGTGTCGTACTAGACAAAAACCATACCTGTCATTTAAATTTGATGTTGCATCAAGGTGGAACTCAACTTACTTAATGTTACGATCCATGCTTAAAAATAGAGAGCAGATTACAGATTATGCACTTACATATTTTTCACATGATCCTGCTTTTGACATTTCTGATATAGAGTGGTTAACTGTAGAGCATCTGCATGACTTTTTGGAAGTTTTTTTACTGCTTCAAACAAATTTTCTGGGGTTTACTACCCAACATCTTATTTAGGATTAGAACAATTAGTTTTAATTTCTCATTAGATATCTACGCATAGAGAAAGTACACACCCTGCTATAATGCCTATGATAATTGAAATGTCTGCAAAACTTGCTAAGTATTGGTATCCGGTTCCTCTTCTTTACTCTTTATCTAAAGTTTTTGATCCTCGTTTTAAGGAGGATGCTGCACTAGGTTTATTAGAACTGTATTCTGAAAACATGGGATTTTCCTATGTTGAATATGTATCAGCTGCAAAAAATAGCTTAAGAACGTTGTATGCATCTTATGAGGCTAAATATGGTAATGTTTCACACCATTCATCTGTCTCTGCTAGTGCTTCTGCTTCGGCGACTAGTAAGATTCGCCTAATGTTAGGAAAGAAGAAACAAAAAACCGTTAGTTCGGATTGTTCTACTAGTGAACTGTCCAAATATTTATCTAATCCATTTCCCTTTTCGGAGGAAGCCATGGATGATGAGTATTTTGATCCTCTTGCCTGGTGGAAAGGGTATGAATCTGTTTATCCTATTCTTTCCATTATGGCACGAGATTTGTTATCTATACCTATTTCTACATTTGCTTCGGAGTCTACTTTTAGTGCAAGTGGTCGCGTTCTGAGCAACAAGAGATCGCGGCTGAAGGCAGACATTGTTGAAGTAGCGGTATGCGCGAAGGATTGGTTCCATGCTGAAAGCCGATCACAGAACAAGGACCTATCTGAAGATTCCGATGAAGAAGATGAGTGATAAATTTTTATTGTCTTAGTTGTATTATTTTTCAGTTTTGGCCATTGTATGAAGGGTAAGGTTGGCCGATGAAAGTCCCCCCTTCAAAAAAGTTTTTAAGTAATAAAATTTAAAGGTTCAACCCGAGACCTTAGGAAAATTTCGGGCTTAATTATCTACTTCCAAATAAACTTGAATGTTTTATTACTTAATTATCTACTTGTTCACTTTATTACCTATTATTTTAGTATTTAAGGGTTATTTATCTACTTAGGGTAAGTTGTAAATAAGTTGAATATTTTAATATTTTTAAAATATTTTTAAGATTTTTTTAAATATTTTTAAGATTTTTTTTACCAATTTTCAGAATTTTTTTATTTTTTTAATTTTTTTTTAAAAAGGGGCCCACGGCCCGGCCCGGCCCGGGCTAGGCCGGGCCGCGGGCCGGGCTTCCGCCCCCCCGGCCCCCTCCGGGCCGGGCCGGCCCGGCCCGGCCTCCGCCGGCAGCCGGGTCGGGCCGGCCCGGCCCGGAGCCCGGCCAAAGCCCGGCCGGGCCGGGCCGGGCCGGCCCGTTGGACACCTTGAGGCACACCTCAGAATATAATGGCTCTTTGATGCCAAATTCCAATGGACCTTAGTGGAATACCAAATTCCCTCTCTTTCAGCTCCCTCAGGATCCCCTATGTCCTAGATCGACCGCGTGAGAGCCCAGAAAACCATAAGAAACCCAAAAAAACCCTACGCTTCGCAAGAGATCACCCGAGAATTTTCGTTCTGAGTGAGAGAGATGGGTAGGGTTTGAGCGACGCTGGGAGAGAGGGAGAAAGGGAGATGGTTGAGAGACGGGGGGGGGGGGGAGAGTGGGGTAGGGTTTGAGCGGTGATGGGAGAGATGCAGATGGTTGAGAGACGGGGGATTCAGAGAGACGCAGTGGCATGACCGTAAATCCCAAAACTGTTTTTTCTCCTCTCGGGGTCGCTCACGAAATAATCTGAACAGTTCGATCAGATCGGACGGTCGACGGATCGTGCTACACAGGCAAGGCGCCTGTGGTTTTGCACAGGTATAGTTTACCCTAAGTATAATATCCCATCTTTACCGTGCTTGTATTAAAGAAGCGCTGTCTATTGGGACCTTTAACAGCTCTTGTACTAAACAAGCGCTGTCTAAGGTCTCAGTTAGATAGGACTTGTTTAGTACAAGCACTGTCTATGGTGGACCATTAACAACGCTTGTACTAAAGAAGCGCGGTGTATTATCTGACCTTTAATAGCGCTCGTAGAAAGAAGCGCTGTTTATTATTTGACCTTTAACAGCGCTTGCACAAAGAAGCGTTGTGTATTATCTGGGCCTCTAATAAACAGCGCTTGCAGAAAGAAGCGCTGTCTATTCCATATGCCTCTAATAAACATCGCTTATAATTGGCAAGCGCTGTCTAACATGTGCTATTAAATGTCTTTTTGTAGTAATGGTAGAAATGATGATGATTTTGTCATGAAAGTCAGGGAGAAAATCGCACTCAAATCGGAGTCCAAACGGGCCCAGAAAATCGGTTTAAAAGAGGTTTTAAATAGAATTCAAAAAATCATTTTAAAAGCCCATTAAAGGGCTAAACATCTTTGGACATGGCCCATTAGGCCGGGTCAAACTCCTAATGCAAGGGCGCCTGAAGCGCCTGTGTGGGCGCTTGTTTTCCTACCCGGGCGCGTGCTTTGCACGTGCCTAGCCGGTGGCTAGGAAAAGTGGGGCCCATTGTGGGCCCTACATTGCTAGGGGTTCGAGAACAGTTTTTGACGGCTACGTTTTTCCAGCCTAAAGTGATTTTTGGCCAATTTTGAGACGATGTTTGAGGGGTCAGAAGAAGTCGAAATGGGTCCCCGTTTGTTTCTATGCGTTCACCGTTCAGTGCTCTTTGATTTGATAGAGAATATTACTTGCAAAGCTCAACGGTGAGGGATGGAAATTCGTTGAATTTTGGCCTTTGTGAAGGTTAAACTTAAAGTCAATTTTCACCTCCAAACCTTTAATCCCACATCAGATATGATGAGAAGGGGGATGGGTCAGCCGCCTATATAAATAGGGGCCAACCCCCTCCTTTAAATCTACACCAAGCTCCAGATCCGAGTAGCTCTATTAAATGTGAGCAAGCTCGAATCCAAGCTTAATTGATATTCCATCTTTCTCCCTAATTCTTCCTTGCTTCTGATCGGGCTCTAGCAAAGCTACGAAGGAGTTCAGATCAGATCCGAAGTCTTGACGGGGGATCCACTCAATGTGAAATTTTTTGGAGCGAGTTTCGTGACGTGGTTTGGTTCAGGACGCGGTTCGGCTCGGGACGTGGCTCAGCTCGGGACGCGGTTTGGCTTAGGAGAAGCGGCTCGAGGCATCACTTTGGAGTTAAAGAATGGTTGCTGAAAATGATGCTTCGTATGCTGCAGAAGCGAAGTTTTGGGTATGTAGTTTAATTTATATGCGTTTATAATTGCAATAGTTTGATAGATATATCTTTAGGGGTTGTTCGGACCTAACCCCATGATAGTAGATATTCTATCTTAGGTTCATTTTAGGGCTGTTTTTAAAATAGTTTAAGAAGTTTTCCGCTGCTTTATTTGATTTCATCGTCTGTCTAACTTAGGCTGGACGTCGAATTTTATGGCTCTAAGGACCCAGGAAACCCATCAGATTTACCCCGACAAAAGGTACAGAAGGCCTACCATATGAGTTGGTCCTGTATGTTGTGTCAAAACATACAACATCACCAAAAAATCATAATCTAATATTGATCTAGCATCTGCCTAGAAAATATTTATGATCATCCTCATCTAATTGTACTGCATAATAAAATGATGGATTATCTCTTTGTTATTTTTGGAGGTATTCCATTATAGCTCCAACATCTCCCAAAGCTATATCATGATCATGTTTTGCGCTAAAATAATTTTTGTAATCATCTCGGAGATAACTTAACAGTCGATATCCTCAAACTTGTAAGTATCTTTCAGCCTCATTTTCCATATCAACCTCATTTGGAAAATTCGACCTCATTTTTTGGTTAAATTTAGTTCACTATCATTTTCCATATCATTTGGAGTATTAAAATTTAGTTCCATTGGAGAATTTTGTTCCCCAAAAAATTCTAGTTTTCTCCAAAATTTAGTTTTCTTTTGATTTAGTTCCTTTCAAAATTTAGTTCCACCCAAAGTCTTAAGGTTTTTTCTCAAACTTCACAAATTCTCATCCTAATCATTGATTCCTTAAGATTAGATTGTAACAGTCTTTCTACACACCTCTTCGTACTAGTCAGCAAACTCATTCAAAAACATACATTTGTATAATATACTAGTTATAACCCGTGCCCGCGGGCACGGTGCATTTAAGATTTTTTCTGCGAAATCTTTGTCCCCAAAAAATATTTCTACAGCCAAAATTTAATAGAACAACAAATTAGCGTAAAAAAATTTAGATGCACGACCGCCTTCGGCAAGAAACAATAAATTCGGTACTCCTTTGGCGCATAACAACAAATTAGCGTATAAAAATTTAGCGGGCGCCGCCGGCGCGGGCGCCCGCGCCGGGGGCGCCCGCTAAATTTTTATACGCTAATTTGTTGTTATGCGCCAAAGGAGTACCGAATTTATTGTTTCTTGCCGAAGGCGGTCGTGCATCTAAATTTTTTTACGCTAATTTGTTGTTCTATTAAATTTTGGCTGTAGAAATATTTTTTGGGGACAAAGATTTCGCAGAAAAAATCTTAAATGCACCGTGCCCGCGGGCACGGGTTATAACTAGTATATTATACAAATGTATGTTTTTGAATGCGTTTGCTGACTAGTACGAAGAGGTGTGTAGAAAGACTGTTACAATCTAATCTTAAGGAATCAATGATTAGGATGAGAATTTGTGAAAAGTTTGAGAAAAAACCTTAAGACTTTGGGTGGAACTAAATTTTGAAAGGAACTAAATCAAAAGAAAACTAAATTTTGGAGAAAACTAGAATTTTTTGGGGAACAAAATTCTCCAATGGAACTAAATTTTAAATTAAAATTTTGAGGAAACTAAATTTTGGGAATTTTGGAAAATAATTGTACTGCACTAATTTCAACCTCATTTTCCATATCAGCCATTGTTTTTTGTGCAGAAGTGATATGTTTCTACGACTTCAACAAATATCGTTTTGATGTGGTGACCTCTGGGTGATTATGTTCATGTTCGAAAGAAACCACATTATATATATCTTTTTCACAAAGCTTAATCGACATGTGAGCTTGACAACCTGTTCTTTCATCTAACCATTGAAATTTGGGATGATCAAGTGGGTTTTTCTGTCTGCATGTTACAAGTGAAGCTTCTATAAGTAACAACATTTTTTGCAAACTTGATTCTTACGAATGCTGAACCCTTTCAAACCTACATATTCATTGTAGAATTTATAGGCCACATCATCATCTTTGAAGTCCATTCCTATCTGAGGTATTGCACCTATCTTTTGATTTGCATCGGCTCCCATCGAAGAGCTATATTCAACGAATGTTGGCATTTTTTGTTCATCTCTTCATAAACATTAATAAAAAAATTAATTAGGTATTAAGTTAAAGATAGAAAAATTAATATAAAAGAACAAATAGATAAAGTTAATATTATGTTATATTCAATTTGATTGTTTTAATTTTCTCTCTATTTCCAAAATTTAATAATAAGGATGACACTGTTTTTAAACCTTCTTTCTTTCTTTTGTTATGCCGATGTTTTAAGTAAATGAAATTAAGAACAATGGTAAAACGAAGAACCGGTTTGAGGGTGGAATGAGGGGGAGTTGGCAGGATGAGGAAGATGTTTGATGAGTGCTTTCCACGCCTACATCCAAGACGATATAATTCCTCCCAAAATAATATCATCAAAACCCTATAATTTTGTGCGCATAAAAGAGAATTTGGCAAAAAAAATGCGAGCTTTGTTCTTGGGTCTTGAAGTTGTGCTTGTTCTGAATGTCAACATGGGAGGTGGTGTTGAGGTGGGGGTGGGAGTGTGAGGGGAGAAGGGAAAAGGGGGGTGGGGTGGAGAGAAGGTGGGGGTGGAGTGGGGGTGGTAGGGGGTGGGCGCAGGGAAATAGGGGTCGGGGTGAGGCAGAGGTGGGGATGGGGATGGGGTGGGAGGTGGGTGGTAGGCACAGGGAAAAGAGGGGATGGGTTGGGGTGGTGGGGTGGCGGGTGCAGGAAAAAGAGGAGATGGGCAGGGCAGAGGTTGGGGTGCGGGTGGGGGTGCGGGTGGGCGCATGGAAATAGGGGAGAGGTGGGGCAGAGGTGGGGGCGGGGGTGGGGGCAGGGTGGGGGCGGGAAGGGGGTTGGCACATGGAAATAGGGGAGGGATTGGGTCGGAGGAGGGATGATTGCCGGGAAACAAGGGGATGCAGTGGTGCAGAGGTGGGGTGGGCGAAGGCAGGAGGGGAGAAGTTGCAGAGGGGGTGGGTTGGAGGTTGGAGGAGAGAACTCCGAGGGGGAATTTTAGGACGAGTGTTTAATGCCGTTAATCAAAATTAATTAAGAGACATCGTAATTAGTAGTGGGATAAAAGATAAATTGATCTAACTGTTGGATCTGGATCTAAGCCTAGAGGGGGGTGAATGCTTATAAAAATTCTCGTGCAACCCACGAGAAATCACACGCAGTTATAATCACATGCATGGTAAACAATAAGCAACCACAGATGCACAGCAGATTTTACCCTGGTTCGGTCGCACCCATGACCTACATCCAGCCCCAAAAGCAATACTAGATTATTAAAGTTAACTGGTACAACCTGTAGCTAGAGCACCAACTCTATACTCACCTGGCTCTCAGTACCTGCACTTTCCAAAGTGCCCAAACAATAACAATACTAGTAAAGCTCTCTCTTGGCTAGTCCCAACTAGCCAAGTCCCCAAACAAAAATAGATTGTTCTACAAAGATTACAACACCAATATCACAAAATATAATAAAGTATGAGTTTAGAATTGCTCAGTTGTGACGGTGTCGATGTCTCTGTCGTTTAGCGCGTGGTCAGAATCAAACTGACATGTAGTAGACTCTCGTCTTAGTCCCAAATAGCCTTGGATAATGATCTGAGCAATTCGGCCTCTGCTCTCTTGAATCTTGCGTCTCTTAACAAATAGAGGCAACACAAAAAGTGCGACAGACTGTGCTCCTCGAGTTTCCCTTTCGGTTGCAAGTTGTTTGGCTCTTGGAGAAAATATTCAAAGGTGATTTTGTTTTTGGTCTGTGCCTTTTTGTTTTTGCAAGAGAAATGAACAATCAAAAAACAAATTCGGTCGTGAGCTCATGTGGTTTTTGGGATTTGCAATGGAAATCTGCAATGGAAATCTGGCCCTAGGGACGTGAGCTCTTGAATTTAAAACAATGGAGAAAAAAAGGGAATGAGAGGCTCTTGGGATTTTCACACTTGAGAGAAAACAAAAACACAGTCTCTTTGATTTTTTTGATGGGGTAATGAGAAAAAAAATGCGGCTGCTATTCTCTGTATTTTTTTAGGCTCTCTGTCTTTTTGTTTTTGTACTAGGGCTTGTGCTTGGGTTCACAATGTTTCGGCAGAAGGAAATATTTTCGTGTTTTTTTCTTTTTGTGTGCCCTTTTTTGATCTTTTCTTTTTGGGGTGCTTCTCTTAGCCGTAGCCTGGGGATCTTTTTAAGGGTTTTTCATGCCGCAAGTTTTTGTGTTGCTTAACTAGGGTTTCAATGGGGTGTGGCAAGGATGAAATTGATCTACGGCTAGGATCAATTCGGCAATATGATCCAATGGCTAGGAATGTGTGTGGCATAGGGAAGCCTAGTGATAGGGTGAATTGCAAAGGAGTTGGAAGTTTGGACTTGATATGGAATAGGATTTGGGTTTGACTCAAATAGATACAAGTTAACTCAGGCTAGTTTCTCCCCTTTTCTCCTTTGCACATTGACCAAGTCTCTCCGTGAATTAATCACACGTTCGCCATTTATGAAACACTTAACATACACGTTAAAACATTCACACATGTTTCTTATCATCAAACACAAAGTTCATAGATCGTTGCTATCAACAATCTCCCCCATTTGATGATGACAAACTAAGTATAATATTTGCGCAATAAAGTTTCAAAATAGTGTGTGTGAAAGTGTGACGATAGTGTGTGACATGCAATGAGATAAAATGATGTGTGAACAATGATGTGTAAAGTTTAACAATAAACATGCTCCCCCTATTTTAGTGCTTCCCAAATATTCATTAATGCTCCCCCTTAATCAAACAATCATATTTTCACGTGCATTAATATCAAATCTTTCCCAAATTTTTCTCCACCTTTGTTATCATCAAAAGTCGAAACACGAAGTCAGAAACATATACCATGCAAAAAGAGAGTATTATTAACCATTAACAACGATTGCATGCATACAATCATATAATAATCAAGTCAAAATCCAATGAAATTAAACACCTTAGACTTCAACACCAATGAGTACGTGTGATGAGTAAAATTGAAGCACATATAGAGTATCATTTCCAAAAGTCAACCAGAAATCAATCCACATTTTACATTTAACGTTCTATCACCTAGGATTGATTTTTCCCATCTCATAAAAAAAGAGTTCAAGGTACCACACCCTAAAACATAGCCTAAAAGGACTCTTAGATGTAGGTGTGGCATTGCTTGACAAGTAAATACACCAACGCTAAAGTTTACCCATAAAGCTTATGTTGTATACTCGTGGGTAATACCATTGCCAAGGATTGTATCCATTTTCCATTCGAAGCAATTAACCTTCTTTTTCATTTTTATACTTGCAGTATCAATTTTTTTAATGCCTAATTTTTATCCATGGCAAGGTACATCATATCCCTTAGATTTTCGGTTAAGTCTTCCTCCTACCTTCACTTTCCATACTTCATAAACGATATCTCCAAATGTGCAACAATAATAATACATGTGGTGAAGTAGGTGGTGTAAAAATCAAGTTATTTTCAGTCATTAAACATGCCATGAATATTTAGAAAGATGAACATCCGCATGTAGCAAAAGAAATAATACAACAATTTCTACATAGATATAAAAATCATTCATGGATACCTTTTTAATGAATCAAAGAGATAGATACACATTTAAGCACCATTTTTTTGTTTTTGTTTTTTGTTTTTGTTTTTTTTGTTTTTATGCATGAAGTAATGAAGCAAACATGAGATGCAATCACTCAAACAAAAAAATCATGCACACATAACAATGCAACTACTAGCACACAAGCAAAAAAAATCCAAGCACACAAGAAAGCATGGAATCTCGTACTAAGTTTTATCAATAAGATCAAGCTCAAGACGAAGACAACAAAAACGAGCCTCAACCAAAGGTTTGGTGAATATGTCTACGAGTTGTGATTCAGTAGGAACGAACTCAACAGACACATCCTCTTTAGTGAGGTGATCTCTAAGAAAATGGTGTCTTACGTCAATATGCTTAGTATGAGAGTGGTGTACGGGATTATTAGAAAGATCTATAACACTCTTGCTATCACAACGAAGAGGAACTCTTTTAAGAGCTAGTCCGTAGTCAAATAATGTTTGCATCATCCAAAATACTTGAGCACAGTAGCTGCCGAGGGCAATATACTCTGCTTCAGTAGTGGATAATGCACCACTATTTTGCTTACGGCTAGACCATGAAACTAAAGAGTGTCCTAGCATAAAACAAGTGCCACTAGTGCTCTTTCTGTCAGTTAAACTACCCGCATAATCAGCATCAGAATAACCCACCAAATCAAAGTTACCACTAGAAGGATACCAAAGGCCTAAAGTAGGTGTACTAATTAGGTACCTAAAGATCCTATTAATGGCTTTAAAATGAGATTATTTTGGGTTTGATTGAAAGCGTGCACACAAGCATACAACAAACATTATATTAGGCCTAGAATTAGTCAAGTACAACAAAGAACCAATCATACCTCGATATAGCTTTTGGTCCACTTCAACTCCTTGTTCTTCACTGTCCATTTTTGTGTTGGGGCACATCGGCGTTCCAATTCCTTTAGACTTCTCCATCCCAAACTTTTTCAAAATCTCCTTGATGTATTTGGTTTGAGATAGAAAGATGCCTTCCATTCCTTGCTTTACTTGGAACCCAAGAAAATATTTCAGCTCTCCCACAAGGCTCATCTCAAACTGATCCTGCATGACTTTCTCAAACTTTTGACATAGTAAATCGTTAGTAGCACCACAAATAATATCATCAACATAGATTTGCACAATGAGAAAATCATCAGATTCATGCATCAAAAATAATTTATTGTCAGCACTCCCCTTTTTAAAAAAAAATTTCTAACAAATATGTGCTTAGACGGTCATACCATGCTCGTGCAGCTTGCTTAAGACCATACAACGCTTTTTCTAATTTATAAACATTGTTTGGAAAATTATGGCTTTCAATACCTGTGGGTTGCTCAACAAATACCTCTTATTTTATGCAGTCATTAAGAAAAGTGCTTTTTACATCCATTTGTTTCAGTTTGAGCCCTTTATAACTTGCAAAAGCTAACAAGATTCTAATGAATTCAAGCCTAGCAACTGGTGCAAAAGTCTCATCCACATCAATTCCTTCAATTTGATTATAACCTTTAGCTACCAACCTAGCCTTGTTTCTAATAACATTACCAGATTCATCATGCTTATTTTTAAACACCCATTTAGTACCAACTATAGGATAATCAGTGGGTTTAGGTACTAGTTTCTAGACATTATTCCTAACAAATTGATTTAATTCCTCTTGCATGGCCAAAACCCAACTTTCCTCTTCTAAAGCAATATCTATAGTTAGGCTCTATTACAGAAATAAAGTCACCACAAATACATAGAGTACAAAGATCTCTAAAAGAGGAACGTGTGCGAATACCTGCGGTAGGCTCACCTAGAATCAAGTCTGATGGGTGGTTTGGATTGAATCTCAGCTCTCTTCTGGTAACTGCTTCATCTTGTATTTCTGTCGTGTCAGTTTCAGCTTCCTTTTGTATTTCAGGTTGCTCCTCATTAATTTTTGGAATGCTTTGTTGTTCTACATTTTCCTCTTCATTGTTCTGCATGCAATCCAAAGAATTTATATCAGATTCATCAAATTATACATTATAGATTCAACAATAGGAAGGGTGCATTTATTATAAATCTTGTATACTCTGCTCCTTGCTGAATATCCCACGAACACTCCCTCATCTGATTTGGATTCAAAGGTGCCAAGCTGATCTGCAATATTTAATATGTAGCACATGCATCCAAAAACTCTAAAGTGAGAAACTTTAGGAGTGTGGACATGCCATAGTTCATAAGAAGTTTTATTTAGTATAGGTCTAATCATAACTCTGTTGCATACATGGCATTCAATATTAATGGCCTCAGCCCAAAAAGACATAGGCAAACTATATTCATTTAGCATACTCCTAGCCATCTCGTTTAATGTGCGATTCTTTCTTTCGACCATCCCATTTTGTTGAGGTGTTCTAGGAGAAGAGAATTCATGTAAAATTCCTTTTTCAAAACAAAATTTTTCAAAAATAGCATTTTCAAACTCACCTCCATGATCTCTTCTAATTTTTACAATGGAAGAATTTTTCTCATTAGAAACTTGTATGCAAAAGTTTTGAAAATGGTCAAATAAGTCTGATTTTTTGGCTAGGAAGTATACACATGTATATCTAGAGAAATCATCAACCAATACTAACAATACTTTTTACCTCCTAGGCTAGCAATGTCTGTTAGACCAAATAAATCCATGTTCACTAATTCCAATATGCGTGTGGTGGCAACTTCATTAATGCTAGAGAAAGTAGATCTAGTTTGCTTACCTTTGGTGCATGCCACGCACAACTTACCATTCTCATATGTCTGATGCGGTAGCCCTCTTACCAAATTTTTGTTTTCCAGCTTCTTTATCAATCCCATGCTTGCATGTGATAATCGTCTATGCCATAGTGTGGCCTCTTCTTCCTTCACCTACAAGCAAGCATTTAGAAACAGTTAGTTCTTCAATCATAAGAGTATAAACATTATTCTTTCAATTTCAGACAGTAATAATAATATCACCTGTGGAGCTATCAATGATTCTACAAAGTTTTGCATCAAATTCAACTTTCATACATTTGTCGCACAGCTGGCTGATAGAGATGAGGTTATGTTTCAACTTTTCAATCAATAGGACATATGTAAGCTGAAAGGTGTCGTTACCTACAACACCTTTACCAATTACCTTGCATTTTCCATTGTCCCCTAAAGTAACACTTCCTCCTTCATGCTTTGCAAGGCTAAGGAACTTTTCTCTTTCACCTGTCATGTGTCTTAAGCAGCCAGAGTCTAAGTACCACTCATACTTTTGTCCCTTAGCCGTGTCGTGTACCTACACATAAGAAGAGCATGATATATATGATCTAGGAATCCAAATAGGTCCACTAGTGTTAGTCACTTTATATTTTAGAACCCAAATTTGCTTAAATTTGATGTTGGTATTCCTATACTTGCAATTATAATAAGCATGACCAACAACACCACATGTATACCATTTTACTTCTTCCTGTACCAGTTTCTTTTTTATACTTCCTATTAATCTAGGTCTTTCATCAATTTTATTTCCATAGCCCAAACCACGCCTGTTATTTCCTTATATTTGATTACCTAGAATAATGTCTAATGAATGCTTTCTAACACCAAATTTTTTAATAGACAATTCAAGATCAGCTATTTTAGACTTTAAAAACATGTTCTCATTAACAAGCATGGTACACTAATGAAGGCCTTTTTGTTCTCTTCCTCACTCCTTTTCAGATTAGCCATCTTCTTTTCTAGCTCTTTATTTTCATTTATTAGCATGCAAATCTTCTCATTTAGCGATTCATTTTCAACTTCTAGCTTAATCATATTTATTTTAAACATGCTAATATCTTTAAGCAAAGTAGAGCAATTCAGACACTCAGTTTCAGTAGGCATGCAAGATTTTCCTTTTTTCAAAGAGCTAATAGTAGAATTACATGCAACAAGCTTCTCTTTAATTTCATCAACTTCTAATGACATATTATAATTGTCTTGTTGCAATCCAAATTAGCATTTTTAAACTTCTCTACATAGGATTCAAGTAATTCAACAGTTGATTCCAAACTTTCAATTTCATCTTGCATTTCTTTAAAAGTAGTCACGAGTTGAGCTTTAGTTAGAGATTTTACCTCATCTAGTTCTCCCATCAGGCAAAGAGAGGAGTGTGCTACTTCCTCTTGAGATTCATCCTCGTTGTCCATATCCCATGTGAACACCAAAGATTTTCCCTTTTGCTCCGCAACGTTGTTCTTTCCTTGAGGGCATTGCTTCATAAAATGTCCCTGCTTTTTGCATTTAAAACATATAACTGGATCAGTAGTAGTCTGCTCAAAAGATTTATTATTAGAATTAAATTTAGAGCGATTAAACCTTTTTAGCATCTTTGATCTCCCATTGCCTGTTCTGATATATTTCTTGAAGCTACTCACCAAAAAAGCCTCCTCCTCATCTCCATCCTCATCCTCCTTAGCCTGAAGGGCTATTGCCTTTGAAGTCTTGATTTCATCTTTCTCTCTCAGTTCAATGCTCTGAGCTCCAGCTCATGGGACATCTGGTTTCTTATCAGATCCTCCACTTTTCATCTGCGATAAATCCCTTGCATCCTGAATAGCTGTGATTTTGGGACGGAAGGTGCTAGGCAATGCTCTTAAGATATTTCTGATTTGCTCCAGACTCGAGTACGGCTTTCCAAGAGAGGTAGATTTGTAGACGATGTCTGTGAATCTCACAAACATCTCTTTAATTGACTCTGATGGAAGCATGCGGAAGCTTTCATATTCAGTGCTGAGTATCGCAAGTCTGGACTCCTTAACCTGCGATGTACCTTCGCAAGTCACGTCCAGAGTATGCCAAATTTCCTGCGCAGTTTGACATTGAGATATACGGTTAAACTCAGCTTTATCTAAAGAACAAATCAGAGCATTCATAGCTTTATTATTTAAAGAAAAATGTTTCTTATACTGATCATCCCACTTATCTTCTGGTTTTAGCATTTCATTATCTTCAATTTTAATAGTGGGATGTTTATAGCCTTTTTCCATAATTCTTAACACATCATAATCAACAGCAGCTAGATATATCCTTATCCTAGTTTTCCAATAAGCAAAACCAACACCGTTAAACTTAGGTGGACGAGAAATAGACTGACCCTCAGTAAAAGCAGAATCAGACATAATAATAGACATGGTCAACTAGGCTAGATCCTCTAAACTGGCTCTGATACCACTTGTTGGATCTGGATCTAAGCCTAAAGGGGTGGTGAATAGGCTTATAAAAATTCTCGCGCAACCCACGAGAAATCACACGCAGTTATAATCACAGGCAGGGTAAACAATAAGCAACCACAGATGCACAGCAGATTTTACCCTGGTTCGGTCGCACCCACTGATTGGCCTGGAATTAACTCCGAAACGATGTCGTCTACCGCAAGCGCAAGGTATAGTGGTAAGCAGGTATCGAACACGGGGAAGCGGTGCTATACTACCTATCTACTCTTAGGTTGAGTTAGACTTGCAGGTTTATTGGTGGAAGTGGAGTATGGAGGGTCGTAATGGTGGTGGATGCGAAGGTTGTGTCACTCAACGTCGCAAACGATGGGTTCCACACAAAGAAAGAAAGAAATAAAATATAAAAGACTAAGGCTTTAAGACTCGCCACTAGGATCGTCGGATATCGACGCTATGCTAGAATTCTTACGTCGCATTGGATTTACGGGAATGGTCTCTCATTGACGCAATGGCGGTAGCCGTCAATGTAGTGATATAGTTCGTCGATGGATCCCTTCAAGGCACGAGCCAGGCATGGTCACGAGCCTTGGTTGAATCCACTATCTCCCTAATTAAATCCGTAGGATACTCCTTAAGCTAATCGATTCCACCGACCGTGGGCACGATCTCAGTACGAGTTCTCCTAGGGATTTTGCTGGATCAACCAAAATACAACCCCTTTTATACCCAACGCATCATAAAAAATCCCATCTTTGAATCTAGATCCGAAAATCCTAGAGCTAATCCCTTAGCCCTAGAAAAGACTACTCAAGCTAGCAAATATTATGAAGACAATAAAGATCATTGCTAGCATCATCGAAAAACGATAAGAAGAACTAAAATATAATTCAAAAGAATATGAATACTTAGCTTGATACATGGGAGGGGCCTATGGCATGGCCTAACTCCAAAATAAAGTCTCCAAGAACGCCTAAGAAAAATGAGATCCTACCTTCAAAACTCTCTAAAAAGTCCTCCTAGATCCCCCCAAAAATGACGGCTACAAAACAATATATATCCCTCTCTAAACCCTAGAAAATAACCCAAAAAACCTCTCTAATTCGGTCCAAATCTGTTTCTGGCCGCAACTTATTAGTGGACCCCATCAGCATTCAGACCGAGTAGAAACAGCACTCGGTCACGTGCAGATTTTAGCACTGCAGTACAATCTTGCAGAAATTCCCCAGAGCTCATCCGACCTCCGATTGGCATGTTCTTAGTGGCGTTGGAACTTTCTTGAAGTCTACTATCTGGAAAAAATATCAGAAAAATACTGTAAAATCCCAGGTGATAGAAGATTTGAAAAGAGTGCATGGCTGTCTGAAAATCTGGGCTTTCACCTTACTCGACCGAGTAGCCTTTATGCTCGGTCGAGTCGCCCCTTTGCTCGATCGAGTCTACAGTGGATCGGGCTCCTTCAAAAGTGTCACTCTACCTACTCGGCCCGAGTAGGCCTTGCTCGGTCGAGTCGCCTGCTGGCTCGGTCGAGTAAGTCCTGCTCGGTCGAGCAGGATGTTGAACTGGATGGAGCTTCAAAAATAGAAATGACTCGATCGAGTCACCATGCTGCTCGGTCTAGTAGGATGCACATTCTCTCTTCTGATGGGCCCGTGTATCAGCTCGACCGAGCAGCTTGTGCTACTCGGTCGAGTCACCTGGGAAAGTCAAGCTGATTTCTTCTTGGCTTCTTCTTTCTCTTTCTCTTCCTCCTTTCTTCCTCTAGTCTTCTTCTTTGGCACCTCAAGCATGTCATCATGAGTCTCATTGGTGTTCTCACGTCGCCGATCGTCTTATTGACTCCAAATTGCTCCAATATCACTCCAAATCCCTGAAATGGATATAAACGCTCCGAAAGTTATATTATTTCAAATAATAGCGTAAAAGCGTATGAAATATGTAAATGAGCAATCATTTTGACGTGTAATCATATAGATAAAATGTGGAATATAATGACACATCAAAATTCCCCCAAGCTTACCTCTTACTCGTCCTCGAGGAAGACTAGTAAGAAGCGAACACGGGAGACGGATACAATGGAGATGCGAGGCGGTGGCGTGTAATGGAGACAAGGGGTTCGATCTTAAATTCAGAAACTATAAGAACCCAAGCTATGCAAGATCTCGTGAACACATGTCAATATGAAATTAGAACACATATACACAACAAATACTTAAATCTCGCTCGAATTAAAATAACGTGGATTTCGATAAATGTAATGAACTTGATAAGTAATAAAATGAGAGTAGAGTTATATCATATCATAGTTTATCATGCAATATACTAAGTTCACATAAATGAATCAAATGTCCACAACTCATTCTCTAAGCAGTATAATATGTCATGATCAAACGTTTTCAAGCATGCGTGGTATTTTGTTGTACTTTATGGAATGAATTTAGCAAATTCAATCAAGGTAAGGCATCACCACACTACGACCATTTCAAGACTCGTAGAACCCATCAACTTTGCCATGTCTTTCTTCTATATAGAAATGGAGATAAGGATATGTGATTTTTGTACTTTTATATTGTCTTTGTCTATATGAATATTTCACAAGCATTTTTCTTTCTTTATATACACAAGATAACTCAATATATATAAAAAGCGGCCTAACATCCCAGACCAGACGGTCTTAGGGCATTGAGTTACGAAGAACCCCTAGGGCCTTTTATTTAGGATATTTGTTTGATTTTTGCATTATTGGAATTTTTGCAAACTCACGTAAACGCGATGGAATGCAAAACATGATCAAAGATCATTTATTGGCTATTCACAAACGAAAAAGAAAAAGCATAGAGTCTAGACATGGCTCGGTTTCAGGAATTCTAATCGTCACTACTTTGGTTGTCGTGGGGTTATCCTATCTCTTTTGAATCACTAAACATTCATGAAGCAATAGAATTATCAAGCAAATCACGCAGGAGTCAAATGATTTTCAGATTTGATTCATTCATTTTTAGCTTAACTGTTTCGAGAATATGGTTGTGAAACTATGGATTCTACTATGAAAAAGCATATTAACAAAGATACACTAATCAAGGAATCGAACTCTAATCTAACAGATATCAAAGTTCATAAAAAAATAATCCAAGATATTTCATAGAAAATGAAGCATATGAGACATAAATATAGAGGTGAACATGGTTCAGATGGAAATTTCGAAGTGTGTTTCACGATGAAGCAAAGTGCGTGCACTATGCGCTCCCCCAAGCTTAAACATCACATTGTCCTCAATGTGTCTATGATATAAGTAGAGGACAATGACAAGATAGGGGGCCACTCAACAAAATAGTCTCTCTCCCCCAAGCTTAAACATCACATAAAAATTGGGGAGAGAGGTAAAATAAGTGCCAAATACAAGGGTGGGCATAGATGATAAATAGTGGGTTGGGTGATGAAGATAATTGAGCCATCATATGTGGTGAATTTATTAAACTAAGAAAGCATATAAAATCATATACAGTCCTCTAACTGTCGCGAGGATTCGTGTTTATTGAAAGCATAAAATACTACACTACTAGATTGGTACCACCTGTAGTAAAAGGTGGGTCCAATATCTTTGCCGGTGCAGGCAGCTGTTCTATCTGCACTTTACGTGGCTCCGCCAGATGCCTATCTCTATGGGCTCCATCAGATTCCAGCAATGCAGCTCCCAGCATCTCTCCAAGGACTCCACCTGTACCCTGGAAGAGATAAGCCGCATCAATCTAATGTGGAAAATTTTTCCCCAAAATAAAATTTTTCCAAAGAAGATCGTCAAAAGAAATATGTAAAGTAAAAATAGGTAGACGATACTTCCTTAAAAATATATCTATGCTCTCATGTACCACAACAGGAAGCTCACTGTTGTTCGTCTCAGGTTTTTTAGGCAGCTCTGGCATATGAGTATGGGTTTCATCAGGCAACTCCTCCTTATTCTCAGATTCTTCAAGCACGGTCACGTCCAAGCAAACCTCCGGTCCAAAATTATAAGTGTCCTACAATAGGTACGACATGTCAAAAAGATCTGAATCAGAATAAATTTCAAATGGGATGCTTGATTCAGAAATGGAGTGGGTAAAAAGATCTCCCTGAGTGGGAGCAGTAAGCTCTGGTGGGTGGTCCTCAGCGTCAGTGGAAGGATGAGGTGGCTCTATGTGCTCAGGCATCTCCTCCACAGGCTCAAGAGATGAAAGATACTTGTTAATTTCGTCATTATCTTTCTGCCGTCGATCATGTGACTCATTTTGTATAGCACTGACAGCCGTGATCTCCTCTACCGATGCCATGAATGCATTGAGTGCCAAATTAAGAGGATGGTCAGGACTCAAGAGATAGACACGGCTTTCGTAGGGCATGTGTCCCTCCTTGTCACAAAACTCGCAGTAGGCATATCACTCTGAATATTGATCATTTCCTTCCATCTGATAGTATGGGTCCTGTGAATAATATTCGCATTCTCCCATTGGAGCCTCATACTGTGCTGAGTAATCATTGCCTGAATAATACCAAAATTGATCCATTGTCCCTGAATAGTCAAAAACAAACAACCTGGAAAAGATATCAATGGTACAAGAATAGATAAAGATAATAATAATAATAGCATGTGGTGGGGAAAAATCTCTATCTCTATTTTTTTATTGTTTTGTTTTTGTTTTGTTTTGTTTTGTTTTGTTTTTGTTTTTTTTGTTTTTTTATTTAACGCAATCTAATCAACCTAATTGTGGTAAATAGATAATATGGCAGAACGCCTCTCCGGCAACGGCGCCATAAACTTGATCGGCCCGGAATTAACTTCGAAATGATGTCGTCTACCGCAAGCGCACGGTATAATGGCAAGCGGGTATCTTACACGGGGAATCAGTGCTATACTACCTATCTAGTCCTAGGTGAGTTAGACTTGCAGGTTTATTGGTGGAAGTGGAGTATGGAAGGTCGTAATGGTGGTGGATGCAAAGGTTGTGTCACTCAACGTCGCAAACGAGGGGTCCACACAAAGAAAGAAAGAAATAAAATATAAAAGTCTATGGCTTTAGGACTCGCCACTAGGATCGTCGGATATCGACGCTAGGCTAGAATTCTTACATCGCATTGGATTTATGGGAATTGTCTCTCAATGACACAATGGAGGTAGCCGACAATCTAGTGATATAGTTCGTCGGTGGATCCCTCAAGGCACGAGCCGGGCATGGTCCCGGGCCTTGGTTGAATCCACTAACTCCCTAATTAAATCCTTAGGATACTCCTTAAGCTAATCGATTCCACCAATCGTGGGCACGATCTCAGTACGAGTTCTCCTAGGGATTTTGCTGGATCAACCAAAATACAACCCCTTTTATACCAAACGCATCATAAAAATCCCATCTTTGTATCTAGATCCTAAAATCCTAGGGCTAATCCCTTATCCCTAGAAAAGACTACTCAAGCATAGCAAATATTATGAAGACAATAAAGATCATTGCTAGCATCATAGAAAAACTATAAGAAGAACTAAAATATAATTCAAAAGAATAGGAATACTTAGCTTGATACATGGGAGGGACCTATGGCATGGCCTAACTCCAAAATAAAGTCTCCAAGAACTCCTAAGAAAAATGAGATCCAACCTTCAAAACTCTCTAAAAAGTCCTCCTAGATCCCCCAAAAATGACGGCTACAAAACAATATATATCCCTCTCTAAACCCTAGAAAATAACCTTAAAACCCCTCTCTAATTCGGTCCAAATCTATTTTTGGCCGCAACTTATTGGTGGACCCCATCAGCACTCGGACTGAGTAGAAACATCAATCAGTCGAGTGCAGATTTCAGCACTGCAGCACCATCTTGCAGAAATTCCCCAGAGCTCATCCGACCTCCGATTGGTGCGTTCTTGGTGGAGTTGGAACCATATTGAAGTCTACTATCTGGAACAAATATCAGAAAAATACTAAAAAATCCCAAGTGATAGCAGATTTGAAAAGAGTGCACGGCTGTCTGAAAATCCAGGCTTTCACCTTATTCGACCGAGTAGCCTTCGTGCTCGATCGAGTCACCTCCTTGCTCGGTCGAGTCTGTCAGTGGATCGGGCTCCTTCGAAAGTGTCACTTTGCTTACTCGGCCCGAGTAGGCCTTGTTGAGTATTGGTGTTTCATACCAATCTTATTTTGATGATGATCACAACATTATATGTTATTGCTAATGAATCTCATGTTTTAGTCTCTCAGTTTATTTCAAGGATATCTTTCTTGGAGACTAATCACTTGGTGTAAGGATGGACATCATGTGAAGAAGTGCCAAAGTTTGGACTCAAGGGGTGCCAAAGCTTGGAGATGGTGGAGAGCAATCAAGGCATCAAGATTGAAGACTTAGACTCTTTGAGAAGCATTGTAATCCATGTAATTTACTTTATTGCTTTCTCTCACTTTTGAGTCTAGGGTTAATGTAATGCATTGTTAGATGGTTTACTCATTCATGCATATGCATTTAACCATCTTAGTGAACCTTAGGATTATCATAGAATCCAACCCAATAGGTTCACTCTTCCAAATACTCATATGGAGTCTTTGGCTTTCCGTCAGTCGCCTGATGAGGGAAACACAGCCGACTGTGTAATTTCCAGTCGCCTGTAGATCCTTCTACAATCGCCTGACATGCACAGCTCAAGTCAACATTTCAATTGACTCAAACTTGAGCTTTACGCACAGTCGTCTGTTAATCAGTTTAAAGTCGCCTGTATTTTCACAGTCGCTTGGAGATTGGTCATCAGTCGCCTGTATAGCGTAAGTGCAATCACTGCATCTCTCTGTCTTCTCTCCATGTTTTACAGTAGTCGACTGATGTATAATGTACAGTCGTCTGACTATTGGACAGACGACTGTAGTATTAACATCAGTCGCATGTGCGAAGAATTGGAGAAAGAGTGCAGCTCTCTGTTTCGATCCATCCCCTGAAGCAGTCGTCTGCTGAAGGTTTTACAGGCGCCTGTCCTGTTTGTCAGTCGACTATATTTTCTTCTTCAGTCGACTGTCCTGGCTCAGATTATAGCCGTTGGATATTTTCTAGCCGTTGATCAGTCGACTGTCTTATGATCATCAGTCGAATGTTCCTGTCGTTTTCACCCAGTTTCTAGCCGTTGCAGATCTGTTCATTTGGCTGTTTCTTTGGGTTTTTGGGCTTGATATAGGATTCCTATATATATGAGTGTGCTGCCATCACTTGAGAAATCTGGACTACACTTGATAACTCTTGACTCTATAGAAAATCTCAAGAGCTCAATAAGCAACTCTCAAGCTCCCTCATTTCCCTCTATTGAGCACTCATCTTTCTTCATGCATTGAAGTCCAGCTCAAGGGAAATCATCCAAGTGCTCTCAAGCATATTCCAACACTTGGAGACCCTCTTCCATGCCTTGCATTCATTCATGAGTAAGCATCTCAAGGCATAGGTAAGAGTATTTACTTTACTTGGTGTAATTTGTCTTCCTATTTCTCTTTGTGGGATTAAGATACTCTCTTTATGAGAGTTTCTCTCTTTGTGAGAGGTTGTCTCTTTGTGGGACTAGGGAATTCTCTTTGTGGGAATTAACTCTCTTTGTGGGAGTTTTAGTGTCCTAGTGTAGGGCTAACCCTAATTCTCTGAGTGGGAGTTAGTGATTCTCTGTGTGGGAGTCTTGATCCTCGTGTAGGATTGGTTGGGTCCTTGTATAGGGCATAAATCCTCTTTGTGGGATATCTCCTTGTGAGATTTGTATTCACTTCTCTGTGTGGGAATATAGTGAATATTGGTGTGGCTGGATGTACCCAAGTTTCGGGAACCAGTGTAAAACTTTGTGTTTGCGTTTGGATTGATTGTGCCATTTAATTCCTCTTGCATTTATAATTCTGCATATTTGCAAGTTAAATTTTAATTGGACAATTTTATTGCCATTACACTATTCACCCCTCTCTAGTGTATGTTGTTAGTATTGCAAGGGTTAGACGATCCCTACAGGCCTTGCTTGGTCGAGTCGCCTGCTGGCTCGGTCGAGTAAGTCCTGCTCGGTCGAGCAGGATGTTGAACTGGATGGAGCTTCGAAAAATAGAAATGACTCGACCGAGTCACCATGTTGCTCGATCGAGTATGATGCACATTCTCTCTTCTGATGGGCTCGTGTATCAGCTCGACCGAGCAGCTTGTGCTGCTCGGTCAAGTCACCTGGGAAAGTCAAGCTGATTTCTTCTTGGCTTCTTCTTTCTCTTTCTCTTCCTCCTTTCTTCCTATAGTCTTCTTCTTTGGCACCTCAAGCATGTCATCATAAGTCTCATTGGTGCTCTCATATTGCCAATCATCTTATTGACTCCAAATTGCTCCAATATCGCTCCAAATCCCTGAAATGGACATAAACACTCCGAAATTCATATTATTCCAAATAATAGCGTAAAAGCGCATGAAATATGTAAATGAGCAATCATTTTGACGCGTAATCATAAAGATAAAATATGGAATATAATTACACATCACCCACGACCTACGTCCAGCCCCAAAAGCAATACTAGATTATTAAAGTTAACTGGTACAACATGTAGCTAGAGCACCAACTCTATACTTACTTGGCTCTCAGTACCTGCTCTCTCCAAAGTGCCCAAACAATAACAATACTAGTAAAGCTGTCTCTTGGCTAGTCCCAACTAGCCAAGTCCCCAAACAAAAATAGATTGTTTTACAAAGAGTACAACACCAATATCCCAAAATATAATAAAGTATGAGTTTAGAATTGCTCAGTTGTGATGGTGTCGATGTCTCTGTCGTTCAGCGCGTGGTCAGAATCAAACTAACATGTAGTGACTCTCGTCTTAGTCCTAAATAGCCTTGGATAATGATCTGAGAAAATCAGCCTCTGCTCTCTTGAATCTTGCGTCTCCCAACAAACAGAGACAACACAAAAAGTGCAGCAGACTGTGCTCCTCGAGTTTCCCTTTCGGTTGCAAGTTGTTTGGCTCTTGGAGAAAATATTCAAAGGTTGCGGATATAACCTTTTTGATTTTTTTGATGAAGAGACTCACAAAATTTCGGCCCCTTTTTATTGTGCTTTCCAATGGGATGCTGCGGCTCAGCTCTTGAACTTTCACTCAAAAACACATTTCAGCACCTTGGTATTAATTTTAATGCTTGTGGCTCTCAACACAAAAACAAACGGCTGACCCCAACAAAAAATGTGACAGGCTCCTTTTTCTAGGTTTTCAAAGGGGAGGTGATTTTGTTTTTGGTCTGTGCCTTTCTGTTTTTACAAGAGAGAGAAACAATCAACAAACAAATTCGGACGTGAGCTCCTGGGGTTTTTGGGATTTGCAATGGAAATCTGGCCTTAGGGACGTGAGCTCTTGAATTTGAAACAATGGAGAAAAAAGGGAATGAGAGGCTCTTGGGATTTTTGAACTTGAGAGAAAACAAAACCACAGGTTTTTGGATGGGGTGATGAGAAAAAAATGTGGATGTTGTTCTCTGTATTTTTTTAGGCTCTCTCTCTTTTTGTTTTTGTACTAGGTCTTGTGCTTGGGTTCACAATGTTTCGGCAGAATGAAATATTTTCGTGTTTTTTTCTTTGTGTGTGCCCTTTTTTGATCTTTTCTTTTTGGGGTGCTTCTCTTAGGGCCTGTTCTTTTTGGTTTATTTGGTTGTGAAAGTGGGAGATTCCACTATTCCTCCCACTATTCACTCATTCTCACCCTCACTTTTACTCGTCCTGTTCTTTTGTGTTAGCTTCTTTGACTGTGAAAATTGCTGACGTGGCCACAAAAAACACACAATAAAATTGTGTGGGACCCACAAAAAATTCCAACATCCACATTCACAAACCACTTTCACCCAAAAAAACACAATACTCACTTTCACCAACACTATTCACAACTTCAACAAACACAAATTTAAACACAGAAAATAGGCCCTTAGCCGCAGCCTGTGGATCTTTTTAAGGGTTTTTCATGCCACAAGTTTTTGTGTTGCTTAACTAGGGTTTCAATGAGGAGTGGCAAGGATGAGATTGATCTAGGGCTAGGATCAATTTGGCAATAGTATCCAATGGCTAGGAATGTGTTCGGCATAGGGAAGCCTAGTGATAGGATGAATTACAAAGGAGTTGGAAGTTTGGACTTGATACGAAATAGGATTTGGGTTTGACTCAAATAGATACAAGTTAACTCAGGCTAGGTTCTCCCCTTTTCTCCTTTGCACATTGACCAAGTCTCTCCGTGAATTAATCACACATTCGCCATTCCTGAAACACTTAACACACACGTTAAAACATTCACACATGTTTGTTATCATCAAACACTAAGTTCATAGATCGTTGCTACCAACACTAACGACTGAGGAATCCAATGCCTGAAGGAGCCAACCCGAACCGTACATAAGAATATCGTGTTGGTCAAAGTTATCCTCTGGCTAAGAATGTTGATTTAAAATATCCTAACTCTCGGTAGGATATACCATTGAACTTTTGGAGACTTTGCAATGGGGCATTCCCCTTTGACCCATTGCAAGGGGGGCTGTAGCCCTTTAATATCACTGCGCACTGACCACCAGGTGTAACCATCATAAAGGGTCCACCCCCACTTGATCCTTGTTCAAAACTCTGGAAAGGACATATATGCTAAACCATCATAATAACTCTACGAAAGTATAACTTTATGAATGGATGTAACAAGCATGTTGTCCAAAATGCCATGTCCAAATGCCATGTGTGAATAGCTCGCTACAACATCCTAACCAACGTGTTGAGTATTGGACTTCTTCCTACTTGGTGTTAATGATGAGCAAACATAAATACTTGTGACTAATCTCCTATTTGCAGTTAATCCATTGCCTAAACTTATCATGAAGATCAATTAGCAATAGATGTCACTCAAAGATCAATGAAAGTATCAAAAGTGGATTGGATGATTAAAGATAGTGATTGAAGCTCCTAGAAGACTTCAAGCTCATACTTTGTATAGAAGAGAGGCTTCTACAAAATGTAATCTTTCTATTCTCTTCTAGTATGTAGCTTAGAAGTAGAACTATGTTGGAGCACACATACATCTTCATTTATGTCTTAGGAAATCATTAGATCACATTTCCTAAGACTCCAATTCATTTTACTCAAGCATGTGCATGTTATAAATTCAACAGGTGACTGCTGAACGATTTACAGTCGCCTGTCTCAAAACAGTCGACTGTTAGTTGTTATACAGTCGCCTGTTATGCACATACTTAATCAGTTGATTTTTGAGGTTTCTAAGCTTTAACTCCTTCTGGCGACTGCTGTATATTTTACAAGCGTATGTCCAAGCTACAGTCGAATGTGATTTGTTAAACAGTCGCATGTCTATCTTCAGCCCAAAGATCACTTTCTGTTTCATCTGGTCGGTCAACTGATGTTGTATTTACAGTCCCCTGTCTAAGGCACAGTCGACTGTAAATGCTTCAACAGTCGCATGTCCATGATTCCTCTGCAAAGTCTGCTCTCTGAAATGTTTATCATTTCAGTGCTAGTCGACTGATGTTGTATTTACAGTCGCCTGTCTAATGACACAGTCGACTGTCAATGCTTCAACAGTCGATTGTCTTTGAACTCTCTACAGACTCCGCCCTCTGGAAAATTTCAGGTTTTGTGACAGTCGAATGATGTTGGTTTCACAGTCGCCTACCCAAGGCACATGCACCTGTGTGTTCCACATCAGTCGCATGTCCTGTCTTTCCAAAACATTCTGAGATTATCTCAGCTTACCCAAATTGCGGCTAGTCGCCTGTAGAAGGAATTACAGTTGCCTGTTGGTTTTACAGGCGCCTGTCTTATCTGTTGTGATATGATTTCTCGGATTTGGTTTTGGATGATGAGCAAACATAAATAATGTATACTAACTTATTTGTGAGCGCAGTTATGGAGATCGTCGCCAAAATACCACGTACATCGAAAGCGACATCTCAAGACTTCTCATTACGCGTGATTGTGTGCCAAGAGCTTCGTTGAAGCTCAAGGAGCAATATGGAAGTCAAGAGGAAAGAAGATTGAAGCTTTGAAGACGGCTCGTAAGGTTTATTTTATAGTCTTCTAGCTTCATAGATTAGAATGTTAAGCCTTGAGTAGGACT
Organism: Scilla litardierei; assembly: GCA_030789695.1. Taxonomy (NCBI): domain Eukaryota; kingdom Viridiplantae; phylum Streptophyta; class Magnoliopsida; order Asparagales; family Asparagaceae; genus Scilla; species Scilla litardierei. The sequence continues at coordinate 729,957,390 of CM061142.1, forward strand.
TACTTTATAATCTTCATTTCGCTCATATCTTAGAGCTAGGATAGTCATAGAAGCCATTAGAATCTTTCCCGAAGCCTATCGCTTCTTCCCTCGGCTTTGAGTGCATGTTAGTTGGTTCAAGAAGAGTCACCAACCGACTAGATGACGATCTAGTCGGTCGGCAACTCTACATGAACCGACTAGTTTGCCTCTCTATATTCAGCTCTTTCTATGACTATAGTTAGTCGGTCAAAGAAGAGTCACCGATCGACTAGATGACGATCTAGTCGGTCAGGAGTCCTTCTCAGACCGACTAGTTGTGTACAGTCATTTTCAGCCTAAGCTACTGTTTCGAGTTAGTCGGTCAAAGAACGTTTGTCGACCGACTAGTTGAGAAACTAGTCGGTCAGCATTTGCTCTTAAACCGACTAAGTCAACTTGAAGTCAGCCTATTCTATTTCGACGTTAGTCGGTCAAAGATCATTCACCGACCGACTAGTTGTGAAACTAGTCGGTCGGCAAGTCCTCTTAGACCGACTAGTTGTCGTGGCCTGTACTTCGAATTCTTGGCTGTTCTACCGTTAATCGGTCTACGTTGTATCACCGACAGACTAGTTGATGAACTAGTCGGTCAGTGATCCTTCTTTGACCGACTAGTCTGGTTCAGATTAGAGCCGTTGGGATTCTTTCAAACTCGATTTCTCTTGCCCCTTTAAATAGAATCCTGATTCGTTTGAAAGAGGGTAAGAGGTCCTATTTCCAAGCAATTTCAGACCTAAGAGAAGAGCTCTCCCAAGCTATTTCAAAGCTCTCTCTCCCTCACAAGAATCTCTCCCTCAACACCTTGAGCCCTAATTCCTCAAGAGAGATTCTCTCCATTGTGAGCTTCTCAAGCCAAGAGCTTGATCCTAGTCACCATACTCCACCCTAGGCTTCCATTGCTGGTCATCTTCTTGAAGATAGGGTTTGGTGACATCCTCTTCCTCAAAATCCATCATTGCCCTAATTTGGTAAGTATACTCAAGGCATAGGATTTTGTAAGGTAAGAGTTTATTTCATTTCAATCGTATTTGAATTGTGTCTCTCGGTTGTGAGAGAGGTTGTGATCCCGGTTTGTGGGAGTCACATGTCTTTTGTATGAATTGACTTGTGAAGGTTGTTCACAAGTAATTCATAGTGGAAATCTTGAGTTAGGGTTTCTAACTCAAGTATCCGGAGGGGATCCGGGTGGTTGGGACGTAGGATCACCGGGTACAAGTCGGGGAGACTTGGGTGGATCCGAACACAGTAATATTGTTTGTTTGCGTATGTTTTAATTCTTATTGATAGTTGTTTAATTCCATATTGTCGTTCTTGCACAATAATTAGGAATAACTATCTTGATTATTTTAAGTACTATTCACCCCCCCTCTAGTACGTGTGCAGTAGCTACCACAGGGCACTACAATTGGTATCAGAGCCAAGGTTAAAGCTACAAGTTCAAAGCTATGACGAACAACGACTACAATGTCTTCAAGAGCCGCGATGGAGCTTCTTCAGTTATGGAAGGACTATCCTCCGTCAGGCCTCCACACTTCAACGGTACCAACTACGGGTACTGGAAATGCCGGATGCAAATTTTCCTCCGGAGCGCTTCACTATGGAGAGCCACCATGACGGAGTATGTCGAGCCTTCCGAAGAAGATTTCGCGAAGTGGACCCCCGCGGAGGTTGCCGCGGAAGTTGCCAATGCCAAGGCAATGAATGCCTTGAATTGTGTGTTGGAGCCCGAGGACTTCACCAAGATATGCACATGTAAGAGTGCATATCAAATATGGAACCAACTCCTCATATTGCACGAAGGATCGAGTACGGTAAAAGATTCTAAACTCGTCGTTGCTAATAAAGAATTTGAGTTGTTTCATATGGAGCAGGGCGAAACCATGAAGGATTATTACGCTCGCTTCGTGGATATATCAAATGACTTGGAAGCTCTTGGGAAGACCTACACCCAAAAGGAGAAAGTCACGAAGATAATCGATGGACTTCCTTCTTGTTGGGAGAAGCGTACCTTCGCCATCGAGGAAGGTAATGACATGAATAAATATACCGTCGTACAACTAATGGGTACCTTGTTGTCTTATGAGATACGCAAGGATAGTAAGATCCGGATGAGGGAAAAGATGAAGGCGTACTTGAAGCAAGACGAGCCAAAGAAAAAGGCAATTGCATTCAAGGCCGCTCCATCTACCGATGATGAAGATTCGGAAGAAGAAGCGGACGAAGAATTGGACATGGAAGCATTGGCCAATATGGTAAAGAAATTCATCCGATTCTTCCGACAAGGTAAGTTGAATCGTAAATCAAAATTTATTTCGACTAATGCTTCTACTCCCGTGAGTTATAAATGCAATAAGCCAGGACATATCAAGCCGGATTGTCCTCTCTACAAACATAAAGGGAAGTGGAAGGCATCCAAGCATGACAAGTCGAGAAAGAACAAGAAAGAACTTGTAGGTACCTTCACCGACTCCGACTCCTCAAGTGGAGAGTCGGACGATGAAAGAGTGGAGATTGCACACACGTGCTTCATGGGAAAAGAGGATTGTGATGAAGAGACTTCCTCCAATGAAAGCGAGGATGGAATCGAGGATGAAAGAGAGGATGGAAGCGAGGATGAATGCAAAGAGGTAACCAATGATGAACTTAGAATAGCCAATGAACAACTTTGGAATAAATTTTCTAATATGGCTACTAAGTTTATGAAGACTAAAAATGAATTAGATAGTCTTAAAAACTCGCCTAAGCCTTTCATCGTCAACAACGACACCGTTGTTGATGGGTTGAGAAATGAGATTGAAAATCTCAAGTCTCAACTTGAGCATGTTCATATCGAGGATTCGGATGAACATGTGATAGCGGATTTGATGTCTCAAATCTCAACTTTGAGTATTGAGAATAAAAATCTCAAATCACGTGTTTGTGCACTCGCATCGCAAGTGTCCACTTTGGATGCTTCTTTGCATTCTCTCACCGAGAAGCATGAGAGCACATTAGGCCGAATTCATGAATTCAACAAAGTTAAGGGCAAGTTGGATGATATCCTAAATGACTTACCTCCGGCAAATCATCACATTGGTTTGGGGTATAAGATGTGAGAGTCATCCAAATCGTCCGCCACCTTTGTTAGGCCATCTTCCGATGCTTCTACTAGTGGAAGTAAACACGTCATGGGTAGATCTTCTACCAATGGTGCTTCCGCTAGGAACACGCCCCCATTTGGAAAGAAACCCACTTTGGGTGGACCTCCAAAGAAGGGTCATGCTTACATGTATACCATGTCACGTAGGAACACACATCCTACCCCACATGTTAGCACAAATGATGATTTTTATGCTCCGCACCCACGAGCACGTGCACACCTTGTGAGACACACTCATGCACGTGTTCCTCCACATCCATATGTTCATCCTCATTCTCATATGAATAATTATAGTCATGCACCATTGCATCGAATTCCATATGCTTACCCATGACATGCATCACATAGAAATCAACAACATATGCATGTTCCCAATAGGATTAGGACTCCCAAGACATACACCATTTGGGGTCCGAAGAACACAAGCATGCATAATAAGAATTTGTATGTGAAATCGTTTATTAATGATGTTATCTTGAATGATGATTATTTTGGGAAATCAAGTTCCTCGTGGACTTGGTTTCCGAAGGGTTAGTTTCCTTTGACCTTTCATTGCTTGGTACCATAAGTTTAATTTCATTTTATGGGTACCAAAGCAATTGTGGTATGTATGGGTTACATTTATTTGAATTTAGTTAGCTAAATTTATTGCCTAACCCATAGGATCCAAAAAGATTTTTGGATACCAAAATGATATTCTCTAGGTTAAATCCACCATGAGATACCAACCCTACCAACTCCGTGATTTGCAAGGATTTTCATTCGATTGGAGTTGTTGGTGCTTGAATGATGCACCAAAGTAGGGGGAGCTTAATGTTGTAAGTATGTTCATACTTTTGATTCATATTGGTATCCATTGGTAGAATATATTACGATTGGTATCACTTTGCTTCATTTGGTATGCTAGATTAGTGTATGCCATTGATTATATGATGTTTTATCTATTTTTTGGCATAACATTCTTGCATGCTACATTTGGTATGCACATCGGATTATTTTTGTCTCTGATGTTGATTTCATCGTTCGACGATTTTATGGATTTAATAGAATTCTTTCTATGGAAACATAGAATTGTTTTCCATGCATTCTATTGATTTTGGAGAGTATGTTCCAAAACTCAATAAGTGAAATCGATTTGAGTTTTGATGATTTCGGATTTCGTTTTTCGCCTATGGCTTGATGATTTCGTATTTCGATATTCGCCTATGGCTTGGTGATTTCGTTTTCCGATTTTCGCCGATGATTTTATGATTTCAGTTTTCGAGTTTCGCTTATGGCTAGATGATTTCGTATTTCGTATTTCGCCTATGGTTTGATGATTTCGGTTTCCGATTTTCGACTTTGGTCTCCTTGACACGCTTTGCTTTTATTCGGTATTTTGCATTTGATATTTTTCATTGGTGTTATTTTGGGCCTTGGTCGTATTCTTCGACTCCCATGCGTTATTTTTTGGCCATTGGTTTTATCTCCTCCCGCTCTTTTTGCTAATGCCAAAGGGGGAGAGATATAATAATGACAATGTGCTAATTAATAATTCAAAGGAATTTACCATGAATCTAATATTGATGTGTTAAATTCAGGGGGAGTGAAGATATAAAATGGATTTTGATCCTATATGTGCAATAGTAGGATTCATATTTTATATTTCCCTCGCTGCTTGATGCATATGAATGTTATTGAATATGGAACTAACGTGTCATCAATGCAGGGGGAGTAAGTAAATTTCAATTGAATCATTATTATTGATTATTATTTATGTTGGTTTGTCATCACCAAAAAGGGGGAGAATGTTGTGATATGATTCCCCGGATTTGGTTTTGGATGATGAGCAAACATAAATAATGTATACTAACTTATTAGTGAGCGCAGTTATGGAGATCGTCGCCAAAATACCACGTACATCAAAAGCGACATCTCAAGACTTCTCATTACGCGTGATCGTGTGCCTAGATCTTCGTTGAAGCTCAAGGAGAAATATGGAAGTCAAGAGGAAAGAAGATTGAAGCTTTGAAGACGGCTCGTAAGGTTTATTTTATAGTCTTCTAGCTTCATAGATTAGAATGTTAAGCCTTGAGTAGGACTTACTTTATAATCTTCATTTCGCTCATATCTTAGAGCTAGGATATTCATAGAAGCCATTAGAATCTTTCCCGAAGCCTATCGCTTCTTCCCTCGGCTTCGAGTGCATGTTAGTTGGTTCAAGAAGAGTCACCAACCGACTAGATGACGATCTAGTCGGTCGGCAACTCTACATGAACCGACTAGTTTGCCTCTCTATATTCAGCTCTTTCTATGACTACAGTTAGTAGGTCAAAGAAGAGTCACTGATCGACTAGATGACGATCTAGTCGGTCAGGAGTCCTTCTCAGACCGACTAGTTGTGTACAGTCATTTTCAGCCTAAGCTACTGTTTCGAGTTAGTTGGTCAAAGAACGTTTGTCGACCGACTAGTTGAGAAACTAGTCGGTCAGCATTCGCTCTTAAACCGACTAAGTCTGTCATGACCCGCTTCCCTAAAATGGAGGCGAGACGTGAAGAGGTCCGTACGGGAGTGGAGCTGTGAAGCCCCAAACCCGATAAGCGTCAATAAAACATAAGCAAGTCCCTGTAACCACAACGTAACAACAATAATAACACAAGGAGAGACTGAAATAAAATCTCATATCTCATAAATTGTCCAACAAGAAAATAAGTCCAACATCCAGAAAAGCCACCAGGCTAAAAGAAAGAGTCTAAAGGCCCAGAACAAGGCCAACAAAAGCAACGACATAACAAAGCATAGGTGCCACGCACCGACAACAAAACAACTGTCTAAACAAAAGTAAAACACAACGAAGACACTAGGACTGGTCCCCAGTGTCCACGTACTCCCCGTCAAACACAAGCTCGGGCTCGGCGTCAGCAAACGCCCCGTCCTCAACAAGGTACTCAGGCTCAGGATCTAACATGTGTCACCCAAAAGAGTAAAGGGGCACATGTCAGCAAGTCTAAAAGACTTGGGCAAGGAAACTGAAAGTAAGGCAACTAGCAACCTAGCAGTTTTGGAATGCATGACATGGCAGTTATAACATGAGTGCACAGGCAAGACATGGTGAACAATAAGTATAAGAGAACAATTATCGGGACAAGACAAGAGTAGCCAAGCTACTAACAATCTCATTCAATTCACTATTCATGTTTCACTGTTGTTTGTAGATGTTTACGCCCTTCAGCTGAATGGTACAACATTCACACCGATCGGCACTAAACACTACCCCACCCCAGAGTTTACGCCTTACAACTGCAGTTGCTGATCGGGCAGACTCCCAGTTGAATGGCCGCTTAACCCTTACCCCATCCCACACGTAAACAAGCCAGGGTCCCTGTACATGAGCCCAACAAGTGAGCCAGGGTTGCCCTGCACGGGAGATTGTTTCTTAGTTCACAATTCAATATCGAGCGTTGGGGTTAGCAACTCATTATGCTCGCTTCTGGTCATGAGCCAGGAAACACAAGTATTGTAGCGATGCTACGTAATCACGGGATCACATGAAGAATGCAATGACATGACAATTAATTTGCGTACCGTTAATGGAAAGTAAACATGACATGGTAATTGTGCAACATGCTAAATGTCGGAACTAGCCTCGTTGTCAAGCTAGTTCTCCAATTTGCGCCTAGGCGAGTATCATTTTGTCGCCTAGCCTCTTTTGCGCCTACAACAAGCAAATGGCCTAAAACATGGCCTAAACCCTAAGTGGCAAGTTTCACTTGCCTAGCACCGTGGATGACGATCACGAAGGTTCGTCTCGCGGATGCTAATCCATGGGGGAAATCGCTGTTATGGGAAAACAATCATCAAACAACATGAAATTTCATTAGGGTTTCATAAAAATACAAATAGGTTATGAAAACATCGGGAGATCGATTTCTTACCGAGAGGAGGCGGAAGAAACACTCCGGAGAACCCTAGGACCAGATCTGGAAACGAATGGAGAAGTTTGGGAAACTAGGGTTTTGGGGGATTTTGGGGATTTGATGAGATTTTGGGGAAGATGAGGGGTAGAATGAGTTGAGGGAGGGTTTAGATGATGGATCTAGGGCTTGGAATGAAGGAATAAAGCTTGGAGGAAGATGGGGGCTCAATGGGGGAGAAACTAGGGTTTTGGGTCGAGTGGGGGAGGAAGAAAACGTTTGGGAGGGGTATAAATAGGTTGGGCTGGCGGCTGCCCAGAAATTAGGGTTTTAACACAGATTAGTCGGTCAAAGAGCAACCACTGACCGACTAGTTTGGCAACTAGTCGGTCGGTCGACCAACGCAGACCGACTAAGTGTAAACAGTAACTTCTGAACGAAAATAGGATTCAGAATTAGTCGGTCGAAGAACAAATACTGACCGACTAGTTTAACATCTAGTCGGTCGATGAACGTTCTTAGACCGACTAAGAGTGAACAGTATTGATACCAAAAATAAGTTGAAGAGTTAGTCGGTTAAAGAAGCATTGCTAATCGACTAGTTTGCAACCTAGTCGGTCAACCAACGTTCTTAGACCGACTAACGATAAACAGTAACCTCTAAGAAATTTAGAAAGCCAACTAGTCGGTTCAAGAAGGATTGCCGACCGACTGGATCGTCATCTAGTCGGTCGGTGCCCCTTCTTACACCGGCTAATGAGCACCAAAAGTTCCGATACGGAGCGCGGAGCTCCGGGATCGATTCCTAAGACTTCTAGGCTTGTTCTAATGGTAAGATACGACCGTTATGAAGCCCGTCACGAATGACATACTTCGAAATCGACGATCCTAAGGAAGAAACAAGAAAACACGACGAAACGATCGAAATGAAAGTCACGGAGACGAAAACCACACATGAGGAGAAAATCCACCAAAACATATATTATATTATAATAAATCCAGATACATGAAAAGCAGTCGTTACATCCTCCCCAACTTAAGAAAAATTCCGTCCTCGGAATTTCCAAATACTCACGAGTCCGGAAACAAAAGTGGGAAACGCTCTCGCATCTCATCCTCATTCTCCCAAGTAGACTCTCCTGGTGAGCCGTGTCACCACATCACCCTCACAAGATTGACAATCTTGTTCCGAAGCGATTTCTGACACCTGTCCAGAATCTGCACTGGATACTGGTCATGCGTCAAATCTGGGCGAACGGTAATCTCTGAAAAATCCACAGCATGAGACGGATCGCTAATGTATCGATGAAGCTGCGACACATGGAAAACATTGTGAACTCCTTCCAAATATGGCGACAAGGCCAAGCAATAAGCTACCTCGCCAACCATCTCCAAAATGTCAAACGGTCCAATGTATCGCGAGCTCAGCTTCCCTCGCTTCCCAAAACGAATCACACCACGATTCGGGGAAATCTTCAAGAACACATGGTCGCCCGGCTGAAACTCCAAAGGACAACGTTTAGCATCCGCCCAATGCTTAAAACGGTCCCGAGCAATCCTCAACCTCTCCCGAATATTCCTGACGATATCCACGGCCTCCACAATCATCTCAGGTCCCAACAACTCCCGATCACCAACGTCATCCCAACTTAATGGCGATCGACATTTCCTCCCATAAAGGGCGGCGAAAGGCGCCATGCCAATACTCGCCTGGAAGCTGTTGTTGTAAGAGAACTCCACCAAGTGTAGATGGTCCTCCCACGAACCCTTGAAATCCAACATGCACGCCCTCAGCATGTCTTCCAAAATCTGAATCGTCCTCTCGGACTGGCCATCCGTCTGCGGATGGTACGCCGTGCTGAAACTCAAACGCGTACCCAAGCTCTTCTGCAAACGCTGCCAGAACTGAGATGTGAACCTCGTGTCTCTGTCCGACACGATACTCACGGAGACTCTATGAAGTCGCACGACCTCCTGCACGATTCACGATACATCACTATCCAAACTAGGAAAAATGAAATAAACGGAGAGTAAAAAAGAATTTACCTCCATATATCTCATTGCTAGCGCCTCAGTGGACTGTCCCACTCGGAACGGAATAAAGTGCGCAGATTTGGTCAATCGATCTACGATCACCCAAATCGCGTCATTCTGCTTCGGACTCTGAGGTAGTCCAGTCACGAAATCCATAGTGATGTGTTGCCACTTCCACTCCGGAATCTGAAGCGGTTGTAGCAACCCGGCCGTACGCTGATGCTCCGCCTTCACTTGCTGGCAAACCAAGCACTTGGCTACACTCCGAGCCATGCTCCTCTTCATACCATGCCACAAATAATTCAGACGAAGATCCTGGTACATCTTGGTGCCACCAGGATGCACAGAATACGGCGAACTGTGTGCCTCCACCATCAACTCCTCTCTGATATCCCCAGCGGGCACACACAACCTGGCTCCAAACCTCAGCGAGCCATCCTCATGAATCAAAAAGTCAGTCCACAGACCGGCTTCCACCTGCTCCCGAATCTTCACCAGCTTCGGATCCTCAGCCTGGCCAGCCTTAATCCGATCTACAATCGTCGACTGTACCTGCATGTACATCAACGATGAATCCTCCCCAGGAAGAACAATCTCCACTCCAGACTCGCAAAAATCCTGCTGCAATCTCCACTGCGAGGTCAACATCATCACCGCGGGAAGCCTACTCAGCGCATCTGGAACCACATTCACCTTGCCAGGGTGAAACTGCAAATCAATCTCATAATCCGCCATAAGCTCCAACCATCGACGCTGTCGCATGTTGAGCTCCTTCTGAGTAAAAATATACTTCAAGATTTTGTGATCGGTGAAAATCTTCACTTTCTCACTCAGCAAGAAGTGCCTCCAAATCTTAAGAGCAAACACAACGGCAGCCAACTCCAAATCATGCGTCGGATAATTCTTCTCATGAACCTTAAGCTGACGAGATGCATACGCCACAACGTGCCCGTGCTGATGCAACACACAAATGAGACCCTTGCCAGAAGCATCGCAAAAGATCTCAAATCCACCGCTGCGATCAGGCACAACCAGAATAGGGGCAGTCGTCAACCTCTCCTTCAGAACACCAAAAGCATCCTCACAATCACCCGACCAAACAAAAGCAACATCCTTCCGCGTCGACCTGGTCATCGGCTCAGCAATACGGGAAAAGTCCTTAATGAATCGCCGATAGTAACCAGCAAGTCCAAGGAAACTCCGAATCTCAGACGCAGACGACGGAACAGGCCACTCCCTGATGGCCCTAATCTTCTCGGGATCCACTGAAATACCATCTCCAGTCACCACATGCCCGAGAAAAGCAACTCTATCCAGCCAAAACACGCACTTTGAAAACTTAGCATACAAACGATGCTTCCTCAAAATCTCCAACACCGTCCTTAAGTGCGAGGCATGCTCTTCCTCCGACTTCGAATAGATCAGAATGTCGTCAATAAAGATAACGACAAACTTATCCAAAAAGTCGTAGAAAATCAGGTTCATCAGATTCATGAAAACTGCGGGCGCGTTAGTTACGCCGAAGGGCATAACCACGAACTCATAGTGTCCATACTTCGTCCTGAACGCTGTCTTCGGAACATCATCCTTCTTCACCTTCAACTGATGGTAACCACTCCTCAAATCCAATTTAGAAAACACCCTCGAACCTCCAAGCTGATCAAAAATATCATCGATGCGAGGCAACGTGTATTTATTCTTAATGGTCACCGCATTCAACTCCCGATAGTCCACGCACATGCGACACGAACCATCCTTCTTCTTCACCAGCAGCACCGGTGCTCCCCACGTAGACACACTAGGATTAATATAACCCTTCTGCAAGAGCTCATCCAACTGCTTCCGCAAATCTTCCAATTCAGCAGGTGCCATACGATACGGTACCTTCGAAATCGGCTGCGCACCTGGAACAAGATCAATAGAAAATTCCAAAGCTCGATCAGGTGGCAAACCCGACATCTCCTCGGGGAAGACGTCGCCAAAATCACGCACCACAGCTGGCCACTCCATCTCCATCTGCATAGCCACAACCTCCACCGGCTTGGCCCGAAATCTGACAGGACCAAGCGAGCTGCTACCACGGCTGAAATCAAATACTGGATGTCCGGGAATCTCGAACACCACCTTCTTCCTTCGACAGTCGATCGTAGCATAGAAGCTCGCAAGCCAGTCCATCCCAAGAACTGCATCATAGTTGATGATGTCGTGGACAATGAAATCAGCGAAAAGCTCATGTCCACAGACCACCAACGAGCAAGAATTGCAACCACGATGCACCGAGACCACGCCATTCCCTATAACGATATTCCAACTCTTGGAAAGAGGGGACGTCGACAAGGAATGCCTCTCCACGAAGCTCCGATAAATAATACACATGGATGCACCAGAGTCAAAGAGGACTCGTGCAGGAAATGTGCAAACCAAAACCACACCTAACAATCAATTAACAATCAAACCCTAGTCTAGCCAACAACCATGTTCAAGAAAACAACATAATCTAACAATCAAACCAGCTAGGAAAGTAACAGCTAGATTGAGGATTACCTGCGATAACCTCATCCACAGCCTCGCTCTCCACAACGGTCATCAGAAAAGCCTGCCTCCTTGGTGGAACAGCCTGCTGAAAAGCCTGCCTCTGCGGAACAAGAGCTGCTCCACGTCCAGCAGGAACAGGCGCTCGCTGCTGCAACGGCTGTGCTGCAATAGGAGCCCTCCGCAGCGGACCCGCATGCCGACAATCCTTCGCGACATGGGAAGCATCACCACAAACCAGACACTGGCCCAAAAACTTCCGACACTGATCCTTGATTGGGACAGGCTTGCCGCAGAAATGGCAAGTCTTCAGAATAGGCCATCCTGGCCTCTTGAACTGAGCTGGCTGGTTAGGCCTGAATCCAGGTCTAACCACAGCTCTCGCCTGTTCCACAGGCCTCTTTCCAGCACCAACAATAGACCCCCTCCTCTGGTTCACGAGCAGCTCCTGCCTTTTAGCTGCTACTAAAACCTTCTGATAAGATTCCCGGTCAGAAGAGGTCACAAAGCTCTGGAGCTCCGAAGCAAGTCCCTGCAGGAACCTCTGAGCTCTCTCCTCAGCGTCCTGCACCATCTTTGGTGCAAACCGACTCAGCCTCATGAACTCTTGGTGATATAGGTCCACCGACGAGCTTCCTTGCTTCAAATCGATAAAATGCTACAGCATCTCTTCCCTGGCAGCTTTCGGGAAGAACTCACCATCAAATCTGGCCTTAAAGGTAGCCCAAGCTATCGGCTCCACCAACATCTTTTTTTCCGCATCCCACTAATTCCGAGCATTATCCTTGAGTTGCCTCTTCGCCAAATCAACCCATCCAGCCGGGGTGATCTTGGCCATCTTCAGATTGTCCTCTATGTTCCGAATCCACTCATCGGCAGCCAGAGGACCCTCAGATCCGTCAAAATATGCGGGACCCAGCTCTCGAAATTGCTTCGCTCCTGGCTCAGAGCGAGGGGCATCCGGAAGAGCCCGGGCAGCTCGAGCAAGTGGAGCATTCTGGACTTGCAGGAGCACGCCCTGCTGCACTTGCATCATCTGGAGCATCATCCGCATCATCTTACCGTTGGTGGGTTCCCGCTCAGGCTCCTCATCATGAGGGAGCGCACCACTACCTCCACCACGGGTGAATCGTCGTCCTGCCATCTAGTGACACAGAAAACGAGTCAGATTAGACTCATAGCTTATGACTCGGATGTCGAACTTAGTTTATTGGACATTCTAATATTATTATCGTCATTCCAAAAATCGCAGTTACAGAAGGACCTGTATGGGCCACCAACAAAACCTGTCACGACCCGCTTCCCTAAAATGGAGGCGAGACGTGAAGAGGTCCGCACGGGAGTGGAGCTGTGAAGCCCCAAACCCGATAAGCGTCAATAAAACATAAGCAGGTCCCTGTAACCACAACGGAACAACAATAATAACACAAGGAGAGACTGAAATAAAATCTCATATCTCATAAATTGTCCAACATGAAAATAAGTCCAACATCCAGAAAAGCCACCAGGCTAAAAGAAAGAGTCTAAAGGCCCAGAACAAGGCCAACAAAAGCAACGACATAACAAAGCATAGGTGCCACACACCGACAACAAAACAACTGTCTAAACAAAAGTAAAACACAACGAAGACACTAGGACCGGTCCCCAGTGTCCACGTACTCCCCGTCAAACACAAGCTCGGGCTCGGCGTCAGCAAACGCCCCGTCCTCAACAAGGTACTCAGGCTCAGGATCTAACATGTGTCACCCAAAAGAGTAAAGGGGCACATGTCAGCAAGTCTAAAAGACTTAGGCAAGGAAACTGAAAGTAAGGCAACTAGCAACCTAGCAGTTTTGGTATGCATGACATGGCAGTTATAACATGAGTGCACAGGTAAGACATGGTGAACAATAAGTATAAGAGAACAATTATCGGGACAAGACAAGAGTAGCCAAGCTACTAACAATCTCATTCAATTCACTATTCACGTTTCACTGTTGTTTGTAGATGTTTACGCCCTTCAGCTGAATGGTACAACATTCACACCGATCGGCACTAAACACTACCCCACCCCAGAGTTTACGCCTTACAACTGCAGTTGCTGATCGGGCAGACTCCCAGTTGAATGGCTGCTTAACCCTTACCCCATCCCACACGTAAACAAGCCAGGGTCCCTGTACATGAGCCCAGCAAGTGAGCCAGGGTTGCCCCGCACGGGAGCTTGTTTCTTAGTTCACAATTCAATATCGAGCGTTGGGGTTAGCAACTCATTATGCTCGCTTCTGGTCACGAGCCAGAAAACACAAGTATTGTAGCGATGCTACGCAATCACGGGATCACATGAAGAATGCAATGACATGACAATTAATTTGTGTACCGTTAATGGAAAGTAAACATGACATAGTAATTGTGCAACATGCTAAATGTCGGAACTAGCCTCGTTGTCAAGCTAGTTCCCCAATTTGCGCCTAGGCGAGTATCATTTCGTCGCCTAGCCTCTTTTGCGCCTACAACAAGCAAATGGCCTAAAACATGGCCTAAACCCTAAGTGGCAAGTTTCACTTGCCTAGCACCGGGGATGACGATCATGAAGGTTCGTCTCGCGGATGCTAATCCACGGGGGAAATCGCTGTTATGGGGAAACAATCATCAAACAACATGAAATTTCATTAGGGTTTCATAAAAATACAAATAGGTTATGAAAACATCGGGAGATCGATTTCTTACCGAGAGGAGGCAGAAGAAACACTCCGGAGAACCCTAGGACCAGATCTGGAAACGAATGGAGAAGTTTGGGAAACTAGGGTTTTGGGGGATTTTGGGGATTTGATGAGATTTTGGGGAAGATGAGGGGTAGAATGAGTTGAGGGAGGGTTTAGATGATGGATCTAGGGCTTGGAATGAAGGAATAAAGCTTGGAGGAAGATGTGGGCTCAATGGGGGAGAAACTAGGGTTTTGGGTCGAGTGGGGGAGGAAGAAAACGTTTGGGAGGGGTATAAATAGGTTGGGCTGGCGGCTGCCCAGAAATTAGGGTTTTAACACAGATTAGTCGGTCAAAGAGCAACCACTGACCGACTAGTTTGGCAACTAGTCGGTCGGTCGACCAACGCAGACCGACTAAGTGTAAACAGTAACTTCTGAACGAAAATAGGATTCAGAATTAGTCGGTCGAAGAACAAATACTGACTGACTAGTTTAACATCTAGTCGGTCGATGAACGTTCTTAGACCGACTAAGAGTGAACAGTATTGATACCAAAAATAAGTTGAAGAGTTAGTCGGTTAAAGAAGCATTGCTGATCGACTAGTTTGCAACCTAGTCGGTCAACCAACGTTCTTAGACCGACTAACGATAAACAGTAACCTCTAAGAAATTTAGAAAGCCAACTAGTCGGTTCAAGAAGGATTGTCGACTGACTGGATCGTCATCTAGTCGGTCGGTGCCCCTTCTTACACCGGCTAATGAGCACCAAAAGTTCCGATACGGAGCGCGGAGCTCTGGGATCGATTCCTAAGACTTCTAGGCATGTTCTAATGGTAAGATACGACCGTTATGAAGCCCGTCACGAATGACATACTTCGAAATCGACGATCCTAAGGAAGAAACAAGAAAACACGACGAAACGATCGAAATGAAAGTCACGGAGACGAAAACCACACATGAGGAGAAAATCCACCAAAACATATATTATATTATAATAAATCCAGATACATGAAAAGCAGTCGTTACAAAGTCAACTTGAAGTCAGCCTATTCTATTTCGACGTTAGTCGGTCAAAGATCATTCACCGACCGACTAGTTGTGAAACTAGTCGGTCGGCAAGTCCTCTTAGACCGACTAGTTGTCGTGGCCTGTACTTCGACTTCTTGGCTGTTCTACCGTTAGTCGGTCTACGTTGTATCACCGACCGACTAGTTGATGAACTAGTCGGTCAGTGATCCTTCTTTGACCGACTAGTCTAGTTCAGAATAGAGCCGTTGGGATTCTTTCAAACTCGATTTCTCTTGCCCCTTTAAATAGAATCCTGATTCGTTTGAAAGAGGGTAAGAGGTCCTATTTCCAAGCAATTTCAGACCTAAGAGAAGAGCTCTCCCAAGCTATTTCAAAGCTCTCTCTCCCTCACAAGAATCTCTCCCTCAACACCTTGAGCCCTAATTCCTCAAGAGAGATTCTCTCCATTGTGAGCTTCTCAAGCCAAGAGCGTGATCCTAGTCACCATACTCCACCCTAGGCTTCCATTGCTGGTCATCTTCTTGAAGATAGGGTTTGGTGACATCCTCTTCCTCAAAATCCATCATTGCCCTAATTTGGTAAGTATACTCAAGGCATAGGATTTTGTAAGGTAAGAGTTTATTTCATTTCAATCGTATTTGAATTGTGTCTCTCGGTTGTGAGAGAGGTTGTGATCCCGGTTTGTGGGAGTCACATGTCTTTTGTATGAATTGACTTGTGAAGGTTGTTCACAAGTATTTCATAGTGGAAATCTTGAGTTAGGGTTTCTAACTCAAGTATCCGGAGGGGATCCGGGTGGTTGGGACGTAGGATCACCGGGTACAAGTCGGGGAGACTTGGGTGGATCCGAACACAGTAATATTGTTTGTTTGCGTATGTTTTAATTCTTGTTGATAGTTGTTTAATTCCGCATTGTCGTTTGTTTCTTGAATAATAATTAGGAATAACTATCTTGATTATTTTAAGTACTATTCACCCCCCTCTAGTACGTGTGCAGTAGCTACCACAGGGCTCTACATTATCTTCATCAGTCGACTGTCCACGTGGTAAGTTACTATTTGAATTCTCACATACCCTCTTGTAGGATCATGTCAAAACAACGACATTAGGATCGAATAATAACATAGACTTACGCTTGCGTATGCGGCACTGTAGTCTCTGAACTTCACCCTCAGATTCGCCACAATGGTCGGTACTTCGTCACGGAGGATCGAAGCAGAGTTTCACCGCCTTAATCTCTATTTAGAAGAGGATTTTAATGGAAGGGAGAAGAATAACATAAGTTGCCTTATGCAAACTTATGTCATGGTTAGATTGGTGTAAAAGGCATACCCTTAGGTCCTATTTATAGGCTTTAGGGGTAATTATTGTAGGAAATAACCAATTATAAGCTTATTAGCCTATATTACCCCTTTTACTTATCCTCTTCTTCATTCACTTATCGAGTGCCTTTATGCACTTATAAAGTGACTTTTTCTACTTATCGAGTGGTCTTTTTCACACGAGAAAAGGTTCCCTTTATGCACGCTTTCGTGCACGCGACATCTGAGGTCCGTATACCCTCATACATCCCCTTATGGGTGTATTCATGTCGTCCATATCCAACATCTCCCACTCACACTTGAGGGGATTGTAAGGAACCATCTTTCCTTTAACTCTTCTGTTTATCATACCGAGAAATAGGCTATGTGACCGTCATGCGCATAGAGTCCGCTGTTGTGCACTTGTTAGAGATACACAACACTCCTCGAGGTGCAAAGTTGAGTAGATCAACGCATGCTTTACCCTAGATTATTTCTTCATATTTCTTATACTTTATATTCAACAATTGAATCCCATCTGGATTACAATTGGCTGGCCAGCTTTGAATCTTTAAAGTCCAAATGTGAATATGAAATTAATCTTCCTCTTCTTGCGATCCTTTCGATCTTGACTTGACTTGCTTTTCTAACATGCCCCGCCGGACCGAATTGACCAATTACCCAGTCAAATCTAAAGGAACCAATTAGAGTCCATAAGGGTAACGAGTTAAGACCCATGTGGTCTTTGGGTCTCACATAATAGTAAACACAATTACTATTCTAACCCGGTCAAATGCATACGTAGTATGAATACGTATTACAACATCACTCCTTTCCCAGGGAGCGTATGTCTTAATGATGTTGTAAGGATGATGATCAGACACCACAATGTCTGATTTTGAGTCCCTTTTACTACTCAAATAATCTTCTGGACTCACATCCCGCATAAGACAGATAGGATTTAAGAATCCTCTTAGACCTTTTGTAAGCATCCATATGATGTAGATCTTTCATACGACCATTTTGTTTAAGTCATGACTCTAAATCAGCCGTCTGACAATTTTGACTTTAAATAGGTCTCCTCTTTATTTTATCCGTCTGATATCATAAAGGCGGTTGCTCATGTGAGAGAGTCAACCTCAATCTGTCCGACATACTAAAAAATATATAGATGAGATTTTAAAATGTACACAAACATTTTCAAGAAACTCATATGCAATGTTTGAAAAAGAACTTGTTCTTTTATTAAATTTGATCTTTTACAGACATGAGAATTTACATTGGTACAACTCAGCTCTTACGCAATCCTTGAGATGATAAGTGTTTGTAAAACACATCTCTGGGGATCGCCTTCGTAAGCGGATCCGCTATCATCTCATGTGTAGATATGTACCTTATGTCTACCTTCTTGGTCTTATCATAGTCTTTTGCAAATTTGTAGCGGATATCTATGTGTTTGGTCTTACAATGGAATTTTGGATCTTTGACATAGGCTATAGATGCTTGACTGTCACTGTGTATTGGTACAACACCTGAGTCACTTGCATCAATTAGCCTGTCTAAGAACTTCCTAAGCCAAACAGCCTCTTGGACTGCCATACTAAATGCTACAAACTCGGCTTCCATAGTTGAAAGTGCGATGCAGGATTGTTTCTTGCTACTCCAGGATATTGCACCAGATCCAAGTAGAAAAACGTATCCTGAGGTCGATCGTCGCTCATCGAGATCACCCGCCCAATCAGCATCAGTGTAGCCTACGAGCCTCAAGGCATCTCCTTGATAGCATAAATCATAGTCTGCAGTTCCTTTAAGATACCGCATTATCCTCTTAACCGCTTTCCAGTGTATTTGCCCTGGATTGGATTGGTAACGACTTACCATTCCAACGGCAAAACAGATGTCCGGTCTCGTACACATCATAGCGTACATAAGACTACCAACTGCACTGGAATATGGAACTTTTTCCATAATTTCCTTTTCCTTTTGGTTCTTTGGACACGATTTCAGACATAAATTATCGCATTTGCTTATAGGAGTATCAATGGACTTGCAGTCCTACATATTAAAACGTTCTAGAACCTTCTTTATATAAGTCTCTTGTGAAAGAGAAAGAAGTTTCTTCGAACGATTCCTTGAAATCTTAACTCCAAGGATATATGCGGCTTCTCCCATGTCTTTCATCTCAAAAACTGATGAAAGCCAAGCCTTGATATCCATCACAAAGCCCTTGTCATTTCTGGCTATTAAAATGTCATCTACATATAGAGACATAATAACGTACTTGCTGTTAATCCTCTTGATATATACACAGTTATCTTCATCAAGCATGGAAAAACCATTTAATAAGACAACTTCTTGAAATCGTATATACCATTGCCTCGAGGATTGTTTAAGACCATATATGGACTTACGAAGTTTACAAACCTTATGTTCATTTCCTTCTTTTACAAACCCTGTTGGTTGTTCCATATAGATCTCCTCGTCCAATTCTCCATTGAGAAAGGCAGTCTTTACATCCATCTAATGTAATTCGAGGTCTAAGCAAGCTACCATAGCCAGAATTAGGCGAATCGAGGTAAAACGAACAACAGGTGAGAAGGTCTCTTCGTAGTCTATCCCTTCCTATTGCGTAAAACCTTTCGCGACAAGGCGAGCTTTATATCTGTCTATAGAGCCATCAGCCTTATGCTTGATCTTGAGAACCCATTTGTTCCCAATAGCTCTACGTCCTCTGGGTAAGTCAACTAAGTCCCAGACTTGGTTAACTTTCATGGATTCCAACTCCTCCTTCATCGCTTCCATCCATTTGTCTTTTGCAGGGCATGATACGGCCTGTTTGAAAGTAGCAGGCTCGTCATCATCTTGTAGTAAAGTCATAAAGGTTTGCGGAAATTCATCCTCAAATCTTAGAGGAGCTAACCTTGTACGACTACTACGTCGTATTTGAGATTCTTCAAGTCCTTGTTGACTCAAATTTAGATCGATTCTAATATCACTCCCACTTGGAATGTTGTTAGAATTGCTCCCACTTGGATCATTATTCCTGTATGGAATAGGATTAGCATCATTCGTATCATCCATTGGTGAAGGTTGAAACGTATTTTCGTCTTCACCAAGAATTCTCCCACTCGAATGAGGTAATCCTTCTTGATCATAATCTCAAATAGAGATAAGTCCTGACTTATCTCGCACTGTCTTGGAAACTCATTTTCCAAGAAAGTGACATCCCTCGACTTAAATTCAATTAGACCTCCATTGTCTTCCTGACCAACGAAAACATAACCTTTGGAGTTTTCTGCGTATCGTATAAAGATACATTTCCTTCCCCGTGGCCCAAGTTTGCCATACTTATGGGAGGAAATATGTGCATAGGATGCACACCCTCAAGGTTTCAAAATGTTTAAGTCAGGAGATCTTTGGTTCCACAACTCGTAAGGAGTGGAGCTAACTGATTTCGAGGGTACGCGGTTCAAGATGAAAGCGGCCGTCAATAATGCATCACCCCAAAAGGTGATTGGCAAGTTAGCTTGCGCCATCATTGAACGGACCATTTCCATTAAAGTCCTATTCCTCCTTTCTGCAACACCATTTTGTTAAGGAGTATAAGGCATAGTTACCTGATGAACTATGCCCTCTTCATCACAAAGTTCCTTAAAACTTGCTGATTGATATTCACCGCCCCTATCGGTTCGCAAGACCTTAATCTTGCGATCTAATTGATTTTCCACTAAACTCATATAGTTTTTAAAGCAGGTTAATGCTTCACTTTTTTGGGATATCAAATAGATATGTCCGAATCGGGTGAAGTCATCAATAAAAGTGATGAAATAGGACTTCCCGCGTCTTGTCTTGACATTCATCGGACCACATATGTCTGAATGGATGAGCTGTAATGGAACCTCGGCCCTTGTGCCGGTTCCAAACGGCTTGCGACAAGATTTCCCTACAAGGCAATGTTCGCAGGTCGACATTTCGACCTTTGAAACATTGGATAGAAGGCCATGTTTGGCAAGTCTATCCATTCGTGTTGGTCCAATGTGACCAAGCCTTGCGTGCCAACAAATTATATCTGACTCATAAGTCGAAGAATTTGCAACAAGGAAATTTTCATTACAAAATGAAGAGTCATACATTGTATTAATACAATAAATCCTTTAAATACATACCCAGTACCAATTAAGGAATTATTACAAACAAGTCCACTTTACAATCATGAAAAAACCAGCTATAACCAAGACCCATTAACACGACCACAGATATTATATTCCTTCGAATATCTGGAGTGAAGAGGACATCATTTAGTAAGATAGTGTGCCCATTGTCCAAGACTAGCTTGCAAGTCCCAACGCCTTTCACTTCAACACGTGTGTTGTTTCCTACATAAATCCACTTTGTTCCTTGGGGTATCCGGTGATACTCCACGAAGGACCGTCTGTCCCTTGCTATGTGGTCGGTGGCACCTGAATCAATTATCCAAAATGGATTAGATTCCACAAGAAATATTGAACTAGAAACACATATGTAACTATCATTACAATTTACCATGTCACCTTCATCGGTACAAGAACGGGTATAGTGACCTAACTTGTTGCACTTGAAGCACTTGATCCTCTTCAAGTCTTTCTTCTTGTGCCATTTCTTGTGCCCACCCTTATGTTTGGGTTTCTTGGTGGACTCAGGTTGCTTATTACGTTCATTAGTAAATTTTGAACGATCTTTCCATTTGTTTTCCCCGTGTGAGGAACTAGCAACCATGTGCACTTCTGCACTAGGCTTGGCGGCCGCAAGCTGCTCTTCCTCTAATTCGAGGTGCTTTGAAACATCGCTAAAGTTTTTGATGCTCTCATTATGAGTGAGATGCATCTTCATTTGGTCCCACCCATTTGGTAGGGAACGTATGACTGCTTGGATTTGTTGCTCGTCAGTGAGCACATGACCTGCATCCTTTAACTCTGAGATGAGATTCGCCATATGTCGCAGATGTTTCCCCATGGAATGATCTAGACGTTTCTTGTATGAATCAAATCTTATAGTTAAAGGACGAAGTTTGGACACCGAGGTGCCACCAAACTTCTCCTCTAGCTTGGACCATATGTCCATGGCTAGGTCATGCTCTCGGAAGATGCGCATTATGTCATCGGCCATACTGGACAATAACGTAATGCGAGCTATCTTGTTCTTCCGAGACCAAGCATCAAAAGCTTCCTTGTCTCGTCTGTGTTGGGCCGTAGTGCCCAACTCGGGTTCAATCATCTTGTTCTTTAGAGTTTCGAGCACGTCTTGCTCCTCTAGAACGTATTGTATCTTGATGGACCATAGTTTGTAATTATCGCCGTTGAGTTTTTCACCTCTGTTTAACTCAGCGACGATGTTCTTTGAAGCGGAAGACATTTTAACTTTAAAATACTGCAAAAGACACAAAATCGAAGGTTCGATCAAAAATCATTGCATAAAATTCTTATACATAGATATCACTCCCACTTGGAATATCCCACTTGGAATGATATTATTACATTTGATAAGTTACTTTCGAAAAATATTGAAGATGTTGCTCTAGAATTGGAAAGGTCTCTACGATTCCAATCACCATCTAGAACAACCTTCAATATTTCCCCCTCACTTATCAAATGATAGTACTCTTATAGTACTTCGCAGTGGAAAAGCGTTTTTGAAAACGTATTTTTCAAAAGCAGATGCGATATTTCAACTTAGTACCCTTATGATACTAGCGAAATATACGGCAATCCCTGGCCATTGCCGGTATTGAGCCGTAGCCGTGCCAACGCCGGATCCCCCCTGAGAGGATTTTTCTGCAAGCCATCATCGCCGGCTCCCGTATGGATCCAGGCGCTTCCCCCCTACAGGAGAATTTTGCCGCAGACGACTGCCGTCGGCCTCGTATGGTCTGGCCATGCATGTCCCATTCATGCAAGCCCCCCCAAAAAAAACAGGGTCAACCGGGGCTCGGCACTGGCCGAGACTGGGGCCGGCAGTGGCCTGGAGCCGGCCTCGGCCAGGGCCGGTAGTGGCCATGGGCAGGCCTCGGCCTGGCCCTGGCCACTGCCATGGCTAGCCGGCCTGGCCCTGGCCTCTGCCAGGGCCGTCCGTGGCCCTGGCCGAGGCCAGGGCGCCGGCCCTGGCACCTGCCAGGGCACCGGCCCTGGCACCTGCCAGGGCCGGCCAGGGCGCCGGCCCTGGTCTGGCCTCGGCCAGGCCTGGCCCTAGCCACGGCCAGGGCCCCTGGCCATGGCCGAGGCCGGCCAGAGCCGGCCTGGCCATGGCCCCTTGGCCATGGCCGGACTTGGCCCATATGGGCATGGCCGGCCTCCCCCTTGCATGGGTTGGCCGCACACCCCCCACCGGAGGGGTGGCCGTGGAAGTTATTGGCCGTAGCCAACCCCCTTCGCATGGGGAGGGGGATGCATTGCCTTCATATCCCATATGGCCATGGAAATCATGCAACAAAAATTTCATCTTCTCCGTTGAGAATAACCACCATCGTCTTCTCTGATGAAGCACCCGTTTGTCGAGAAAACAGTTTTGCTTCAATGGCCGTGTGCCAAAAAATGAAGATAACACGTTTTCAAGGCCGCAAACTTCACGCTCTACATGAAGAGAGTTCACATTCTCAATTGAATGGAGACTCAGCATCCATAAGGAGCACGAGTTTGGCGTTATGAATGGTAAGTTCTTCCCATCACGGAGAGTTCTTGCCATATCCGTAATGGCAGAAGTCCCTAACGTGAAAAGAACAACTATTGCGATTCTCTCCGTCACGATGTGTTCCTACCATATCCATAATGGAAGGAGACTCATTCGTGAAAGAGACAACGCCGCGTTCATCGGTGAGACCGGGGCGACGATTAGACCGGGGTGAACCCGTATGTCTTTGATACCAATGTAGGATCCTGTCAAAACAACGACATTAGGATCGAATAATAACATAGACTTACGCTTGCGTATGCGGCACCGTAGTCTCCGAACTTCACCCTCGGATTTGCCACAATGGTCGGTACTTCATCACGGAGGATCGAAGCAGAGTTTCACCGCCTAAATCTCTATTTAGAAGAGGATTTTAATGGAAGGGAGAAGAAGAACATAAGTTGCCTTATGCAAACTTATGTCATGATTAGATTGGTGTAAAAGGCATACCTTTGGGTCCTATTTATAGGCTTTAGGGGTAGTTATTGTAGGAAATAACCAATTATAAGCTTATTAGCCTATATTAGCCCTTTTACTTATCCTCTTCTTCATTCACTTATCGAGTGCCTTTATGCACTTATAAAGTGACTTTTTCCACTTATCGAGTGGTCCTTTTCACACGAGTAAAGGTTCCCTTTGTGCACGCTTTCGTGCACGCGACATCTGAGGTCTGTATACCCTCATACATCCCCTCATGGGTGTATTCATGTTGTCCATATCCAACACCTCTGACATAGTGCATCAGTCGACTGTGTTTTGTTCAACTGTCGATTGTCGACTGTGTAAATTCTATCCGTTGGCCTTTTCTCCACGGATTTCAAAGGGGGGTTTGGGGATTCTGTTTGAGGGTTTTAGGGAACCTATAAAGAGAGCTTCTATTGTTCCATTAAGAGGTTACTCAACAACTCAAGTGGCTCATCTTCTATTGAAAAACCCTTAGCTTTCATCTCAAGCTCTCAAAATCCAAAAGCCCTAGAATTCCAATATTTTCCTCTCTTGCTCTCCAACCTAGAATCAAAGTAATATCTTCTAGGCATTTGGTGGTGACAAGAGAAAGTGCTTTTCTCTCCTTCAAAGGAGACATCAACACACAACACACTTGCTCTTTCAAGTTCTACTTCAATGCATAGGTGATTTTAACTCTCGGTTTGTGAGAGTGATTTGCTTACTCCCAAGTTGTGGGAGTCAAGGACATCGAGTGTATTTCGATTTCACTTGTAGGGTTGCTACAAGTGGGTTTAAAGAAAACCTCAAGTTAGGGTTCTAACTTGAGTATCCGGTAGTATCCGGGTAGAAGGGACGTAGGATTACCGGGAATAAGTCGGGAGTTGACTTGGGTAATCCGAACCCTTGAAACATCCTTGTGTTAGCATTGTTTCATTTTGGGGTTTATTTACATTCTGCATTAATTTTTGGTTAGGAATTTAATTTGTTATAACTATCATTTTAAATTACATAAACATTATTCAACCACCCATCTAGTGTTTTTCTCATAGCCAGGAACCTTAGAATTTGTATCAGAGCGCTTGGTTTATAGCTATGGCATCCAACAACAATAATGTTCCTCCACCGACTTCGTACAACAATTATGATCGTGATGGTGCGTCATCCGTATTTGAAGGACAATCATTGGTTTGTCCTCCGCGTTTCAATGACAGGAATTTCGACTATTGGAAATACCGGATGGAGACGTTTCTTAGGAGTGCTTCTCTTTGGAGAACCCTCCACAAGGAATACGTTGAACCCTCCGAAGAGGATTTTGACAAATGGACACCCTCCAAGAAATCCGCCGAAGTGAACAACACCAAGGCAATGAACGCTCTTCATTGTGCTTTGGATCTGGATGAGTTCAACAAGATATGTACATGTAAGAGTGCATATAAAACTTGGAACCATCTAGTCGTTACCACGAGGAAACGAATAAGGTAAAATTATTCAAGTTATATGTTGCAATACAAAACTTTGATATGTTTCATATGCAGGATAATGAGAGCATTGCAACGATGTACGGACGTTTCACCGACATCACCAATGAACTTGAAGCACTTGGACGAGTCTATACTCAAGAAGAAAAGGTGCGAAAGATAATCATGGGAATGACCTCGAAATGGGAAAGAAGAGCAATCTCCATTGAGGAGGTCATTGACATGAAGAACTACATCGTGATAAATCTCATCGGTACTCTAATGTCTTACAAAGTAAGAAGGGAGAACCGATTGAAGATTAGAGCAATGATGAACCCAACAGAGGCCAATAAGAAGGCGTTAGCATTCAAGGCTCTTTCTTCATCCTCCGATAGTGAAGAATCAGAGAATGAAATGGACTTGGAAGAAATGGCGCAAATGGCAAAGAAGTTCCAACACTTCTTTCGCAAAGGTAAATTTCCTTCCAAGAATAAATTTGATTCCACTAATGATACTTCATCTCTTTGTTTTAAGTGTAACAAGCCGGTGTACATCAAAAAGGATTGCCCAATGCTTAGAAACAAGGAGAAGTGGAAAGCTCCAAAGTTCCACAAGTCCGACAAATACAAGAAGGATAAGAAGAAAGGACTTGTCAGGACATTCGATGATTCAAGCAAAGATTCCTCAAGTGACTCCGAGGATGAAAAGGGTAAGAGTGCCCATATGTGCTTCATGGCCCGAGAAGATCCACTCTCTGATGAGAGTGATAGTGACATCGATGAACCCGAGGTGACCATGGATGAACTTCGTATTGCTAACGAAGAGTTATTTTCTAAGTATCAATCACTTATGCATAGATATACTAGCTTAAAGAAATCAAATATTAGCAAGTCATCCATGCCATGCATTATCAACAATGACACCATTGTTGATACACTCACACTTGAGAAAGCCAAATTGGTTTCTCAAAATGACATCTTGAGAAATGAGGTGAATTCCCTCAAATCTCAACTAGATCAAACTTATCCCAAGGATAGTATTAATCTAGCTTCACAACACACACAATTGGGTATTGAGAATGATTCTCTTAAAAACCAAGTGCATGAGCCCAAAACACGTGTATCCACCTTGGATACCAATATTTCTTCTCTTAAGGAGAAATATGAGCTCATGTCCACCCAAGTTAAGAGATTTAACTAAGGGAAAGGGCAATTGGATGAATTGCTTGCAAACCAATTTTCGGGCACACATCGTGTTGGTCTTAGTTATGGGAAGCAAATGTATCTAAATCTCGCACCTCGTATAGTGGTATAACTATAGATTTTGTGAGGCCATCCTCCGGTGCATCCACAAGTGGTGTCAAAAACACTATTGGTAGTAAACCTACCAAGAAGGCCACCACTTCACAATCTCTTCCTTTTGGCAAGAAACCCACTAAGGATGGAAACCAAAAGATAGGTCATGCTTACATGTACACCAACTCTCATCCACGTAGGGAATCTCCTACTTCACATGTGGACACTAATGACACTTTTTATGCTCCACACCCACGGACACGTGTAAACCCACACATGAGAAATACTCATGCACGTGCCCCTACACATTCACATGCTCATACACATCATGTTTCCATGTATGCTAATTCACCTCATGTTATGCATGTTCCATATGTTGCATACAACATGCATGCTCATAAGTTTGCATACAACCCATACATGTCTAATGCTTATCCACCTCCATCTTCATATGCTAGAACTCATGTTCCTAGGAGGCATGCACCATATAGAAATCAAACAAATGTGCATGCAACTAGGAAAAGGACACCCAAAACATACACAATTTGGGGTTCTAAGAACACTAACATAATTAATAGGAATGCTTATGTTGGTTCCTATTTTAATGATGTAATAAACAGTGGTAATTATGTTGGGAAGCGAAAGTCCACTTGGACTTGGCTTCCAAAGGGCTAATCCCCTTGGACCCAACAAGGCTTAGGTACCATGCGCTTATGGTATATTATGTAGGTACCCAAGAAAAAGAAAGAGAGAAATAAAAGTCATATTGGCTTTAAAAGAAAAGGATGGATACTCAATAATGGTTTCTCCAAACACATGACGGAAGATCCCACATTGCTCTCCGAAGTGATTAGCATCAAGGATGGTGCAACGATCACTTTTGGGGTAATCAAAAGGAAACCATTATTGGAGTAGGAAAATTCGGTAATCCTTCCAACCCACATATTACAAATGTCTATTTAGTTAGTGGTTTATGTCATAACCTTATCTCCCTTAGTCAACTTTGTGACAAGGGTTACAAGGTTAACTTTGGAGAGGGTATGTGTAAAATTGTAGATATTGATTCTCATATTTTATTTACCGGTATTAGGCATAAAAACATTTATTATTTAAGCTTGCCTAAAACCATATAACATTGCTTAACTGCTAATACAAATGAACAACTACTATGGCATCGCCGTTTTGGTCATGTTCATTTTAAGCACTTATATAAGTTAGCTAAGCATGATCTAGTAAAAGGTTTTTCAAAAATTGTTTTTAGTAAGAAAAACTTTTGTTATTCTTGTCAAAGAGGTAAACTAAGTAAATTATCTTTCAAACTTAAAGAAGGCATAACTTCTAAGAGGCCTCTAAAATTACTTCATTCTAGATTTATTTGGGCCAACTAGAACTGCCTCTTTAGGTAATGCTCATTATGGATTATTTGTCATTGACGACTTTTCTAGATTTACTTGGGTTTCATTTTTAACCAATAAGAAGATTTTACTAAGTTTACTTTATTTGCAAAGAAGATTCAAAATTTCTTAGGATCCACCATTATCACTATTCGTAGTGATCATGGAGGAGAATTTGAGAATGAGTCTTTCACTAAGTTTTGTGATGACAACGGGATTACTCATAATTTTTCTTTTCCTCGCGCACCACCGCAAAATAGTGTTGTAGAGAGAAAGAATATGACCCTAATAGAATGTGCCCGTACCATGTTCCATGATAGTCATCTTTGATTACAATTTTGGGCGGAGGCGGTGCACACGGCATGTTATGTACTTAATAGGATCCTAGTGAGACCCCAAAGGAACAAAACTTGTTTTGCGTTATTTTGTGATAAAAAGTCTCAAGTTAAATATTTTCGTGTTTTTGGTTCAAAAAGTTTTATAAAGAACACTTTTGGTAACTTTGATAAATTTGAGCCAAGATCCGATGAAGGAATTTTTGTTGAATATTCCACACGTAGCAAAGCCTACCGGATATACAATAAAACCTCTTCAACGATCGAGGAATCACTGCACAAATCATTTTATGAAGATTTTGATATTCCTCATGTTGATGATGATAGTGTAGATGTTTTACGTGATTCCATTAGTAATGTTAAAATTAATGGTTCAATTATTGAGACTAACAATACTAATGAAATTGTTGAAGATGTTCCAAGTGATGCAAAGATTCCTAAAGCTTATCCAACAGTTCTACTCAACCCCATGACCAAATTATTGGAGATATTGGTGTGGGTGTACGAACGAGGTCTAAAATTGATGAATTCTCTCACTGTGCATTTGTATCTACCATTGAGCCAAAGAACATCCAAGAAGTGTGTGAAGATAACTCTTGGATAGTTTCAATGGAAGAAGAGCTCATGCAATTTGAGAGAAATGAAGTTTGGCAGCTGGTTCCTCTTCCAAGTGGTCACCAAGTGATTTGGACCAAGTGGTTTCAAGAAAAAGGCCGATGAGAACGAGGTCATCACAAGAAAAAAAGCAAGGTTAGTAGCTCAAGGCTATCGACAAGAAGAATGTATTGATTTCGAAGAATCTTTTGCCTCATAGCTAGATTAGAAGCGATTAAATTTCTTTTATCTTTTGCATCCCATAAAAATTTTACATTATTTCAAATGGATGTTAAAAGTGCATTTTAAATGGTATTGTTAATGAAGAAGTTTATGTTTCTCAACCACCCGGTTTCATTCATGAAAAATTTCCAAACCATGTTTTCAGACTTAAGAAAGCATTATATGGGTTGAGACAAGCTCCTAGAGCTTGGTATGATCGACTCAAAACCTTTCTTTTGGATTTAGGTTTTAAAATGGGTGAAGTTGAATCAACTCTTTTCATTAATTCAAGTGTATGTAGACGATGTAATATTTGGTTTTACTAACTTTAATCTTTGCCAAGAATTTTCTAAGTCTATGAAGAATGAATTCGAGATGAGCCATATGGGTGAGCTTAACTACTTCCTTGGACTACAAATTCGACAAATGATGGATGGAACTTTTATGCATCAAACAAAGTACACCGGGGAGCTTATCAAGCGATTCGGGATGGAATCGTCTTCAAGCAAAAGGACTCCCATGAGTACGACAACACATCTACACAAGGATAGGAACGAGAAAGATGTAGATGTTCGTCTAAATTGAAGTATGATCGGTAGCTTACTTTACTTAACCGCTAGTAGGCCCGATATTATGTTTTTTGTATGCCTTTGTGCTAGATATTAAGCTAGACCTAAAGAGTCACACTTGATTGCAGGTCTTGCATGTGCACAAGTTCTTTGGATAAGACACACACTTAAAGACTATGGTGTCAATTATGATACTTGCCCTATCATGGTTGATAACCAAAGTGCAATTTTTCTTTTCAAGAATCCGGTACATCACTCCCGTACCAAACACATAGATGTGAGACACCATTTTATTAATGATCAAGTAGCTAAGAAGGACATCATCTTAGAGTACATTGAAACCCAAAAACAAATCACCGACGTCTTCACTAAACCTCTTAAAGAAGTTTCATTTGGGAGGTTGCGTGGAGAATTAATTAGGGATTATGGGTGAATCTGAATTGTAAGAGTTCATACTTTCATGTGATAACATGCTTGAACTCATATCATCATTTTACTTCTCTTGATTTTATAAGCTATATGTTTCTCACATATTTGGTTTAAGAGAAGTATTTGATATTTTGACGATTTTGATTGTTTAGATTAATTTACGTAATTCGTATGTTAATCTACAATATTTTGATATTGATTTCTTGATTTGAGTTGTGTTAGAGTATAGGTCCTAGGGTGAGTTGTCTCAATTCTCTGGATTTTACCCTCACGATGAATTTTTGGACCAAGTCAGACGACTGTCATTCCTTCGAGAGTAGCATGTCCAACTCAGTTTTTCTACTGCAGACTGATTATTTTTTGCACAGGCGACTGATGAACATTTTCCAGTCGACTGTCTCTGTAACAGGCGACTGCAACTTGGTCATCAGGCGCCTGTCCAAATCTTGAGATGTCTCTGTTTTATCATCATATTTTTTTGATTCTCTGTCAGACGACTGTTATGTAAATTACATTCGATTGTCTCTCCGACAGACGACTGTGAATTATTCTACAGTCGACTGCCTATCAACCCAAGCAGATGTCTATTCTATCCACCAGTCGACTGACGATTGTTCATCAGTCGACTGTCAACTCTGTGGTGGTTCACTAACTTGATCTGAGCTGTCGATTTATCGATCCTACGACCTAAATTCATTTTGACCCCTTCATATAACTCGAGGGCCCTCGATCTGATCAGTTATTCTCTCTTATCTGACTCAACTTTCCTCGTCTCCCTCCTTCGAATTTCTATTGTTGCCGTCGAATTCTTCATCGATTCAAAGTTCTTGTCACCGATCTCTCCTCCTAATACGTCGATTACAAGTTTGGTTGCCTCCTTTTCCTTCGATCGTCTCTTTTTAGGTATTCTCTTTCGATTGTCGATTCGATTTCGTGCGTTGCTTTCATATCTTTTGATTTGTGCAATGGCTCCCAAGACCAAAGGGAAGGCCGTTGCTCCTAGATGACCTAGGAACCCTAAGCCTACTACTGCCAAATCCAAGATTCCCCACAAAGCCCGCACCAATCACCCTGAACCTCCTTCCGACGTTTTGGCTTCGTCTGCCTCTATCGATTCCACTTCTTCCACTGAAGAAGAAAACTATGTTGAGCCTCTCCCGAAGTGTCAGCGTATACACATTGGTGTTTGCATCAATGCACCTACTGCTGAGGCTGATTCTACTCGAGTGGCTACAGACACCCACCCCGAGTCTATTCCAGCTTCTACCCATGGCCAAAATTCTCCTGAGCCTCCTCATACAGATCCTCTAGTTCCCATTTTGCTGAGACGATGCTTGTCTGGCAAAGTTCCATGCCATGCTAGGGATCAAGCTCCTTCGTGAGCGATTTATTGTATTTCAGGCCTTCATTACTGAGAGACTCTCAGAGATTCTCACTTCGACCCATTTGGGTGATCTTTTTCGATTATCTCATGCTGACTCCACTCGTGCATATCCTTTCCTTGTCAAACTATTTTATGCCAACCGCATTTGCGGTGAGTATGTTGACATGGGGGAGATAGACACAGTTGTTTAGGGGACCCATATCAGGCTTGACCCCACTCTCCTAGGAACCATTCTTAGGATTCCCTCCTCTGGCTCCCTACTGCATGCTGACATCTACCTCTTTAAAGTTGGAGATCTTGATCAGAATATCCTTCAGGACATATTCGCCGTGATCCCTTCCTACCTCTCTTCAGGCGTCAGGGCCTCCATGTTCTCGGCTAGAGGTTGGGCTGTTCGCCTAGTGGTGAAGTCCAACATCTTTCCGAAATATGGCTCCTCTGATCAGCCTTCTCAGGAGATCCTTCGTTGCATGTATGCTATCTTCTCAGGTATGTCCGTGAACTGGTCGGAGTCCTCCTTGATCGGATGGACAAAGTCGAGTTCACTAATGTTTCCTCTCATATTCCTTATGGTGGTCTCCTTACTCTTGTCTTTCGTCATTTTGGGATTGATTTGACTCCTTATAAGCCTATGCCCCTTGGGCCTCTTCTCGATGCTTCTGCTAAGTCAAAGTCCTCTTCGGCTCTACAGACTGCATCAAAGAAGATGCAATCTTCTTAAACTCTGTCGTCTTCCACCATTCCACCATCTGATCAGCCCTCTTCCTCAGCTGCACCCTCTCGTGACTTGTTAGATGAGAAGGTTTCTGGTATCTACGAATTGATTCATCTGTTGTTTCAGCATAAGGGCATTCCCTTCCATGATCACCTCAGATCTTTTGTATCTTCTCCACAGCCTCCTGAGCATCCTCCTCCTCCTCCTTCGGACATCACTGAGATTGTGGAGCATCCTGGTGTTACTACTCCTGAGCCATTGATTCTCCGGCTCCTCAGGATGTCTCATCTGCTGTTGTTGTTGCTCCTCCTCCCGATGATTCTTCGGTTGATCCAGAGGCCCAGGAGTTCCAGATTGTGTTGGCTACCTCCTTGGCTACTAATATGGATTGACACTCCGCTGAGAGCACTCACCCTTACACCTAGATTTTTTTGTTAGGGTTGAGGGTTTGAGTGTCAATTTAATTTTGTTTTGTCTCCTGATGTATGATGATGTATGTATGTCGTTCATATACTTTTTGATTTACTTGGAGTTTTCTTTTCATTTTGTTCTCCTTGTAATTTTGGATCTTATATATATATATATATATCTATATTATAAAACAGGGATGTTATCATGGATTATTGGATAAGAGTTTTTGGATAAGAGTTGAGAAATGGGTATAAATGAGGGATGTTATTAAGAGAAATTGGATAAGATAAGAGAAATAGGATAAGATAAGAGAAATAGGATAAGTGAAGAGAAATTGAAATTGGGAGAAGGGAACTTGAGTTTGGAGGGAAACTATTTGATATGAGGTTTAAAATTTCAAGTTTGAAACAAAATTTTTTGGGGGGAATTAAATTTTGGGGGGGGGGAAGAAAAGTGCTCTCTCTACCTCTCTCCCCACTGTAAAAGAGCTCAGCCCACATCGCAGTGCTCCCATCGTCTCTCTCACTCACTTCGTGCCCGTCTTCCACCAAAAAATTCGATTCTCTCCGTTCCTAAAAATCAGGATGCAGTGCCACGATTTGATTTCTTCAACGATGATGCAGCGCCATGACAGGATGCATCGCCATGACTTGATTTCTTCGACAATGATGCAGCGCCCCCTCTAAATCCCAATCCATTCGACTTGATTTCTTCGACAATCCCTTTGCGTAATGGCATAAATTGAAACTCTAGATCTATAAAAGATTTGATCCATAACATTATTTGTTTTCCTCAACTTGATTCTTGATTTCGATCATTTTTAGGGTTTCAATTTCATCTGTTAAGATCTATTTACGTAGTAACTTTATTTGTTTAATTGAATTTGTTTAATTTCAACTGCTCACGCGACTAACTGAGAGTTTGTTTAATTTCTAATTTTGCTCTGTATTTAGTTGATGTTGATTTTTTTGTTTAGAATTCGATTTGGTGTCGAGGCTGGGCTCACCTGTGGGTCATTATAAAAGAGAGGTTTCTGTATTATATGAGCATTTCAGTAGACAAAAACACCAATTCATATAATAATTGCAATACTCAACTTTGTCAGCATCTCACTGTTATCATGATTATATACAATTTGCTGCTTTACACTAATCCATACCTGATTGATGGTAGGAGAAATTGATCGTGTGCTTTACACTAATCCCTACCTGATTGATGGTAGGAGAAATTGATCGTGGCAGCAATGAGTCCATTCAATATTCAGGCATCTGATGTAAGCGATCTCCTTACAGTAGTGGAGTATGTTAATGAAATCTACAAATTCTACAAGTACTATGATGTATCATTATGTTTTGCTCAATACTGACATTAAACTTTTCGATGTTTTTAGAGACGTACTAAAATGTTCGTCTAACCCATTACAGAACTTTGATCGGCCTCTGGACAACATGCAACATCAGGTTGGTGTCAGTGAGGGGATGAGAGCAGGCGTCATTGACTTGATTGTCGCAGTTCATGACAAATATGATTTGAGGCCGAAGACCCTGTACCTTACTATCCATTTAATCGATCGGTACCTTTCTATAAAGAGAGTACATGGGAGCCGGTTAGAACTTATTGGCATGAGCACGTTTCATATTGCCTGTGAGTATGAGGAGATACTGCCTCCTGAGGCATCATCCAATTCTCGCATCATTCTTTTAATAATCAAATACATTTCAGGGTATGAATCAGAGATTCAAATGTGGTGTTAACTCTGTTTGGTGTTTGATTCAAATATGATGTTAACTCTGACTGCATGCCAAACATTTGTTAAGATGTTTTTTATTTATTGCAATAACTAAAATGTGGAGATATGATTTCAGATATCTACACCATTCTGAATCATGCCAAACATGGAACTGAAAACTAATCATGCCAAATATATAAATGTGGTGTTAACTACACCATTTCGAATATATAAATGCCAAAACTACACCAATCATATATAAATGCCAACTATGCCAAAACTGCACCATTCAGATATTAGTTCCATCTTCAGATTTCAGATATCTACAACAATTTATTGCAATAACTAATCATGCCAAACCTTCACCTGCAACAATTTTTTTGTAGTTATTTTATTCTAATTCATGTAGTTATTTTTTTATTTCTTGCAATTGGTGGGATTTATATATTTGATTATTAACATGGTGGTCCTTAATACAAAACTAAGCTACTGAATTGTCCCTATGTTGGTGGCTGAGAATAATTGGATGGACGTCATTTATTTAATAAAAGGTTCGATTGGTTAGCAACATTAGTGAATTGAATCAGCTACCTGATAGATATATACAAAATGATAAGCATTATACAAGAGGTACTGGAACATTGTGTGATGTGAACACTATAAATCTTGACATGGATTCGAACTTAGAAATTAACTTTCGGACATAAAAGTAGAAAGTAATAATTCCCGATCCACCCAACCCCAAAAAGGAATGTTGTTCTTGATTTTTTGAGACCATAAATGCATATTTACAGGTTTCAAGCCTTTTGTCGCATTTTTTGGCAGCTTAGTTTGGAGAATTTCCACGAGAATATGTGCTTTTAGACCATAGTGCACCTTTGTCATCTAATCATTTCCCATCAGAATATGAACTTCACCTTCATTATATGAAGAAAGCATAATTTCATAAAAATATAAACTGGTTTTGTCTTGATGTACAACATCAATTTTGTTCCTGTTTCCAATACTAGACAATGTCACTATGGCCAAGTAGAGCTTCTTTTCATAAAACCTAATGATCCATTTGGTTGGTATAAGCTGTACATTATTGGTTGATTAGGCAAGTTAAGCTCATTTAGTTAAGTAGTAAAATAATTTCTCCCATTTATTTCTTTCTGATTTATATATGTTGTTGGTTTGGATGGATTCTGTTGTTTATTAATTAGATTTGTTTTTTGGTTATGCATTTAATTATTTTCCTAGCCGGGCTTTTACTGTTCTATCTTTTACTGCTGCAAATTGATTGATTTGTTGCATATAATCTCCTTTTCAAGTTAAGTGCAATATTTTGATTGAGCTCATTTTTGTAGATTCTATAAAGGTATCCCCTTTGGTGTTGTATAAAGTTGATGGTGCCATAAAATTGGGAACTTTTTTCTATGTTTTTTATACTACCCATTATTTGCAAGTGGTAATGAAAATTTATGACGGGTATCTCTTTGAGATTTTGTAGATAATTTTTAAACATGAGAACAATTCTGCTTGGGTGCTGCCCCATTATGTTCATAATGAAACTGAGAAACACATGAAAATCCTATGATGGGTATCTCTTTGAGATTTTGTAGATAATTTTCAAACAAGAGAAATATTCTGCTTGGGTTCTTCCCCTTTATGTTCATATCGAGACTAAGAAACACAGTTTGTCAAACCAATTGGTTTGTTACTCCATCAAAAAATTTATTCAAAGGATTTCTGAAGTAAGATTCTGATTGGGTGCTTCCCCATTATGTTCTTATTGAAACTGAGAAACACATTTTGTCAACCCAATTGGATTGTCACTCCATCGAAATTTTTTATTAAAAGGACTTCTGAAGTATCGAGTATATGTATTTCTTTCCAAATTTGAATTTTTCTGGAAGGAACCTAAATTTCTCTTATTTGATCACCTATCTATCAAACTAGCAATGCATTCAGGTTATTCAAGTATTTTGATTTTACTTTCTTTCTTCTTTCATCTACTCTTTGTAGCTATTTGGAGAAGATAACGATTGGATTTCGGAGCAAAGATTGCATCTTTGTAAGAGAAATGTTGCATTGTTTCTTTTTTGCTGTTGAAATAGCCAGTGTTATCTTTTTTAATCCTGTTATAAAATTGGTCATTAACATAATATTCATCTTCTTCTCTATGAAGTCTGAGCTAAATTCTGCATCCCGAGCCGACCATTTCTGCTCATAAAAGAGGCCGAATAACCCATGAGAGGGGTTTTCTCAGAAATGGTCAGTTGAAATTTTGTCATTATACTTCCATTTATTTACTCTTTTTTATTTCTTTCCGATTTATATGTGTTGTAGGTTTGGATGGATTCCTGTATATTCATGTCTGACTAACTTTTTTGATGAAAGTGTTGTTTCAAGGTACACAAAAGAGGAACAAGCACCACAACAAAGTGTAAGCTTTTCTTCGCTTTTTTCTTTTTTAATTTGAAAGCTTTGTTTTCTTTACCTCAAAATTAAAAGTTCCGATTTTGATAAACTGTGTTGTTTCAAGGTACACGAAAGAGGATTTCCTGGATCAATGTCCTTTGCGATGCTATTTCTGTAATGTATATTTTTATGATATCTCTTTATTTGCTCTATAGTTTTAAGTGTTGTTGAAAGTGAGATTAAACCTATTTATTTATTCATTTAGTTATTTTTATATGTGCATGGAATAATATTAACAAACATATTAGCATGATTAAACTAACATCTCTAAGAAGTATTGCTGAAAATAATCAAACCGTTCGTGGTCCTAAGACACCAGTTGAATCCCATATCAAAATGGGTGTACATGGACGAGAAGAATCTATAAGAGACAATGACTCGGATTTGCTGAAGAGGATTGTATATGTAGGCTTACTTATACATAATTAAGAATATGAATATGTTTCAACTACATGTGAGTAGCAATTTTATTGGTGTAGTATCATCTGCAGCAGGATATGGTTCAATTCCAGGTAGAAGTTTTGGCCCTTAGAAAAGGAAAATTCCCTTATGATTCTCTACCAATCTCCTCTTTCTCTGTCTCTACTCTTTAAAGTTGATGTTTTTATTTTTGATTATTTATCAAATAAAAGAGGATTTAAGTTAAATAGTTTCAGAGAGAGGGATATTGAGAGAGAAGGGTTCACTGCTATCTGATCATTAAACATTTCTACTTTAAATAAACTACTTTCAGAGAAGGGTTTATTTCAACTTACATGCAGATCTTTTTTGTTGACAAATCAACTGAACAAATATCATCTCAAGATTTATGCATCAGATTAAAAGGCTCCATAGGCGCTATATGTTTGCCACAATTTCTTGCAACTATTGTTCAATGCATTAGAGAAAGAATCCCTTTCTTGAGTCCATATAGCTTCTGTATGATGGGAAATGAACAATGTTAATAATAGCATGAGAATAGAGATCTTGCAATAGAAAGTGGTTGTCTTAGTTTTCTTTCGTCCAAAATGAAGTATTCTCGCTGAAATTTCCAGAAAGTTGCTGATGGCCAACTATAAAGATTGTCCATTCATGAAATAAAATTGATACTTGAGATTTTTTAAAGCATACCACAAGGACTCCAACGATGAATCAATATCTGCTTATGCATGATTAAATCATATTAGTGACATGCATGCATTGCTTCTTATTATTGTGTATGGACATACTAATCTCCCATTTCGTGATCTTCATGTTAAATTTTCAGTACGCGATAATAACTGGAAGCCAGTTGTATGTGTTGAATTAATGAACTTCTCATATTGACAATACTCAATTAATTGACTGCAGACCAACCGCACTACAGCGAGGATTTTTCCCGGCCATCCTTGACGTTGTGAATCCTGAGTTCAAAAGGAAACTGGATAGGATGGTGGAGATAAACGAGAAGGTGATGGCTGTAGGGGAGAGTGAAGACATAGGATGGCTGTAAGCGATGGCTGTAAGCGAGGATAGGATGGCTGTAAGCGAGGATTTTGGATGGTAAGATTTTGAATATGACTACAAATTTTGGGAGAGTGAGATTTTGAATGAGGCTGAAATTTTTAGGGGGAAATTTTTTGGATGTGGTTTACATTTTGGAGTGAAATATTTTAAATGTTTTTCTTCTTAAGGGCATGTGTTATGACAGAATCTTACATTTTGGAGTGAAAGATTTTAAATGTTTTAACTATATATGACTGCAAATTTTGGGAGGATGAGATTTTAAAGTCTGCCATATTGAGAAGATTTTAAATGTTATGACAGAATCTTTCATATTTTGGGAACTTTTCATACTCTGTCATAACATTTAACTGTATATGCCAAGTATGAAAGATTTTAAATCGTCTCAATATGAATGTTTTAAATCTTCTGAATATGAATGTTTCATATTGAATGTTTTAAATCTTCTAAATATGAATGTTTTAAATCTTTCATACTTGGCATTTTCAATGTTTTGAATCTTTCATATTGAATGTTTTAAATCTTTCATACTTGCCATTCTCAATATGAATGTTTTAAATCTTTCATACTTGGCATATATAGTGATTTTCATATTTGAATATCTGCAAATTACTTACCATTACTTGCCATTCTCAATATGAATGTTTCAAATCTTTCATATTTAACTATATATATCTGCAAATTACTTATGCATATAAGTATATGAATGTTTTAAATCTTCTCAATAAGAAAGATTTAAGCCATTTTGAATATGACTGCAAATTTTGGGAGAGTATAAATGGCATATATAGTAATTTTCATACTTAGTTAACTATATATGCCATTTTGAATATGACTGCAAATTTTGGGAGAGTATGAATGACATATATAGTAATTTTCATAACATTTAAAATCTTCTCAATATGAAAGATTCTGTCATAACATTTAATATATGCCAAGTATGAAAGATTTTATATGTTTTAACTAAAGATTTTAAAGATTTTAAATCTTCTCAATATGAATGTTTTAACTAAAGATTCTGTCATAACATTTAAACATATATGCCAAGTATGAAAGATTTTAAATGTTTTAACTATATACGCCATTTTGAATATGACTGCAAATTTTGGGAGAGAGATTTTGAATGAGGCTGAAAGTTTTAGGGGGAAATTTTTTGAATGTGGTTTATATTTTGGAGTGAAAGATTTTAAATGTTTTGCTTCTTAAGGGCATGTGTTATGACAGAATCTTACATTTTGGAGTGAAAGATTTTGAGTGGGCTTGCACATTTGTACCAATGACGCATGACCCTTCAAGTCCTCAATGTCAAAGTTCCAGCTGATGATTCCTTTTTTATATTCATTCTACATCAAATGAAAATGATTTACTCTGAAACACATGTAACCTGACCTATAATAAGGAAACTACGATTTGATAAGAGATGTTGACAAGAATTAAACACGAAGCTTACAAAATAAAAGTAGAATCTGATTCAAATGGAGAGGTCTCTCATTGCAGGAAGTTTATTTTAAGAAACGAAGCAAAAATGGGACATTGATATCTTTTAAGCCACTTATTGAACTGAAGTTAAAATAATCCAAGGTGCTTTGATAAGAATGACAAGTGGTATTTTCTCAGCAACCCCATGATGGAGCACAACTAATTACTGAAATTATCTGATTAGGTCCTTACACTAAAAACATTCATGATGCTCACTTTTTTGTGTTTCTGTCAAGAAATATTTCAATTTCATGTTGATAATTAGTGCGGGCAGAAGTTATGCAGGGGAGAAGTTGTTTTTTTGGAGATAAACATCCCTTGAATCTCTTAGAGAACAAAACACCAGATTCTAGCGGTCTGTTTCAAACATTTTCCTCTTTATGTTTTTCATATCAGTGAGTTACAACTTTTCTCTGCTGCATAATTGATTCAATTCAAATGGTTTTAGTTTTGGTAGGAAAACCAAAGTCATGCAACTTGAATAAAATGAATAATTGTCGTGTTATTATGTAAAAATTCCTTGATTGTTGATTGACCCGTTTTGTAAAAACCTATATAAAGTCTAAAATCTGCAGACTGCTCATCGTATAATTTGCAAGGATTTGGAAGCAACCAGTGAATGCATGAGGTTTCAATTACAAGCTCCAGTTTCATTCTTTTGAAGAATCAATCAACCTGAGCCTGAGATTTGGCCATTTGCATGTTTTTAATTAGAATTGATTATTCATGGGCAAATTATTTGATTGCTTCATGATGAAATGTGTTGTTAAGGGGTTACTGTTGGAACTTATCCAACTAAGTTGGATCTTAATCCAACATTGGGCTAATATGCGGTGAATAATTATATATGTGCTACGATGTCATATTAAGCCCAATATATTAGTGATCTGGTTTTAATTAATTAAATGGGCTAAATGAGTTAAACAGGTTATGGGGCCTTTATGTGTAGACACTATTGGGCTTCAACTCGTTGATGGGCCGAGTTGGAAACCCTAGGGCTATGGAGGCTAGCCTATAAATATTAGCGGTCGTGGTCCCCGGAATACACGAACAAATTTGAGCCATCTTTTCTACGTCCCGTCGCTAGGAGAGAAACCAGGAGAAAACTAAAGGGGTTCTCCAACGGTTGATTCGTGCTATTCTGGAAGATCGTCCGCCACGGTATCGTCAGGATCTTTCAGATTATTAGCGATGGACTCAGGTACGCTTCCGCTAAATCAGAGTATGCAAATGATTTAAGATTCCGCATGTTGTATATATCTAGATCTGTGTTATTCGGTTTGTACACATCTAGATCTTTAGTTTCTACAAGTGGTATCAGAGCCCACATGCTGTGGATCTTAAATTTTTTTGTCTGCTCGTAGTAGATCTGTTAAAAATCAGATTTTTAATCTGTTTTAAGTTTCGAATCTGATAAAAATTAGATTTTTTTCAGTTTTAAGTTTCAGATCAATGAAAATTGGGTTTTTTGTTGTATTTTTTTTCCCTGTTAAAAAAAAAATTTTGATCGGGGACGACCTCTCAGTCGCCGCTCAACGCAGATCAGAGGGGGCGGCATTCGCCGCCCCCATCAGGCTCAGGGGGCGGCCTGGCCGCCCCCAATCAGCATTGGAGGGGGCGGCCTCCCGCCCCCTCCGTCGGAGGATCACCCCCCCCCGATTCGGGGGGGTTACTGCAGTATTTTCGGGGGGCATCGCCGCCCCCCGTCGGCGATCTGGCGCCGGCCTAATGGCTGGAGCCCTAACTGAAAGGGGGCGGCCCAGCTGCCCCCAGTCGGGAACAGGGGGCGGTTTCTGCCGCCCCTGAGCGGGATAAGGGGGGGCTCTGTCGCCCCCCCATCGGACAGATCGAGCGCCGGCATCCGCCGACGCCCGACGAGGATCTGGGAAGGGGGCGGCGGCCGATGGCCGCCGGCCCCTCAGAGGAGCGGTGGCCATAGGCCGCCGGCCCCCACAGCTGGCGGTAAAAGGATGGGGGGCAGCGGCACAGCCGCCCCCGCCCCCCTACAGAAACCCTAACCCTAAAAAAAAATTTTTTTTTTGGGGAGGATTGGGCTGGGCCTGTTTTGGGCCTTGTTTGGGTGTTTTTGGGCCTATTATTGCAAAACAGTTTTAGCCTTCTTTTGGGCTTATTGCAAAACAGTTTTTTGGGCACTGGTTAATTTTGGACCCAATTTTTGGTACATTTGGACACAAATTTGGGCCTATCTTGGGATGTTTTTTTAACACAAAGTTAGGGAGGAAATAAAAGGGTGATTTGTATATTTCCATTAAGTGTACTTTTGTGTTAAAATTCACATTTTAATTCAATTTTAGGCGTAATTAATTATATATATATATCTCGAAATAATTTTATTTAAAAGGACAACCCACCAAAGTGGGCTCCATCGTGGCAATTAATTTTATTTCGATATATATAAAAGGCTGCGTACATGCTTGGCATGAAAAATTTATCGCCTAAAGTTTTTGAATTTAAATTCGTGAAATGGGAAATAAATGGTTGTGTATATATATTTCCTTTAGGCCAAATTTTGTGTGTTAAATTAAGTTCATTCCGATTTTTAATTCTTTAGGCAAAGTTTCGGTTAAATATACATTTTGAAATAACTCTAATTTTTGTGAAATTCCACCAAAGTGGATTCCACTATTAAAATTGTTATTGTTTCGGAATGTAAACGGATTAAAAATACGTACTTAGTATGATCGGTTGCCTGGATGAATTTTAAACGGAACGAAGGAGTAAATAAAAGGCTTTCAAATATATTTACATTTAAGTTCAGTTTACTTTAAATTCAATTTTTGGGCGTATTAAATTATATGTTTCAAAATAATTTTAATTGTTACGGGATCCCACCAAAGTGGGCTTTACTGTTAAATTATTATTATTTCGTAACATAAACGGTTAAATACATACTTTTGTATGATAGGTTGCCCGATATTGAATTTAAATTGGGATGAAGGAGGAAATAAGACGCTTAAATGTATATTTCTCCTCAATGATAAATATTTTTGTGTTAATTGTGCAAAATAAATTTAAATTCTAAGTTTAAGGCTTAAAACCATATATATATACTTCGGTATATAACAAGTTGACTTCATACGTTAGTATGAAAATTCAGTTAGCCTGAATTTAGATTTAAATTTAAACACAAAATTCAAGTGTTTTCTTCAGGAGCAAATAAAAGGTTTAACACATATTTCTCCTCAAGAATCAGTTTAAAAGGCCTTAAAGAATTTTTTTTATGCACTAACCATCAAGCAAATGGCCTTAAGGAAATTTGACACATTTTAAAGTTATATCTAAAATGGGATAGGGTGTGTATTTATATGTATAACTTTATATGTATGTTCATATACACATTAGTATACCTATATACCCCATTTTGAAGAAGAAAATTTGTGTTGAAGTTATAAATTTTATTTAACTTAATATAAATGATTAGAAGGGTGGAATAAAAGGTTCTTATATATATTTCCGCTTGTTGTAATCATTTTTTTTTGTTAAATTCGGTTTAGTTTCAATTTCAATTTTTGGCACAATTATTATATATTTCGAATATAGAATGATTAGATCATCAACTCACCAAAGTGGGTTTTCTTGTGAAGATCAGTTGTAATCTCGAAATATAACAAGTTGAATACATACTTTTGTATGAAAATTTTGGTCGCCTTAAATTTGATTTTGAAGAACAGTGGACTTGAATATCTCCACTTAAAGTATATTCATGTATTAAATTGCGACATAAATTCAAATTTTGCAAAGGTATATATTTTTGAAATGACTTCGTGCAATCATCATCTCGCCAAAGTGGGCTCTGTTGATTTGCATTATTTCATTTCATAAATGTAAAAGGAATCAAATGTGCCTGTGATTTGCGTAAGAATGCTAAATCGGCCCAAAGGAAGATTACCGTTCTCTACCATTTCATGCGCACCTGTGGCAATAGACAAGGTGATGATTAGTGAGTTCAATGCATGCAAATTTAATTCGGCCCAAAGGAAGTTTTATTTTTGGCATGTTATTATTGTCATTGTCTGATTGCTACAATAAGATGTCAGTGACTAGTCAATAGATTATCCAAAGATAAATATTGGACTAGTGGGGGATGTCTTGAGATGGGAAAATAGCATTCATTTGAATTTGTTGTTGTATTTAATACTCATATGAACATGTTATAAATTGTTTTCTTGTTCTCTTTTTCAGCTATTATTCCTGAAAATTTTTCTGCCAACCTAAAATCAATTCCAGTCCTTAATGGCACTAACTTCAAGGCATGGAAGGAGAATCTTTTGATAATCCTCGGAGTCATGGATCTTGATCTGGCATTAAGGACTCATTGTCCCCCACCACTCACTGATGAGAGTACCTCTGATGAAAAGAGGGAGATGGAGGAGTGGAAGAGATCAAATCGCATGAGCCTAATGCTTATAAAGAATGCCATTCCAGAATATCTCAGGGGTTCTCTTTCAGAGAAAATTTCCACAGCTAAATGGTTCCTTATAGATCTTGCCAAGAAGTTTGTCAAGAATGAAAAGGGTGAAATTAATACACTCTTGACAAACCTATCTTCAATGAAATATGAAGGAAAAGGAAACATCAG
Organism: Scilla litardierei; assembly: GCA_030789695.1. Lineage (NCBI taxonomy): Eukaryota > Viridiplantae > Streptophyta > Magnoliopsida > Asparagales > Asparagaceae > Scilla > Scilla litardierei. The sequence continues at coordinate 730,001,730 of CM061142.1, forward strand.
GGAGCATATAATGAAGATGTCTGATATTGCTTCAAGGTTGAAAGCACTTGAGCTAGACCTCTCTGAGGCTCTGCTAGTGCATTTTGTTATGATATCTCTTCCATCCCAGTTTGACCAGTTTAAGATGAGCTACAATCTGAAGGATGAGACTTGGTCTCTGGATGAGCTCATCTCAAACTGTGTAAAGGAAGATGAAAGGCTTGAGCAAGAATTGACAGAAATCCCTCTCCTGACATCCACCTTCAACAAGAGAAAGAAGGATACTGAAGTTACAGATACAGCTTCTCAAAAGAAACAACAAAGGGAACTGAAAAGTTCAGAAGGTCATGGTTGTTTCTTCTGTGGAGCTGAAAGGCATGTAAAGAAGAATTGCTCAAATTATCACGCTTGGCGTGCTAAAAAGGGTATGTTTCTTTAATTCGATTTAATTCTAAGATAATTTCTTTTCATGCAACCTTTGGTACTTATAGGCACGTGATGGAAAGATTTGGTATAACCATTCACATCATTGTGTCTATGCAGGATTGCCTAAGATGCCAAGAGCCAAATGATGGTGAAAGATACATCGATATGGGTAATGGCAAGATGGTTCAAGTAGAGGCACATTAAATTTAGATTATTTCTTTTAAATGCTAGATTGTATTTGAATTTTATGAGACTATTATGTACCATTTTTAACGGAATTTGGATTTTCATTTCTATTTTGAACAAATTCGGTTATAAGTGTTCAATTTTGAATGGAAAATTTGGTTGTCTCTTAATTCAAAATTAGTTTATTCTAGTTCTTTAAAAGATCATTATAATCTTCATTTATTTGGAAATGTTGCTTCATCTATAGAATTCCTGCATTTAAGTACATATGTTGTAATGAAAGAATTAACAGTTTAGAATTCAGTTATATTTTGATTGCAGCTTATATCCTTAATAAAGTTTCAACAAATAAATCAATTGCATGTTTGGATATGTCCAACTACAGTAAGGCTTTATAAGCCTAATAAAGTAATAAGACATAATGCTGTTGATTTTCTAGTTTTGTTGAATAGTTTAAAAGTTGATATTATTTCGGATAATTTTACATAATCTCACTCACTGTTAAGTTAGTTTACGAATTAGGAAATGCACACCTATTTGAGGATGCTGAGTTTGAGGGGGGAAATTTAGTTAGTAACATTATTCTTGAAGAGGATTATATCCATACAGGTGTGGTTGGCATTGCTCAGGATGGTATTCCTGACATTGTTCAAGACACAATAAATTCAAGATAATGTTGCAATTCCTCCCATTCGGGAAATTGTTCATAAGGACAAACTCTAGCACCTCAAGTAACTAATTGCCATTCAGGAAAATCCATTAAAGAAATGACAAGTTTACCGTTGACATTAGGATGATGGAAGTTTGTCTTATATCAAGTCTTAAAAGGTTTTACATCTCTAAAATGGATTAATGCATTAATTAAGAAAGTCTTTAAATGATACTTAAAATCCTTTTCTCATTGCCATAAGGTTTGAAACCTATTGATTGTAAATAGTTTTTTATAATCAATAGGAATTCAAAAGGGTATTAAGAAAAGATTTAAAGCGTATCACTTAAAGACTTTATACGGAAAAAAATGCATTAATTGAAAAGAGACTTTTATCCAGTTTTCATGAAAGACTCTATAAGGTTTATAATGACATTAGTAGAGCATTTCAATATCGTTACTAATACATTAAATTTCATTAAGTGATCACCTCGTTTGGTTTTGAGATGATATTTAATGATGTTATCTAAGTTCTGTGGGAGCTTGTAATTTATATAATATCTATGAGGTAATGAATGCTAAGTTCTGTGGGAGACAAGTTTAGTCTCAATAATTGCCCTGAGAATAATCTTCAGTTGATTCCCTATATCTCACCAATATGGAGTCTAAAGTATGCTCAGTTTTATATGCATTTGGTTATTGCATATATTACAGATGTGTTGGGCAGATTGTTAAGTTCAGGAGTTGACCATTTGACAGCAGCCAAATGTGTCATACGGTATTTATGGAGAACAAAAGGGTTACATGTTCAAGGATCAGTAGTCAAAAAGGTTTGAGATCATTTTGGTATACTGACTCTGATCATTTATTGGATAAAAAAATGTATGAAAATCTATGTTAAGCGCCATCTACTAGAAGAGATCTAAATGGTCCATTTATATAGTCTCTTCTGACATGGCTTTAGATTTCAAATTACATTACGTGACATCCAAATCATGAAATATATCTGCATATTTTGTCACTATGCTGCAAATTAAGTATGGTGTTGAAACACCACACAGTTTATTTAGTGACAATGAAGTCTGCGGTTTTATATTCCAGCAACAATAGGAACTCGACAAAGTTTAGATATTCAGAGATCAAGTTCCTAGATTGTTGATTAATAGGAGTGTATTATTGTCTAATGAGCACATCGGAACAAACCATGTAATTACGGATACGTTATATTAAGGAAATGTCATCCAAAAGGTTTTATGAGCTAGCTACTCATATAGATGTCATTTCATTAAGAACATTCAGTTTTGTGGGAGTTTGTTCTTTTGGGTGCTCATATGATAGACAAAATTAAGTCTCCAGCTTAAGCTTGAGGTTATTTTCTGATCAGAAATAAAGTTTTTGGTTTCAGTTCGGCTTCACTCCGATTTTGTTTTGTTTATGATCTCACTAAGGTTAAGGAGGATCAGTTGGAAATAGACATGTTAGATCACATTACATGTAATTTCCACGCTACACATCCACTTCATAATCCATGTCATTCTTTTGTATTAGCACGGTGACCACTGATGGGTCGAGCTGCAATTGTTGCAGCGAAGATCTCTTTGATCCCTTGCTAATATAATTGATGGACCGGATTGTTTTTGACTCATTAAAGAAATGACAGCAGGTTAAGATCTTATTTGGTTGTATGCACTATGAAATATAATTATAAAGTTTAAGCATATAGCCCAAGTGGGAGATTGTTGGAACTTATCCAACTAAGTTGGATCTTAATCTAACATTGGGCTAATATGCGGTGAATGATTATATATGTGCTACGCTGTCATATTAAGCTCAATATATTAGTGATCTGGTTTTAATTAATTAAATGGGCTAAATGAGTTAAACAGGTTGTGGGGCCTTTATGTGTAGAGACTATTGGGCTTCAACTCGTTGATGGGCCGAGTTGGAAACCCTAGGGCTATGGAGGCTAGCCTATAAATATTAGCGGTCGTGGTCCCCGGAATACATGAACAAATTTGAGCCGTCTTTTCTACGTCCCGTCGCTAGGAGAGAAACCAGGAGAAAACTAAAGGGGTTCTCCAACGGTTGATTCGTGCTATTCTGGAAGATCGTCCGCCACGGTATCGTCAGGATCTTTCAGATTATTAGCGATGGACTCAGGTACGCTTCCGCTAAATCAGAGTATGCAAATGATTTAAGATTCCGCATGTTGTATATATCTAGATCTGTGTTATTCGGTTTGTACACATCTAGATCTTTAGTTTCTACAGTTACAGCTATATTCTATTTATTTATTTATCTTCAGGTGGTTTACAAAGATTACCCAAGGCCAAAACCTGAGATTGCCGTTAGTTTTTAGAAGCCGAACCAATTCTATTTGCCCCAATGCCACCATGCTTTGGGTTTCAGTTACTTTTCTTTATAAAGGCTGATGAAGTGCTCCTTTGCTCTGCAGATATATGAAGACAGAGAATATCATCACCTCTCAAGAGTCAATGCCTTGAAGCTGCCATTGTGCATGTATTGTGAATTGTATTTTTTGATGTCGGGATGTTAGAAACTGTTAAGGATAGGAATGCAAGCTGTATTGTTTTTCATGTCCAAGTTTTGATTCAAATGTATAATGTTTTGAACATTACATCAAAGCACTAGAGGCAATATGGTTGAAGTATAATAGTGGCATATGGGTTGATGAAATATTTATATGTGATGGTTTTATTTTTATTTTCTAATTATCATAGTTAAAATGTGAGAACATGTTTTTAAAATTTGGATGTATATTTGCTGACAATGACATGGTTTTTCACATCTGTTCATTTTCTAATATAATGAGATTGAGATAGGGTCAAAGGTGTGCATGTTAACTCCCTCCTTTATACATCCTTTTGAAACATCGAGGTGTTGGGGGTTCTTTTAGCTGGTGAATCATGGAAAACTGCTTGGTGTTCTGGATGCTATGTTGCAAGGTGCCAAAAGGTTTCATAAGGAGGATAAGGATGTCAAGTCAGGTGGAAGTATGAGAGCAACTTCGATGTTTTTACATCTCTTGCTACAAATTGGAGGGCTACGTTGTCATGTTCCTTCGATGACTTGGTGGACCCTGAAGAACTGTCATCCATCTTGAGGTAGGTTAAGAGAATCTACAATAGAATCTTGGCCGTTTTGTACTAGAATATGACATCCTGACATAAAGTCTGATATAAAGTCTGCCATATATCAGGATATGCCATATCAGGAACTGCCAAATATATATATGCCATATATATTTAAATATATATGGCATATCTTGCTTTGACTTTAAAGTCTGCCATATTGAGAACTGCCAAAATTTTGAGAACTGCCAAAATTTCGAAATTAACAGAAGCTAAAGGATATATTATAGCAAGTTAACAAACAATTGAGTATATAGTTATCCTGATATAAAGTCTATATAAAGTCTACCAAATATACTGCCATATTTCGAAAATTTAAAGCTAAACATCCTGGTAGAAGGTCTGCCATATATAGTTAACTATATACATATGGCAGTTCTATACTAGGATATGCCATTGTGATATAAAGTTTGCTATTAAGTCTGCCATATATCAGGATATGCCATATACCAGGAACTGCCAATTATATATATGCCATATATAGTTAAATATATATGACATATCTTGCTTTGATCTGCGAAAATTTCGAAATTAACAGAAGCTAAAGGATATGGTATATCTGGTTAATAAACAATTGAGTATATAGTTATCCTGATATAAAGTCTGCCATATGTATTTCCATATTTCGAAAATTTAAAGCTAAACATCATGATATAAAGTCTGCCATATATAGTTAACTTATACATATGTAAGTTCTATATTAGGATATGCCATTGTGATATAAAGTCTGATATAAAGTCTGCCATATATCAGGAACTGTCAAATATATATATATACCATATATAGTTAAATAAATATATGGCATATCCTGCTTTGACTTTAAAGTCTGCCATATTGAGAACTGCCAAAATTTCGAAATTAACAGAAGCCAAATTAACACATAGTCCTGATATAGCTTAAGTGCTTCTTTTGGTAGGATATATCATATGGTTACCTAAACTTATACAAGGTTCTATACTACCTGCTTTGACTTTAGGATATGGTTTCACATTGAGAACACATTAAGAACTTTCTTTACAGTACCTAAAAAATCAGCCAGGGTCACAGAATTTCTAATAGTGAAACTTTTTTTAGGGTTAAAGGTGAGTCCTGATATATGGCAGTATATTTTTGGTTTTGTGTTATATATGGCAGTACACTTTTGGTGTTACATTCACTTTTGTTGTTATATATGGCAATCCTGAGATATATTGCAGTCCTGATATAATTTTAATCCATAACTTTTGATTGCTAATAGTAATTTTAGTAACTATAACTTTTTCAGGCCGTTTCTATGCTAATAGAAATGCTAATATGAGAATTACTAAAATTGCTAATAGTAATGTTGATTGCTAATAGTAATTACTATGCCATTTATATCAGGCTAAAAACCAGGTGTAGTTACTTTGGCAGTCCTCAACTTTTGCAGTCCAGATATATGGCTATCTTGGTATATATGGTGGTCCTGATATATATGGTAGTCCTGATAAAATTTTGAGTTATTGTAGCCTGATATTAAATTATCAGGTAACACCAAAAAAGATTTGGCAGTCATGATATAAAGTTTTTAAAGATAACTATATATGTCAGTCCTTAATGATAACTATATATGACAGTCCTTAAATATATATGGCAGTCTTTAAATAGATATTTATGGACTGAATAAAATTATATATGACAGTCCTAATATAAAGTCTGAAATGGTGTTGGCTTCTGCTATAAGAAAATGATAAACCTTATTTGATGATAAATCTTATATCTATAAGAAAAGGATTAAAATTTTAATGTCACTTAGTATATGCTTCTGCTCTTTTTTCATTCTGTTTGGATTTGTTTGTGTTGTGATCAATTTGAGGTGTGAAATATTGTTAAAGGGTTTATGAAAGTAACTTTTGAAGGACTGCTATTGATGTCTAGCTTCATTCAGCAGATTAATATTGCATACTCATATATCATAGAAATTATTTATTGTCATTTAGTTTTCTGTTAATGTTTTTTGAATTCTTCCGTTTTGATGTCAAAAATTGACTGGACAGTAACTTGCACACCTCACTTCACTGGACAGTATCTCAAGGGCATTTACAGATACAAGGACATTAACAAATACATGCATACAACAGTCCTTTAGCGCTGCCTTTTTTACACCAATTAATAAAAACAGATGCTCCAATTGTATACGTTAAAATCAATATTTGTAACTTTCTTGAGTGTTTCATCAGCTCTTCAGCACAATCCAGGTCTCCAGCGTTACCTCTCCAAGATCATCCATGTCACCATTTATCACTGCTTCCCTTCAATATATTTACATGGAGAAGTTTTCCACTTTGAAAAAAATTAACCTGACAAAAAAAGATCAATGTATCAGTTATCATGTATACCTGCCAATGTATCACATAACCTTACCAAATGTTTAAACATACAAAGCAATATAACAATGAAAAGCAATAAAACATTTAATTCCACTTAGATAGCAAAGAAATATAACATTTTTACTGCCACTTAGATAGCAAAGCAGTATAACATCCTATGCAACATCTTTTGCATATATAATTTTGAAGAACAAAGTGTGGATGATACATGCTTTTGATGATTATCAAATATGGATGATACATGCTTTAGAAACTTCCAAACACGAGCAACTCACAACGACATCAGCAAAAATTGTTTGCATATAACATCAGTAAAAGAAATATAATATCCTATACAATCATTCAACGTCTGGCTATTAATCATATAATTTATGATTTGAATTGGCCGAAAAAATACTTTTGCAATAAATTTAACTATCTAAAATTTTATAATGATATATATACACACACAAATATACTGTATTGTTCCAATGATATAACTCTGGTTATTACTGTTCGTTTAAAATTATTGGATCCAAGTTTTTGATGTGGAAGTATTTTAAATGAACCGTGCTCTTAGTGCACATGTTAAATTATGAGGAAACTAAATTTTGGAAAGAACTAAAATTTTTTGGAGAACTAAATTCTCATGGGAAAGTAAATTTAGGTAGAACTAAAATTTTATGGAAACTAAATAACAATTATTATGCTTTAATTTTGGTGGAACTAAGATTTTAAAGGGAATAGCCTAAATGAACCGTGCCCTATGTGCACGGGTATATACTAGTGTGTGTGTATATATATATATGTATGTATATGTGTGTGTGTGTGTGTGTGTGTGTGTGTGTGTATATATATATGTACATATATGTATATGTATATGTATATGTATATGTATATGTATATGTATATGATGTTTCTTCTCCCTGGCACCAGCGATCATTCTCCTCTCCTTATACAGATTATTCTTCCTCCTGATTCGGGACCCAAGCCCTTCCGCATCTTTAGTCACTACCTCCAGATTACTAGTATCTATAGCCTTCTGCTACCTGTTTGGAGAGGTCGGTTCTCGGGGTCTCATATGTTCAGACTGTGTCACGCCTCGCTTCCCTAAAATGGAGGCGAGACGTGAAAAGGTCCGCACGAGAGTGGAGCTGTGAAGCCCCAAACCGATAAGCGTCAATAAAACATAAGCAGGTCCTTGTAACCACAAATGGAACAACAATAATAACAAAGGAGAGACAGAAATAAAATCTCAAATCTCAGAATTTGTCCAACATGAAAATTAAGTTCAACATCCAGAAAAGCCACCAGGCTAAAAGAAAGAGTCTAAAGGCCCAGAACAAGGCCAACAAAAGGGACAACATAACAAAGTATTGGTGCCATGCACTGACAACAAAACAGTCTAAACAACAACACAAACAGTCTCTATGACTGATCGCCCGTGTCCACGAAGTCCTCGTCAAACACAGGCTCGGGCTCGGCGTCCGCAAACACCTCATCCTCACCATTGAACTCAAGCTCAGGATCTAACATGTGTCACCCAAAAGAGTAAAGGGGCACATGTCAGCAAGTCTAAAAGACTTGGGCAAAGAAACTGAAAGTAAGGTAAACTAACAACCTAGCAGTTATAGTATGCATGACATGGCAGTTATGGTATGAGTGCACAAGTAAGACATGGTGAAACCACAAGTACAAGAGAACAATTTTCAGGGCATGTCAAGAGTAGCCAAGCTACTAACAATCTCAATCTTTTCACTAGTCATGTTTCAAGTTGTTTGTAGATGTTTACGCCTTACAGCTGAACTGTTGGACATTCACACTGATTGGCAGCTTAACACTACCCCAGAACCCAGAGTTTACGCCTTACAACTGCAGTTGCTGATCGGGCAAACTCCCAGTTGAATGGCCGCTTAACTCTTACCCCAAAACCCACGTGTAAACGAGCCAGGGTCCCCGTACACGATGCTCAGTAAATGAGCCAGGGTTGCCCCGCGCAAGAGCTCGTTTCCTGGATCACAAACCAGAAGCGTATTTCATTTGGCATAGGGGTGCACCTAGCCTCAATCATTTCACAAGGTGTAGCGGAGCTACGCAATCACGGGAACACTTAAAGAATGCAATGACATGACAATTAATTCACGTACCGTTAGTGGAAATTAAACATGACATGGTAGTTGTGCAACATGATAAATGTCGGATCTAGCTTCGTTGTCAAACTAGTTCCTGAAATTACGCCTAGGCGAGTATCATTTCGTCGCCTAGTCTCTTTTACGCCTACAACAAGCAAATGGCCTAAGACATGGCCCAAAACCCTAAGTGGCAAGTTTCACTTGCCTAGCACCGAGGATGACGATCACGTAGGTTCGTCTCATGGACGCTAATCTACAGGGAAGAGGTCGCTGCCATGGAAAAACAACATTAGAACAACATCCAACCTAGCTTTATTAGGGTTTCACAAAAACACAATAGGTTATGAGAATATTAAGAGATCGATTTATTACCGAATCGTTAGCGAAAGAACGATGCCGAGCAAGCACGGCGACGGAAGAAACGATCCGGTGAACCTACGGTTCAGATTTGGAAATGGATGGAGAAGTTTGGAGAAATGGGGTTTTGGGGAGTTTTGGGGGTTGGAGATGGCCTAGGGCATGGTGGCCGGCCAAAATGGAGAGGGGGAGAGGCTCTTGATGAAAGAGGAAGGCTAGAGGAAGGTTGGGAAAGATCAGAGGTCAAGGGGGAAGGAAAGAGGCCAGGAGAAGAGAAAGAAAGAAAAGAAACGAAGTGGGGTTTAAATAGAAAACGACCTGGCGGCTGCCCAGAAATTAGGGTTTCGACACTGATTAGTCGGTCAAAGAACAACCTCTGACCGACTAGTTCAGGAACTAGTCGGTCGGTTGACCAACGCAGACCGACTAAGTGTAAACAGTAACTCCTGTACAAAAATAGGATTTAGATTTAGTCGGTCAAAGAACAACTACTGATCGACTAGTTTATCATCTAGTCGGTCGACGAACGTTCTTAGACCGACTATGAATGAATAGTACTTGGTATCGAAATGATCATAGAGCTAATTGGTTAAAGAACGATTGCTGACCGACTAGTTTGCAACCTAGTCGGTCGACAAATGTTCTTAGAACGACTAACGATAAATAGTAACTCCTGAGTAATTAACAAAGCCCACTAGTCGGTCCATGAAGGTTTGCCGACCGACTAAATCGTCATCTAGTCGGTCGGTTCCCCTTCTTGTACCGACTAACGTGCACAGAAAGTTCCGAAATGGAGCGTGAAGCTCCGGGATCGATTCCTAAGACTCCTAGGCTTGATCTAACAATAAGATATGACCGATATGAAGCCCGTCACGAATGACTTACTCCAAGACCAACGATTCTAAGGAAGAAGCTAGAAAATCACGACGAAACGATCGAAAGTGAAAGCTACGGAGACGAAAACCACGCATAAGGAGAAAATCCACCAAAACATATATATATATAATATAATTAATCCAGATACATGAAAACCAGTCGTTACAGACTGGTGTCTAAACTCAAGACCCTCAAGGTGGCCATTCGAGGGTGGCCATTGGCGACCAATCCGCGAATCGAGCGCATCCCTTCCCTCCCTCTGAGGGTATTAGGCAGGATATCTCCATTCTTCGGGCTAGTCCAGACTTCCACTCTTGCCCTGACCTCATTTGCCAGGACCGTGCCCTTTCCCGCACCCTTGCCTCCAGCCTAGATTGTGAGGAGAGCCAGACCAGACAGAAGAACCGCCAGACCTAGCTTGCTCAGGGAGACAGGAATACTAGTTTTTTCTACGTTGCTTCCAGGGATCGAGCTACCAACAATAGCGTCTTACACCTGATTGGTCCTGAGGGGGGCTTGCTGCCCAGATTGAGTCCTCCACCAGGATTCCTACCACACCTCCTTCCCTGAGATGATCCCAAAGCGAATTCTTTCTCCTACCGCTTGTGATTGGATTGGGCGAGGGGTTTCTGATTTGAGATCAAGGAGGCCATTTTCTCCTTGGATAGAGATAAATCACCGGCCCTGACGGCTTCCCCCTTGTTCTTCTAGGAGTTATGTGGAGTGGTGGGTGGTGATGTGCTCCAGGCCGTTCATTCTTTCTTCTCCTCTGGCAGCATCCTCAGACAGATAAACCACACTTTCCTCACACTGGTTCCCAAGTCCCACAATGCTGCTTCTCTGGGGGACTACTGGCCGATCTCCTATTGCAATGTGGTCTACATGGCTATCTCCAAGGTGATCAGTCGTCGTCTTGCGGAGGTTGTTCACGGACTGATTTCCTGGAATCAGTCGGATTTTATTAAGGGTAGGCTCATCTCGGATTCCTCCCTACTTGCCCATGAACTCATCTGTGACTTCTCTGCTTCCTTGGGGGCTCGGGCCTGCATTCAATTAGACTTGCGGAAAGCCTTTGATAGCATAAACAGGGAATTTGTCTACTTCTTCCTCTCCTACCTTGGCTTCCCTCCTGCCTTCATCCTTTGGGTCAAGGTCTGTGTTGATTCTCCATCGTTCTTGGTGCTGGTTAATGGCTCCCCTGCAGGTTTCTTTAGGAGCAATAGGGGGATCCGTCAGGGTGACCACATCTCACCCTTTCTCTTTGTCATCGTTATGGAGGCTTTCACTCTCCTGATGGACTGTGCCTCTCTATCGGGAGCTATCCGTCCCCTAAGAGAGGGATCCTGCACATTCCCTCTCATCTCCTCTTTGCAGACGACATGCTGGTGTTCTATAAGGCTGAGCTTGAGTCCTTTGCTGAGCTTGGTAGGCTTCTCTCTTCCTTCCATCTCCTGACTGGCCTGGATGTTAATAAGGCAAAGAGCAAGTTGATCCTCAACAAGGGGTGCGGTGTTGGAGAAGAGTTCTCCACCCTCCTTGGCATTCCTATCGCCACCCCCGGTCAGGTACCTTGGACTCCCTCCCCCCATATCTTGTCGTAAAGCTTTTCTCTAGGTTGGTTGACAAATGCAGGGCCAAAATTGCTGGTTAGTCGTCTAGACTTCTTTCTACTGCAGGTTGTGTTGAGCTGGTCTGCACGGTTATCCATGGCTTCGTCTCTTACTGGATCCACTCCTACCATATTCCTACATCCATCCTTACGAAGATTAACTGCTTATGTCGTGATTTCATTTGGGGATCCAAGCTCCACCTTTGGCATTGGGAGGACATGTGCCTCCTCAAGTGTGAGGGGGGGATTAGTCTGCGCTCTCTTTGGGAAGTTGGTGTAGCTACTGGCGCCAAGCTTCTTTGGAGGTTATTTCATTCACCCTCTCCTTGGACATCCTACATGTGTGCCGTCTACCTGAAGCATACTCCGCTCTTTCTGTGCGAGGCCTCTGTCTTAGATTCGGGTTCTTGGAAGCATGTACTCCGTTGCTGCGACTCGGCTGTATCCTGCTTCCATAGGGTTATTGGCGATGGGCGCATCTCGTCCTTCTGGTTTGACCCCTGGCTTCCTTGTGGCCCCCTGGCCAAGCTATGCACTCCTCCTCACTCCATGCAGCTTCGTTGTGTTACTGACTTTTGGGACAGCAATGCCTAGTGCCTTCCTGTCTGTATTGCTCATCTCCAGCCCCAGCTTACTTCCTCTTCCATCTGGGAAGGTCCCGACTACTGGGAGTGGCCTATGTTGGGTGGCTGCTCCCTTCACTCTGCCTGGTCTTCCGTCCGTCGGACGTCCTCTCTGGCTCGCCTTGCGTCTTTATGTTGGTTCCCTGGGCATGTCCTTAAGTTCTCGCTCACCCTGCTGAGAGCCCTAACGAACCGACTTCATACTTCGCATCAGCTCGCCAGGCGTGGCATCCTGGATCAGTCTCCATGTGTCCTCTGTGGTACCCATCTGGAGACGGCTAGGCATCTCTTCTTCTGTTGTGACTACAGTGCTTTTGTCTGGGGGGGTTTGCAAACTCCGGCTTGGCCTTCCTTCTTGCTCCAAATCCATCACTGTTGACGCCCATTTTCTGCGGTGTAGGTTTGGATCATGGGGGAAGACCTCCCTCCGGGGCAAACTCTCCATGTTGGTGTTTTCTGCGGCGATTTGGCATATCTGGCAGGAGCACAACAGCCGGGTATTCCGCTCCAGATCGTCCCCCAAGGACATCCTCCTTGCAAGGCTCTCCTCAGATGTCTTTGATGCTATGATCTCTTGTGACCTTGAGAGTGTTGAGTCTGTTGATAGTTCTATTTTGGCGAACTGGGGGTTTTCTTAGGCCGGTTTTTGTGTGCATCACTGGTTCAGGTCTCATTTTTCTTGGTATTGGCCTGGTAGTTCTGGCGTAAGGCGACTGCTCCCCAGCCTCTCCCTTACTTGATCTACTTGTTGGCTCATGCTCTGATGTAGTCCCTTGTTTATATATATACTAGTCATAACCCGTGCCCGCGGGCACGGTTCATTTAAGATTTTCCCTTGCGAAATATTTGTTCCCCGAAATTTTTTTTCAAAGCCAAAATTTAAAAGAAAAACAAATTAGCTTACAATATTTAGCGGCACAGGCGCCTTCGGCGTGGGTGCCTTCGGTGCGGAACAACAAATTCTGCGCATGCGCCTTCGACACAGAATGCCAAATTCAACGTGGGTGCCTTCGGCGCAGAACAACAAATTCGATGTAAAACAACAATTTCGACGCAGGTGTCTTAGGCGCGGAACAACAAATCAGCGTTAAAAAATGGCGCGGGCTCCTTCGACGCGGAACAACAGATTCAGCGCAGGCGCCTTCGACACAGAACACCAAATTCGACGTGGGTGCCTTCGGCACAGAACAACAAATTCGACGTAAAACAACAATTTCGGCGCGGGTGCCTTAGGCGCAGAACAACAAATCAGCGTTAAAAAATTTAGCGGGCGCCTTCGACCCGGGCGCCTTCGGCCAAACCCGTGCCCGTGGAACACTGTTCATTTAAAAATCTTGGACCCACTAATTTTAAACAAACATCAATAATTATTAGTTTCCCCTGAAATATCAGCAGATGGGATCGAAATTTTACAGGGTTTTGCAACGTGGATCAATGAGTTGGCAGCATCTCCCGCGTTCATTCTCCCACAGCTCCCGTTCATTCCCAAGATGTTTTTTTCATAACTAATATTAAAAGGCTATTCCTAATTTCAATGTTTTTGTGTATTCCTAACAAATTTCTCTTCAACCCAAAAATTTCCATCCAAAACTTGATGTGACATTGCCACATAGGACAAATTCAAAATCCGCCCACAATTGTAATATATATATCCAAATTCTCTTGTCCAAATTCTCTTGTCCAAATTCTCTTATCCAAATTCTCTTGTCCAAATTCTCTTATACAATTTCTCTTGATAACATCCCTCTTTTATAGAATAGATATATCCAAATTCTCTTGTCCAAATTCTCTTATCCAATTTCTCTTATCCAAATTCTCTTATCCAAATTCTCTTGATAACATCCCTCTTTTATAGAATAGATATATCCAAATTCTCTTGTCCAAATTCTCTTATCCAATTTCTCTTATCCAATTTCTCTTATCCAAATTCTCTTGATAACATCCCTCTTTTATAGAATAGATATATCCAAATTCTCTTGTCCAAATTCTCTTATCCAATTTCTCTTATCCAATTTCTCTTAACCAATTTCTCTTGATAACATCCCTCTTTTATAGAATAGATATATCCAAATTCTCTTGTCCAAATTCTCTTATCCAAATTCTCTTATCCAAATTCTCTTATCCAATTTCTCTTGATAACATCCCTCTTTTATAGAATAGATATATACACACACACTCACTTACCTTTCAAAATATATATATATATGACGATGTTTTACTTCATATGCTGCTTCACAATTTGTCTCAAATTTTTATGTTATTTGTGTGAACATTGTGAAATTATCTCTCTTTGTATGCTATATAATATACATGATGTGATGTGAGACATTTTTTTCTCATTTGATTTGAAATATTAATATTGGACTCCCGTTCCTTTAGTCAACAAAGATTTCTTGTATTTATGAGTTTTGGTATATATATCAATGAGATGCACCTTGGTGATTATTTTATCTCCGTTTTTAAGTTGGCATCATATTTGATATACATCCTACCTTCAGACTCTCTTGATTGTTTTAGTATTTATTTAGCACGATAGTTGTTATTGTTATTTTACTGCCACTTTTTGGATAATGCCATTGGGGGAGAGAAATAAACATATCATAATTATGTGCTAAGTAAATTCTAATTCTAAACTTGAATCTAAGATTGAAGTTGCCTTAGATTTAGTGGGAGTAAGATATAGTGAACTTGGATTATAAAATCCTAGATTTCAAAATTTCAAGAAAATCATTTCATTCATTCATATCTTACATACTTTCTTCTATTGATCTTTAGATGCCCATATATACATTGACTAACTTGATTGGCATCTATGTAGGGGGAGTAAGTTTTCTTTAAGCACAATTATTTGACCTTTTGTTTATGTTTGTTTGTCATCATCAAAAGGAGGGAGAATGTTGAATATTGGACTTCTCCCTACTTGGTGTTAATGATGAGCCAACATAAATACTTTGTGACTAATCCCCTATTTGCAGTTAATCTATTGCATAAACTTATCAAGAAGATCAATTAGCAATGGATGTCACTCAAAGATCAATGAAAGCATCAAAAGTGGATTTGATGATTAAAGATGGTGATTGAAGCTTATAGAAGACTTCAAGCTAATACTTCGAATAGAAGAGAGACTTCTACAAAATGTAATCTTTCTATTCTCTTCTACTCTGTATCTTAGAAGTAGAACTATGTTGGGAGCACACACACACACACATCTTCATTTCTATCCTAGGAAATTATTAAATCACATTTTCTAAAACTCCAATTCATTTTACTCAAGCATGTGCATGTTATGATTTCAACAGGCGACTATTGGACGATTTACAGTCTCCTGTCTCAAAATAGTTGCATGTTAGTTGTTCTACAGTCGCCTGTTATGCACATACGTAATCAGTTGGATTTTGGGTTTTCTAAGCTTTAACTCCTTCAGGTGACTGCTGTATATTTTACAGGCACCTGTCCAAGCTATAGTTACCTGTGATTTGATAAACAGTCGCATGTCTATCTTTAGCCCAAAGATCACTTTCTGTTTCATCTGGCCAGTTGACTGATGTTGTATTTATAGTCGCATGTCCAAGGCACAGTCGACTGTAAATGATTCAATAGTCACATGTCCATGATTCCTCTGTAGAATCTACTCTCTAGAATGTTTATCATTGCCGGGCCAGTCAACTGATGTTGTATTTACAGTCGCATGTCCAATGACATAGTCGACTGTCAATGCTTCTACAGTATCTTGTCTTTGAACTCTCTGCAGACTCTACTCTCTGGAAAATTTTAGATTTTATGACAGTCGACTGATGTTGGTTTCATAGTCGCATGCCCATGGCACATGCACTTGTGTGTTCCACATCAGTCGCCTATCCTGTCTTCCCAAAACTTTCTGAGATTTTCTCAGCTTACCCATATTGCGGCCAGTCGCCTATGGAAGGAATTACAGTCGCATGTTGGTTTTACATGCACCTGTCTTATCTTCATCAGTCAACTGTCCACGTGATAAGTTACCGTTTGAATTCTCACCTACCCTCTGACACAGTGCAGCAGTTGACTGTGTTTTGTTCACCAGTCGACTGTCGACTGTGTAAATTCTATCCGTTGGCTTTTTCTCCACGGATTTCAAAGGTGGTTTTGGGGATTCTGTTTGAGGGTTTTAGGGAACCTATAAAGAGAGCTCTATTGTTCAATTGAGAGGTTACTCAACAACTCAAGTTTCTCATCTTCTATTGAAAAACCCTAAGCTTTCATCTCAAGCTCTCAAAATCCAAAAGCCCTAGAATTCCAATCTTTTCCTCTCTTGCTCTCCAACCTAGAATCAAAGTGATATCTTCTAGGCATTTGGTGATGACAAGAGAAATGGCTTTTCTCTCCTTCAAAGGATACATCAACACACAACCCGCTTGCTCCTTCAAGCTCTACTTCAAGGTATAGGTGATTGTAAGGGTTTCAATATTTCATATATTTCATTGTTAGATTAACTCTCGGTTTGTGAGAGTGATTTGCTTGCTCCCAAGTTGTGGGAGTCAAGGACATCGAGTGTATTTCGATTTCACTTGTAGGGTTGTTACAAGTGGATTTAAAGAAAACCTCAAGTTAGGGTTTTAACTTGAGTATCCGGTGGTATCCGGGTGGAAGAGACGTAGGATTACCGGGAACAAGTCGGGAGTTGACTTGGGTAATCCGAACCCTTGAAACATCATTGTGTTAGCATTGTTTCATTTTAGGGTTTATTTACATTCCGCATTAATTGTTGGTTAGGAATTTAATTTGATGTAACTATCGTTTTAAATTGCATAAACACTATTCAACCCCCCTTCTAGTGTTTTCCTCATGTAAATAAAATGATAGTTACACTAGAACATGGTGCCAGGGACCTTACACAACGCACCATGTTCTAGCATGCCAAAAAGTGACTACCAAAAACACCTTAAGTTTGTTGGAAGATCCATCTGACCTAATTGCAGGAAGATTTAATATAAATCTGTTATGAATAGGCCCACTCGGCCCATTGGGTATCCGGCCCATCATTGAAAGCTATAAATATGAGGGTGGGTGGGCTCTTAACCCCCTACACCTATTTCCCTACTTTTTCCTTCACAACATGTTATCATCACGATCACGCTCGTTGGAGAAGGCGGCGACGCTCGAGGAAGGAGATCCATCAATCGCTCTGTTTTAAGAAGATCGTAATCTTCTCAACGGGGAACGAAAATGGCATCCTTCACCAACCGTCGACTAGATTCCCTTGTCGAATCTAGAGGTAAATCTCAAAACTTTTTAGATCTAAACTTGCGTTTCCCGTAGATCTGCATGATTTAAGATCAAAAAGTTTGAAAACACGGTAAAAATCACATTTTTATTTAGATCTGCATGTCTAAAAACAATACAAAATCGTTTTTAGAGATCTAAATGTTTGAAAAATCCGTTTTTCGCCCCTTGATCCATATTCCACATGCCCAAATAGGACGGAACAGCGACGCTTTATCAGTGCCGCCGGCGGCACATATGCCTCGGCCATAGGCCGCGGACTGTAGTCACGGCCTGAAGCCGCGGCCCGCAGCCGCGGCCAGCCATCGCGGCAGCGCGCCGCGGGCCCTCCTATGGTTTTTCGGAAACCCTAGCACTTAACGGGCCAAATTTTTTAGGGGAGGCCCAATTAACCCTAATGGGTTGTTTTCATGGCCCAAAAAGCCTGAAAATTAACCCATTTACACAATAATTTTTCTTTTTTTATTTTTGGCACCAAAAGCCCAAAATAATTAAAGAAATTTTTTAATTTTCAAATAAGGGTTAAAGCGGAAAATAAAACATTAAAAATATGGATCAAAGGTAAAAAGTTTTTCAAAAATAATTTTTTAGCACGTCACACACTATTTAGATTATTTATTAATCTTTACATGCCTGTGATATGATTATCTGCGTGGTTGTATATTTTTCATATATTATCTGCGTGGATGTGCTATTAGGCTATGTTTTTAGGTATCAGCCAGGTTTACGACATCTTTATTTTTTGCAATTTTTTCTTTTTGAGAGAAATTTGTAAGTGAGGATATATATGTAAAAAGAAGACCGAAGGACACCAAAAAGGAGCTGAAGGCGTATGCACAAAGAAGAAAGGGGCTTCTCTTTGAAGTTCCCGAGTTGTATTTACTTTTCATGCACTTTTTGATGTGTAACCTTCGGACTGTCTTTTTCTGTTGATGTCGGCTGGCTGATCCCCATAGTCCTAATTTATTTTCATTGCTTATACATTAAATGTGTGGATGTTAAATATTTCATGCAATTTTAATGTTAAAAATGAAAATGTTAAAAAGCATGCGTGGATGTTAATTTTCTTTTAATAATTCACGTTATGAAAATGTTAAAAAGCATGCATGGATGTTAATTTTCTTTAATAATTCATGTTATGAAAATGGTAAAAAATACATGTGTGGATGTCTATTTTTTTACAGTTTGATAATCCATGCTATTTTTTATATTACTAGATCATTTAATAGCCAGACTTGCGAATGTCGATTTCTCGGTCCTGAAGGCCGATGGGTCGAACTACTTGAGTTGACAGTTGGACATGAAGTTCCATCTGTGATCTCAGGGGTTCAGTCTGACACCCACTGAGAAGGCAACAACAAGTACTGCCACAGCTAAAAAGGATGCTTCTAAAGAAGCACCTCATACAGAAGAAGTTTCCGATATACTAAAGGCGAACGCCATTATCTATATCAGGAAACATTTAGACTCGACCCTGAAGGACGAGTATCTTACTGTAGAGGAACCTTACGAACTGTGGGACGCACTTGAGGAGAGGTACAGTCATCAGAGGGATGCCATACTCCCCCGTGCACAGTACGAGTGGACTCACCTCCGCATACAGGCTTACAAATCCGTAGCAGAGTACAACTCAGCATTGTTCCGTATCACCTCACGCCTGAAGTTGTGTGGGGAGACTGTGACTGAGAAAATATTGCTGGAAAAGATGTTCACGTCTTTCCACGAGAAGGACATGATCCTTATGCAACAATACCGTGAGAGGAAGTTCATGAAGTACTCTGATCTGCTTTCATGCCTGCTAATGGCTGAACAGAACAGAGATTTGTTGGTTGCCACTCACAACCTGCGCCCTCCTGGCTCCGCTCCACTGCCACCTCCTGTAGAGGCACACTTCTAGTCTTCCCAGAAGAAGAAGATGGACAAGAAGGATAAATTCCAGAAATGGAAAGAACAAAAGAAGAGGAAGAAGGCCACTCCCCAAGCTCCTCCTCAGAACCAGAAGTTCATGGAAAAGAAGTAAAAGTGGACGTCCAAAGGTGGTACTCCCAAGAAAGACTGGGAGGATAAGTGCTCTAAATGCGGAATGACGGGCCACTGGTCCAGAATCTGCCGCACCCAGAAACACCTACAGGACCTCTACCAGGCAAGTCTCAAGCCTCGCACTGAGACAAACCTGATAGAAAGCGTAGCGTTGCCAGAGACCTCATGGACTCCTAAAGATTTCATGGGAGACGACACTCTCTAGTTATGGACCATGAACAATTATTATTGCTAGCAATGTATCTTCCATTTATGCATCGTACCTAGTTTTTATTCCATGTCAAACATTTTTGAGCATTTTAAATGAAAGTAGGTGTCTTATTTTCACATTATTTACTGCTTAAATGTCTTTCTTAATATAGATATGGATTCAATTTGCCTAGTAGACAGTGCATCGACGCACTCGATCCTTCAAAATATAGACTACTTTACGAGCATAAGTAGCTACTCTGGTCCAATGAGAACAATCTCAGGACCAGCTAATATAATCGAAGGATCGGGAGAAGCAATCATTTTGCTCCCCGGTAACACACAAATCACACTTAGAAATGCGTTATACTCCCCTAAATCTATCCGAAACCTCCTAAGCTTTAAAGATATCCGTTTAAACGGATATCACTTAGAGACGGTCGAGGAAAATGAAAGGGAATACTTGCTCGTAACGTCTCTTACAAATGGTTCAAAAACCATTGTGGAACATTTCAAGGGACTCCCCTCGGGACTCTACCAAATAAGTATACAAACTCCAGAAACATCAATGGCGGAGCACCTGCAGTGCCCCCAAACACCAGAATTCCAACTTTGGCATAGTAGACTGGGACACCCTGGATCTGTTATGATGTACCGCATCATAAAAAGCTCAAGGGGTATAGACTCGAAGAACCTGAAGATTCTTCAAAAAGGTAAATTCCCATGTCCACCCAGTTACAAGGGTAAACTAATTACGAGACCCTCTCCACTGAAAGTGGACCTGGAGTCTCCAAGTTTTCTGGAAAGAATCAACGGAGACATTTGTGGGCCCATACACCCATCAAGTGGTCCGTTCAGGTACTTTATGGTCCTGATAGACGCATCTACTAAGTGGTCACATGTGTGTCTACTGTCCACCCGTAACCTTGTACTGTCTAAGCTTTTAGCTCAGATAATCAGGTTGCGGGCCCACTTCCCCGACTACCAGATAAAGAAACTTCGTCTGGACAATGCGGTGGAGTTTACATCACAAGTCTTTCTAGACTATTACCATGCACATGGAATTGAAGTCAAACATCCTGTAGCGTATGTTCACACCTAAAACGGGTTAGCAGAATCTCTTTTTAAGAGACTGCAATGGATTACTCGTCCATTATTACTTCAATCCCAACTGCCAGTGAATGCATGGGGTCATGCAATTTTGCATGCTGCATCTTTAATAAAATTAAGACCTTCTGGAGGTCAGTCATCTTCTCCATTGCAACTAGCACTTGGAGCCCCACCAATTGTCTCACACTTGAGAATATTTCGTTGAGCAGTATACGACCCCATAGCACCACCACAAAGGACAAAGATGGGTCCACAACGTCACCTAGGCATTTATGTTGGGTTTGACATCCCCTCCATAATAAGAGTCCTAGAACCTCTTACGTGAGACGTTTTCAAGGCATTTCTAGAAGACTGTGAATTTGATGAAACATCATTTCCAAGACTAGGCTCACAAACAAAGAAGCCCGAAGCTTCAGACTGTATCACTTGTGATACAAAGACATTATGTCACTTTGATCCGCCCACAAGCCAGTGCGATGAGGAGGTCCTGAAGATTCTCCATATCCAAAACACTGTCCATATCTTGTTGGACAAATTTACTAACAACCAGAAGATTATCAGATCACACGTCCCTGCTGCTAATACTCCAGCTAGGATTGCCATACCGCAAAATGGATGCAATCCGCCTGCATCAAAAATGGTTGGACCTCTCAAAAAGAGAGGGCGACCACCAGGATCCAAGGACCAAATTCTTTCGAAAGAGTAGGACCCTTGGCAATGGTAAACAAATACCACCACAGGATGCTATTGTAAGCCATGCTACTCCATCTCTTCCAAACTCTCAAACAGAGGAAAAATTGGGAGAAAATGAAGTTTCGATACACTATGTACGAACTGGGGAGCATTGGAACAGAAAGAGCACAACCATAGATGACACATTTGCGTGTAATATTGCCATCAACGTCGCGTACTGCGACGATGATATTGAACCATGCTCTCTGACAGAATGTCAAAACAAAGATAATTGGCCAAAGTGGAAAGCGGCAATGGAGTGGAGTTGGATTCACTCACCAAACGCAAGGTCTTCGGACCTATAGTCCAGACACCAAAAGGTGTAAAACCTGTGGGTTATAAATGGGTATTTGTTAAAAAACGAAATGAACAGAATGAGATCGTTCGCTACAAAGCAAGGCTTGTAGCGCAGGGTTTTACCCAACGTCCAGTGATGGATTTTGAAGCCACATTTCCCTGGTCATGGACGCGATCACCTTCCGATTTCTCATTGGCTTAACAGCCCAAGAGGGTTTAGATATGCAGCTTATGGACGTCGTGACTGCATACCTATATGGCAACTTAGACCGAGACATCTATATAAGATTGCCTGACGGTTATTCCTTGCCCACAGCACTAAAAGAGAGACAACGTGACATCTACTCAGTGAAACTGCAAAGATCTTTGTATGGTCTAAAATAATTCGGAAGGATGTGGTATAACAGACTGAGCGACTTCCTTGCAAACCAAGGATTTACAAATGACCCAGTCTGTCCTTGCATTGTCATAAGAGCAAAGGCAACATGATTTGTCATTATAGCCATATATATAGACGACTTGAACCTCATCGGATCTCCTGAAGAGATCGCCGAGATTTTTAGAAGCTTGACAGAAACCTTCGAGATGAAAGACCTCGGAAAGTCAAAATTCTGTTTAGGTCTTCAAATCGAACATCTTAACGATGTGATCCTGTTACATCAGTCAACTTACACATCGAACTTATTGAAAAAGTTTCAGATGGATAAGTGCCACCCCCTCAGCACCCCAATGGTCGTCAGATCATTGGATGTGCACAAAGACCCCTTCCGGCCGCTGGAAGAGGGGGAGGAAGTACTAGGTCGTGAAGTGCCTTATCTAAGTGCTATCGGTGCACTCCTTTACCTGGCTAACTGCACTCACCCTGACATAGCATTTGCAGTAAAATTACTAGCCAGATATAGTGTTGCACCTACACAGCGACACTGGACTAGAGTTAAGCATCTTCTGCGCTACCTCCAAGGGTCCATAGACTTAGGTCTATTCTACCTGAAAGGGGCATCAACTGGTTTAGTTCGTTATGCTGAAGCAGGATACATGTCCGATCCTCATACAGAGAAGTCTCAGACCGGATACATGTTTACCTATGGCGGCACTGCCATATCTTGGAGATCTGTAAAGCAGACCATAACAACCTTCTCATCCACTCACTCAGAACTTCTAGCGATCCATGACGCAAGCAAGGAGAGTTTCTGGCTACGCTCTGTGATCTAGCACATTCTCACCTCCACCGGCCTGATGACCGGCATACTTACATCTACTCCTCTCCATGAAGACAATGCAGCATGTATAGCCCAGCTACAGGATGGTTACATCAAAGGCGACAAGACAAAGCATATCTTTCCCAAATTCTTCTGAACGCACGACCTTCAGAAGCAAAAGCAGATTGAGGTACAGAAGATCCAATCATGTAATAACTTGGCGGATTTTCTTACCAAATCCCTGCCTACTAGTATCTTTGAGAAACTTGTATATGGGATTGGGATGAGTAGAGTGAGGAAGTGTAAACTGGGTCAGGATGAGAGGACTATGAATACATAGATACATAGGAGACTAATGTATAGATTCATAGGAAATCTGCAAGCCTGAAGCTTGGTCAGATGAGGGGGAGTCAACTGCAGAGTTGTACTTTTTTCCCTTGGCTACTGGTTTTTTCCCACAGGGTTTTCCGTAGTCATGGTTTTGACGAGGCAATCTCGTTGACTCTGGATCCTGAAGCATCCACCCCTAGACACATCCCTAAAACAGGGGAAGTTATGGATTAACTGTTCTTTATTTAACAAGGCAGTTATCCTAACTTGGATCCTGAAGAATCCACCTCTTATTCAATGTTGGGTGGATAAGGGGAAGTGTTATGAATAGGCCCACGAGGCCCATTGGGTATCCGGCTCATCATTGAAAGCTATAAATATGAGTGTGGGAGGCTCTTAATCCCCTACACCTATTTCCCTACTTTTCCCTTCACAACAAATCTAATTTTATGTGACCGATAAATTGGACTAAAAGAGAACTAGTCGCACTATCTATTATACAAAAGAGGGGGGCTGCCCACATGTTTGTCCTGTGGGTTAGTATCCCATCACTGTGGGCAAATCACTCAGCCTAAAAAATACGCCCATGCCCACTTATTTACGTGTGTGCCATTGAAATGTTAAAATCCCCAAAAAATCCCATGTGGAATACCCAAATTACCCCTAGACAATACCCACACTAAAACACACTCTTCACTCCCCATTTCCACCTAACTGTGGGGCCCACGTTTGTGTGTGTGTGTTCTCTTTTTTGGGTGCTCAATGGGCTCTAATATGTCGGCATCAAGAAGAAGCTCATCATGCTAGTGAAATTATTTAAAATGTCCCTCGACATCATCTATGTAAAGCCATCCCCTGTAAGGAAGATGTAACTCATTATTTATATTCTTTAGGTTACTTGATATTACATTTTTTAATCTCTCACGTTCTAATTTAAGCATTAGATAAGTCGAACCCAGGGCCTCGTCCTGGGTTTGACGCACTAATACTTTTGATGTTTATGATACGTTTCCTGGATATGATGTGCATATTAATGTTAGAGAGCAGATATACCCATTTAGCCTATTCAGGTCCATCTGCATACTATGTTATCAATATTAATCATACTCAATTATCCTGAAACATGCGTGCGTGTGTGATGAAGAAAAGAGGAAAGTCCAAAATAAATATAAGCTAAGAAATGGATATTTGCAATGATAATATAAAAGAAGGAAGTTTGTAAGGCTTAGTGTTGAAGGTAAGATGACATAAATGAAGATCTAGTAGTAGACGACATATTCTATGCTTCAATTTTCTGAAAGACTAACGATCAAAACCTTCCATTTGAACACCATCAGAATCGCCTCCATGAGCTTGAACATCCCACCTTCTGCCTTTAATTGATACTAATCTAAGTTTGAGCCTCAATCCCTTCTCCAAATCTGTTTCTCGTTCATAACACGTTATCAGCACGATCACGCTCGTTGGAGGAGACGGCGGCTCGCGGGAAAGGAGATCCACAAATCGCTCAGAAAAAGAAGATCGTAATCTTCTCAACGGGGAGCGAAAAGGGCATCCTTCACCAACCGTCGCCTAAATTCCTCGTCGAATCTAGAGGTAAAAATCCAAACTTTTAGATCTAAACTTGCTTTTCTCATTAGATCTGCATGTTTTAGGATCAAAAAGTTCACAAACTCGGTTAAATTCAACATTTTTAATAAGATCTACATGTTTAAAACAATAAAAACTTGTTTTTTAACATACCACATATATTGGATGCAATCCACCAGTAGCAGAAGTGGATATCCTCAATGGATGAGAGGACATACCACTAGGCTCCAAAAAGAGAGATCTACTCCTGGAGACCGAAAAAACAATACCACCACAGGAAAGTGAGCTCAAATCCAGAACCTTATTGCAACTTGGTTGCTAAGGACCAATTCTGGATCTGTCCATATTCTTTACCCGTCCCAGAACCTTCACTTCTTTAACGTGTCGTGAAGGAGACTCCTCTGGGAGAAATCAAATAATTATAGTACGTACGGGGTGAGTTTTGGACAAGAAAGAACACCTTTTGTCGACAAATTCTCTCATATTTCATTTTGCCAGTTAAATATAAAGTATCGTTTCCACAACTCTGCTTTGCCTGAAGCAAAGATAGAGATTTGGCCAAATTATAATAATGTGGAATGAGGCAATAATAAGGTGAGCTGGACTCACTTATGAAATATGAGGTGTTGGACCTGAAGTCCTGGTATCAAAAATGATATCAAATCCTGTGGGATAACTGAGTATTGAAGGAGAATTAAAATAAAATCGTTAGCTATAAGCATTTTAATTTGCTATAGTTTTTAGAGGTATAAATCGCTCAAACCAGGAAGTAATCAAGTAAGATGAGCTGAACTCACTTACAAGATGAATCTGATGCATCGACTGGTTTATGTCAAGGCGTAACCCAACGAATGGCAAAAAGAGGAAATTTTTGGTTGATGTTGCTATTGGATGTGACAACATCACCGATATAAAATTTCTTCAACTGCATGTACAAATTTATTTTCTTACTTTCCTTTCTTTTTGGGACACATATTGATAATATGATTAAAGGAAAGACAACCTAGACAGAGATCCTTAAAGGACTCATACGAAAAGGTTGTTGTTTGCACCTCTTAAAAACGGTATTGTTCTTAAGAGAGCAAATTAAAAGAATTGAGATTATTTTAATAACTCAAAATATTTTCGGATCTCCTGAAGAGAAATTTCCGAAATATCTGTTAAAGCCTATCTATCAGATATGATATGATATGAAAGCCCTAGCTAGGCATAAATTCTAGGCTTACAGAACATAAATCATCCTGAAGATGAACAATCATCCCGAAGATGAACTATTATCCTGGAAATGAACAATCATCCCGAAGATGAAAACTTCATACAATGAAGATTGATGAAGAAACATTAAATTCATTTCTCCACCAAATACACCTATTTGGTTGTATGGATATACATTAAAAGACCCCTTTTCCGTTAGCTGGAAGAGGGGAAGAATATATATGGTCCAGAAGTACCTTAAGTGTCTTTGTAACACTCTTTTACCTGGCCAACTGCATGCGTCTCTTTTGAGCGTTAGCAGTATAGCTATTAGCCAGGTACAGTGCAGCGCCTGCAGCGCGCCACTGGACCAGAGATATGTAGCTTCTGCGCTATCTCCAAGGGTCGAGGAAAAATCCTCTATGTTAAATGTATTTGCATATGCAGGTTACAAATCATCGCGATGAATGGCATAAAAGGGACGTCCACCTCCTGAAGATCTACACAGAATCCTTCCAAGTCTACATCCTTCCACCATTCCGAGAAGCCCATCACCCAAGGAGCAGTTCAAGAACATACAATGCCAGGTCCTGAAGTACCTTGCAGAGAATGACGATTGAGACGTGGAGCTGCCTACCAAGTTTGCTAGCGCTCCTTTAGTTTCAGCTAATGCCTTATATGAGTGAAACTTGTATAGATGAGTGATGCTTGTACTTTACTTTTGCTTTCGGAATGTTGCCGATGAGATGGATGTATAGACACATAGGAGATAAATGTATAGATATATAGGAGATCTGCAAGCCTGAAGCTTGATCAGATTAGGGGGAGTCAACTGTAGAGTTGTACTCTTTTTCCTTGGCTAGTGGTTTTTCCCACAGGGTTTTCCATAGTCAAGGTTTTAATGAGGCAACCACATTGACTCTGGATCCAGAAGTATCCACCCCTCGACACATCCCCAAATCAGGGGAAGTTCTGGAGTGCTGTACTCTTTTCCCTTCGCTATTGGTTTTTCCCACAGGGTTTTCCATAGCTAAGGGTTTTTAACGAGGCAGTTACCCTTAACTTGGATCCAGAAGTATCCACCCCTTAAGATACTCAGTAGTACTAATGAATCATTCAGTATTCATAAAGTCGAGTATACCACGTTGGTTGGATAAGGGGAAGTGTTATGAATAGGACCCATTGGGCCTATTGGGTATCCACCCACATGAGTACCCATTATGAATACTATATAAAGGAGGCTAGGGGTTTCCTAGCCTCAATCCCTTCTCCAAATCTGTTTCTCGTTCATAACAAAGTTGTTGTTTTATTGTCAAGTAGATGATACTTTTACAGTTATTTATTGGTAAAATACAGGAGACTGTTGTTTTTAAATGCTCGGACAACAAATGATTTGATGGTATCCATCCAATAGTCCAACGCGAGTTGGAACTAACCCGAACACTCTAAAAAGATATATGAAATACCACATCAATAATGTTTCCATGTTTTTTAAACCAAGATATCGTAACAGGGAGCGAAGAGTTTGTTATTGTTACGACTTAAAGATCGTGATAGCCCGACTTTCTATCCCCGGTCAGAAAACACCCCACATACTTCTTTCTTCCATCCCGAAGGCCGGTGGGCCCAGCGCTAGGGCGCCAATCCCGCGACTTCAGAGACCGTGCACTTAACTTGCCCTCGGCAGAGCGCCAGGTTACCCTGGAGCCCGATACGGTCGAAGGAAGGGCGCACCCTACTATGGGCGGTGGCAGAGCCGCACTCCTCCAGGGTCCCGGTCGTCACCCAACTCGCCCCCCAACCTACTCACCGGGAACAACACGCAAAGTGCATTGTCAGACAATGTGCCCTCCAACCGGGGCAACCTGGCGACCCCATTGGTAGCGTCGTACCTCGGATGCGCACCAACGACTCTTTGGCGCATCGGACGTGACAAACAACCTAGTACAAAGGATGCTACTGACACTTACGCCACCCGACCATCTGGCAAAGCACCCCCTGGCTGCTGTGTCCCCTGACACTTAATGCTTTCAGCCCTGACACCCTGACAAAAGCGCCCCTGGCCGTTGCGCCGTCTGGCAAAAGCATGACTGACACTCATGTTCCTGACATCCTCGTCCGAAGCTTCCGCTGACAGCAGGGCCAGCTCAGCACGCCAAGTCAGCATGCCAGATCAGCCCCACCTAATCGCCTTCCGACAGGTATAAATGCCCCTTCGCTTCTTACGGTGAGCAGGTTGGTAAATTTACTCTCAATCTCATTACTCACATACAAGAGCAAAGGTCGTCCATATCTTTGTTCTTCCACTCATAGCTCGTCATATACAGTCGACTCACCCTCAGTCCGACCTACATGCCTAGCCCCCGCTTTAAGTCCTGTTACTGACTTAGGCATCGGAGAGGCTAAGGGTTGGACCCCAACCCGGCCTTTCTGACTAGTTGCTCCTTACGCAGGTCAGCTTGTCGTCAGCGGTCGTGCTCGCCATCCAACTAGGCAGTTCGGCCTAATCACTGCATCCTCCCCGATTCGACACCGTGGTCAGCTCTCGCTACGAGTTTAGCCTCATCACCCGCTAACCACCTGTCAAATAGCCTATCCTAATCCCGTCATTAGCGTAACCACCGTGCCATTGGTTCCCATAATATAAATTCATTGTACGCGATTTCTACCCCGCAATAATTGGCACCGTCTGTGGGAACGAAGGGTCACACCCATGTCAAATCCCATACCAGTCAACAGAAACCCTGACCATGGAAAGAATCACATGGATCAAGAATCCCACTCCCATCCCGTGACTCCTGCGACTAATCCACCCCCGAAGGTGGAGGTCGGAACGGTCCAGGCCTCGGCCCGTGCGGTGCAGCAGAGTTTCGAGGCCTTCGCCAAGATGATGACAGGTTTCACAATGGCTAGAGCCGAGGTACTCCCGGGCCCCTCTGAGCCCCCGAACGTGAGGCAGAATCTTCACCCTCAGTTCGTCTTAGAAACGGGCAACAAAGGGCTCGCCGAGGAGATTGCGGCCCAACAGAAGCTCTTGGAGGACGAAATGGAGATCGCGCGGTTGCGAAGGCGCCAGGAGGAAGCGGCGGCCACGCAGAGGCATCTGGGTGTAGCGGTCGAAGCCGCCCGACGAGCCCTCCTTGATGAGGGGATTGCCCGACCCCAGCTCCACTTCATTATCCTGGAACACGAAAGGCTCCGGAGGGAGAAAGAGGAAGACTGGGAGATCACAGAAGGGTCGGTGACGGGCCGGCGACGCCCAAATGAGCACAGCCCACCGCTCGTCGAGTCCCCACCCCGAGGGCGAAGTCCGCCCCACCGGCATCTCTCCCTAGATCGTCTGGACAAGGAAGTCATTCGTCAACAACTCTACTTTCTTGCCCCAGAGCGCGAAAGGCTCCTAAGGGAGAATCAGGAGCGGAGAGAGGTCCCGGAGGTGACGGCTGTAGATCGGCGGTATTGTAATGACCGTAGCCCACCGCCCATCGAGTCCCTAGCACAAGTAATGACCGTCTGCCCCAACGACCGCTTTGCTATTCCCTGGGGCATGATGAACGTCGGCAGCCGAGGCGGGACCGGAGCAAAACCCCAGAATGGCGGAGAGGGCATGCGCCAGAGCACCCCGCCTACCCTCAGCAGGCCACGCCGTTGGCACGGTGGATCACGTCGGCCCCGAGACCTGCAAGGTTCAAGGTCCCCTAGCTGGCCACCTACAATGGTAGAGGCGACGCCCTCTCGCATGTACAACAATACCGGAGGGCGATGGAGGCGCAGGATGTGGATGACGCGTTCCTGTGTCGGCTTTTCTCACAAAGCTTACGGGATGCGGCGCTGGAGTGGTACTATGGCTTACCGGCAAGATTTGTTGGGAGCTTCGGTAAACTGTCCCATAGTTCTGCCAAGAGTTCCGGGCCGATCGCGTGAAGAGAAAGCCCTTGGACTACCTCAGCACGATAGTCCAAGGGGAAGGAGAGACAACTGGAAAGTACATGCGTCGCTTTCAGGATGAAAGACGGGCGGTGGTGGCTTGCAGAGATGAAGTGCTCATGCTGGCCTTCAAGATGGGGCTGCGGAATTGGAGCCTCCGTAAATCCCTGCTCCGGGACCCGCCCACCGACTACAACACGCTGATCACTCAGGCGGAGAGGTATACGCTGAGCGAAGAGACTCTCGGTGGGAAGAAACTGATCGCCCCGGCAAAGATGCCCTGGGGCGATCCTCGGTCTTATCCAAGGCCGAGGCAAGAAGATGGACCAGGGGGGACGACATGCCGACTCAGCCCAGACGCGACTAAGGGGGCCATCGTCCGCAAGATCGCTCGGGGCCAGTGCGAGAGTTCGCCCCCGCCCGGGAGCCTGCCCGAGCGATCCCGAGGCTGGAGGGACCCTTACAGGCCCACCACACATGGCTCAACGCCCCGATGATAGAGGTACTGGCTGCGGCGACGAGGGCCGGACTGCTACCGAAGCCGCCCAGGGAGATGAGATTGGACCCGACACGACGAGATCTCCGGAAATATTGTCGGTATCATTGGGACCACGGCCATGACACCGACGACTGCTTCACCCTCAAGAGGGAGATCGAGCAGCTGATCCAGGCAGGCCACCTCAGGGGTTTCATCGAGGGTAGAGGACTGGTCGGAGAGGAGTGAACCCCGCGAAGGGCGCAGAGAGCAGATCCGCCACTGCGTGATGAGCAAGAGGAGCCCCTCCATCCGAAGCCGGTCATGCACATAGATATGATATGTGATGGACCATCCTCTGGAGGAGCGTCATCGTCAGGCAGGGAGGAATACGCCTGGCAGGTGATGGCGGCGGGCCTCGGCAGCGAGACGAAGCGGAGAAGAGTGACGCGGCCCCCCATCACCTTTACCGACGAGGACCTGGAGGGAGTCGAGCTTCCGCATGACGATGCCATTGTCATCGAAGCTCAGATTGGGACAGCCACCATCAGTCGGCTCTTGATCGACACAGGCAGCTCGTGCGACATCTTGTTTATGTCGACAGTTGCGAAGATGGGATTGAAGCAGGAAGACCTAAGGCCCTGCACAGGGCCCATCGTCGTCTTCACTGGCCACTCGGTCCCTATTGCGGGGGTGATCACCTTGCCAGTGTCTCTTAGAGAGGAACCGAGTGTTGAGTATTGATTCCCTTGATTTGGTTTTGATGATGAACAAACATAAATATTGGGTATTAATTCTCTTTGAGCGCAGTTATGGAGATCGTCGCCAAATTACTTTGTAGATCTCAAGGACGTCCCAAGACTTTCTTAGAGTGCGTGATCGTTGTGCCTGAAGCTTCGTTGAAGCTCAAGGAGTTATTAATGAAGTCAAGGGATTCGAATTCTCCATGTTGAAGCTTTGAAGACGGTTTGTCGTGTTATTTATTTGGTCTTCTTGCTTCATTTCATAGAATGTAAAGCCTTGAGTAGTACTTGCCTTGTTATCCTTATTTCTATTCTAACTTATCTCTAGGATTGTCTTAGAAGTCATTAGAAAGTCTTTCCTTAGCTTATCGCGTCTTTTCATGACTTTCTGTGCATCTTAGTTGGTTCAAATAGAATGACCAACCGGTTAGATGACGATCTAATCGGTTGGAAATACTTCTTGAACCGACTAGTCATCCTTGTGTATTTTGGTATACTTACTGTCGACCAATTAGTTGGTCCAAGAAAGCTCACCGACCGACTAGTTGTCCAACTAGTCGGTTGGTGTTTCTTCTTAGACCGACTAGTTTTCCCTCCTTATTTCACTATATTCTCTGTCAACCTTCTAGTTGGTTCAAGAAGGTTCACTGACTGACTAGTTCTCAAACTAATCGGTCAGTGATCCTTCTTAGACCGATTACGCAGCTTTAATTTTTCAGCCGTTGGAGATTTTATTTCCACGATTTTTCTTGATCTGTTTTGATTCTTTCCTTATCTGTTTGACTCGTTTCAAACATGGAAATTTGTCTATTATCAGAGAGTTTCCAGATCTCGAATTCATTTTTTTTCAATTCGATCATCATTTTTCAAGGCTTCATCTCTCTCTCTCTCTCTCTCGAAAAATCTCTTGTTCTCTTTTGTGACCTAATTTCTCCAAAGGGGTTTTCGAGATCTTGTGCTGTCATTCTCCTGAGAGGTTGAATCACGACCATCTTCATTGCCCTAGCCATCTCACGCTGTTCATCTTGGTGGTGTTAGGGTTTCGTGCTCACTCTTTCTCAAAATCCTTCCTTGCCCTAAATTCGTAAGTATTTTCTCAAGGCATATGATTTTGTGGTAAGCGTTTTCTATTTCATTAAATTTATTTTATTGAGTTTATCTCTTGGTTTGTGAGAGAACTTCGTGATCCCGGTTTGTGGGAGTACGATCAAACCGTTGTATTGTTTGATCTTGTAGTAGTTTCTACAAGAAGTTGTTTAGTGGAACCTTGAGTTAGTGGATTCTAACTCAAGTAGCCGGAAGGGATCCGGGTGTCTGGGACGTAGGATCATCTGGAACAAGTCGGGGAGACTTGGGTGGATCCGAACCCATTACATCGCGTGTTTGCGTGGCATTGTTCTTGTTGTTATTATTTATTCCGCACCGTTGTTTGTGATTGCACGATAATTAGGAATTAGACACTTGATTATTTTAAAAGTACTATTCACCCCCCTCTAGTACTTGTGCAGTAGCTTTCAGGGCATTACATTTGGTATCAGAGCCAAGTTCATGTTGGGGTTTTGGCAGACCCCCAGAGCTCGGATCTGTGTCCGTCCTAAGTCAGACGGACCACAGAGACACAAAAATGCAGCGGAAATCGAAAATCAAAATTTTCTAGACTAGCTAAACTATTTAGCTAGGCTCTGAGGGAGCCAGAACCTAGCCCAATCTATGCCAACTTGGGGTGGATCTGACCACCCCAAGAGGGATCTACTCTAAAGGGACTAATTAAATCTACACTAAAACTACTTAACCACATACCCAGAATCTTGGCCCTGTAGCAGGCAAGATGTACCGCACCATCTTCAGAAGCTCCTCGTAGCCGAGTCGCTTTGACTCGATCCGCCTGAGCCACCTCGCACCCTCGCACCGATCCGCCCGAGCCGACTTTCGTCTCTGAGCCAATCACACGCGGTAGAAATTTTCACTTGAGAAGAACCCGCGTCTTAGACGTCCGGATCAAAATCCAAACCCCCTTCGTAGTCTTGCTAGGACTACTCC
This sequence comes from Scilla litardierei, assembly GCA_030789695.1. Taxonomy (NCBI): domain Eukaryota; kingdom Viridiplantae; phylum Streptophyta; class Magnoliopsida; order Asparagales; family Asparagaceae; genus Scilla; species Scilla litardierei. The sequence continues at coordinate 730,035,171 of CM061142.1, forward strand.
GGAGAATAGGAAGAGAGAGGAGAGAGAGAGAGAGAGAGAGAGAGAGAGAGAGAGAGAGAGAGAGAGAGAGAGAGAGAAGTTTAGTCGCCGATCGAGCTTGCTCTAAAAGTCTGGAGCTACTCGATCGATGACTTGGTGTGTTTTTCAACGAAGAGAGTGCACCCCTATTTATATAGGGAGTCGACACTCACTCCTTCGTTGCGAGCAATGTGGGACATTCACAAAATGGGAGAAAAATCAATTAAGCCAATTTGGCTTAATTTCTAGTTTAAGTGAGCTTTTCATAAAAGCAAAATTTAACTAATTAATTCTCTTTGCACATTAAACCTTAAACACCAAAAAAGCTATCAATCCGAAGAGCTTCGAATGGTGAACGCGTAGGAACTGACGGCGACGAATTTCGACTTTGTTTGACCCCTCAAACAATTACCCAAAGTTGTGCAAACAATCGATTTTCGTAGCTGTCATTTGGGGTTTCAGAAAACCCTAAATTGACTTAAGTTACGGGCGCGCCCGCCCAAGGGGGCAAAGGCGGGCCGCACGCCCGCTGAACAGTGGACGTGCGCCTGCTGCTGCAGCGGGACGTGCCCGCTGCATGCAGCGGGCCGTGCCTGCTTGCAGCGGGCGTTGGCCCACTGTACAGCGGGCCACGCCCGCTATTGCAGCGGGCGCCCGCCCGCTGCAGCCAGCGGGCTACGCCAGTTTGCCTTTGCCTATGGGCTTATTAGCCCAGTGGGTCTAACCCACTTCACCTTGGACTGTTTTCACGTTTCCGGGCTCGTTTGAGCTCCGATTTGGACACGGTTTGAACCTGTGTTTAGACCGGGACGATCCCGTCATCCAGGTAACCCCTTCCAATATATTTGTTCCTACTAAATTTGTCGTAACCAATTTACGACACGTTTATTCATAGTTTGCATCAAATTCTACGTTTGTCCATATTGCTATTGCGACTAACTTTCACAACAAGCTTTGTGAATATCATCAAATGATATCTCTCTCTATTCTATCTTCCTATTACTAAGAAACGAACACTACTCGATGTGAGACCCTACAGCCTGACCTTACTACAAGTTGGGGCTCGGAACCCCTAGACGACGGTCACTACGAGCAGTAGCTGTCGTCCCTGTTTCAGAATCATCATAACGTGATCGACCCTTTGACAAAAGCATCATTGGGTTTACATTGGATGTGTCAGTGATGAACTCCGTTAGCCGTAGTCCCTTCGTCAAGACTGTGTTCTTTTTGGCCTAGGGTATGGTTTACTGTCAACCCTATTAGACAACATTGGTCAGTATACGACGGTCTTTATTGTATACACGTTGTATTTCTTACAACGCACCCCGACCGAGGATTAACATAAAGACCGTACTGAGCCTGTAACACTAACTTCCCTTTAACGAAAGTGACGAATCCCATCTTAGTCACCTACTCGCCTCGAGAGCGTCGGGTGCAGCTCAACCTAAGATCTTTCTGCAGGCCTAGCCTCAAACCTAGATCATATGTCTAAGCTACACCGTTCACTCACAGGTTTGTACAAATGACTTCAGGTCTTAAGGTTCAGCTAACCTATCATCACCCTAGAGTTATTAAAGACAGTTTAGTTAAAGTCAACCATTTAATAACTCTAATTTGGTCATTCAGTGAACTCATTCTCCAATGAGCACCTGTGTCTCGTCTCCGACTTCACCAAGTCGAATGACTATGAGATCATCATTACCCTAAGGTAAGACTAAGACACAGTGGTCTGTCCGATGTGTCGATATCCAGTTCTCGACACATCTATGACCACGATCTGTTTAAGACTTATGTTTATATTTGGTCGCTTACTTACTCATAATCGAGATCTCATCTAGATACGTAAGGACCTAACTATAAGTCTATGGATATTATCTAAGTATATTAATACGAACTATTTATACTTAGAATAACAGGTACCATATACGGTATGAACAAGACGTATACTTATGGATACATGCCTTATGGGCATATATTCTCCTACATCTCCCACTTGCACTTAGGCTATTTATCTCGGTATCTCATACTGTTATAGCATATCAGTCACATTGACGTTTATATGACAAACCTAAGAGTGGTTTTACTAATGAGTATCTACAACAAATTTTAATGGATTAAATAATACATCTCTCGATCACACAGGGTTGATTCTTTGGAAAAATGATCTGGATCAATTTTTCCTATCTGTGTATAGCTAACAATTAGCTAATACAACCTAGATGTAGGGTCTAACATTATAATCTATAAGTCAGTCTCAGCTCATTCCACTTTTCTTGTGTCAATATGTCAAGTACATACATGACACCCTAAGTTTCTCTATATATACGATTAAATCAAAACAATTTTGATTCAATGTTTTATATAGATGATTTGTTTAAGGTGGAAATCCTTTTTACTTAGTTCTAAAGACCGGAACCAAGTATACGAGCTGGCTCCCACTGACTTTGAGAATTACCTGGTTGAATACTTCAATATTATATCTAAATCATATTTAGATTATATATATACGAAGATATAACCATTTTATAAGTGCTTTTGATGGAATGTACTAGTGTCAGGTTCGGTTTGACGAATGAGTCAAGTCCAGATTGGTTTAAGGAATCTTGACATTGACTCGCTCAATCAAAACGTCCTACACTGTACTTTTACCTTAACCAACACTTAATATTAACTCTTTAATAATTAAATGCGGTTTATTCAGAATTAATCTTAATATGCGTATAATTGTGATCGCACACAATTTATACGCCATTGGAACCTATACTTAACTACCAATTGACTATTACATTAAGTCAGCTCAAAAATCAACATTTTCCGAAGCTTCGCATCATCATTCGAGAATTTTCGCAACCATCTCAGAAAGCCACAATCACAAAAAATTTAAGCCAATCAAATTTCAACTCAACAAAAACGCAATTTCCGAGACATTCATTAAAACAACGGATTCATTAAGATGAACCGTAATTTGTTTATCCCATAAACTTTGAGTGCAGAACACTCAATCATTGTTTTCAACTTTCAAGAAATGATACAATTTATTAAACTAAGATTAGTATCATCTCCTTCTTGATCATGTCTCTTGAAGTCGTTGAACGGCCCTAGCAGCAACGATTGCTCAGATTGTCGACCGTCCTCTGCACTTCTTCCAATCTCCGCTTCATATCAACCACCTGTATACATTACACAGATGTATTTTAGTATCTCATACTATATGATTGGAAATAATTACGTTTTATTGAATTGAATTTGTACCTGAGGTGGAGGCATCCATATGCCCCTTCTTCTTCTCTGCAAGATAGATCTTACAGTTCCTCTTCCAGTGGCCAATCTTGTGGCAATGGAAGCACTCAGATTTCGACGGGGCCCCTTTAGTCTTTTTCTTCCCTTTCTTCGCCTTCGCAGGTTGCGGGACCTGCCTCTTCTTACCCTTACCTTTCGGCTGGTCGGAAGAAGCAGAGCCAACAACCAATGCAGTTGGCTTCTTCTCAATCTCCTCAAATTGCCTAAGCATATTGAGGAGACCAAGAAGATCTGTTTCAAGACTGTTCATTATAAAACCCGTGATGAAAGGCTTAAACTCAGGAGTCAAAGACTTTAGGATAATGTCTATGGACATCTCATTGTCCAGGACAAATCATAACTGGACGGTGTCCTCTACGTACCCGATCATCTTGATAACATGATCCTGTATGGGCTCTGGCCCCATCTTTGTGGCCCAGAGGTTGCTTGTGGCTTCGAACTTGGCAGCTCGAGATCGCTTGCCGTATAACTCTTGTGCATTGAGAAGCATACTTTGAACATACATATGTTCATGCTTCCTCTGTAACTCGTTACTCATCGAAGCCAGAGTAAGGCACATGGCCTTCTCTGCATCCCTCTGGTACAATTTGTAGGCTTCCTTTTCCTCGAAGGTCGAATCTTCATCTGGCGTATCTGGAGCGTCCTCGAACAGTACGTATCCTATCCTGGCTAGGAAAAGGACCAACTTGATGTTCCTAAGCCAGTCTTTGTAGTTCGTTCCATCGAGCACGTTCTTCTCAACCATATATCTAAGACCCGAATCCATTCTGTATTTTTATAGATACTTTAGTTAGTATTAGTTCGTAGTATAGTTTTAATGGTTTTTATAAAACTATATGCTCCACTAAATTTATTAAAGCCATAATAATAAACAATTTATAACAAAATAACATTTGTGAGAGAGGGATCCGATTACCCTGAGTTTGACAACCTTGAGTGTATCTCAACAAGTTGTCCGACTCTGCAGTCGGTAGACGAATTCGTCGTCAATCATATTAACTATGATTCCCTATCGATTTTTACCCCTAGTCATTTGTGATCATGACTGTGCTCAACCGGATCACAATGGCTAGCCTAGTCGGACCCTTGTTTTCGTGTCTAGCCTGACTTGTCCCGTCGCCCGGTGTATGCACGACACGTTGGTTTGGGTCAGGACTTAGACTACATTCTTGGTTAGACTTACGCCGATGCTCGAAGGATGCGACAACGGTTTCAGTCAGGTCAAGATGTCAATCAAAAAATCGGTTTTTATAAGATTGACATATCACGGCTTGAGTGTAGCTCAACAACCGTAACATGTTTCTTACAGTTGCCGATTCCTAAAACAAGGAGGGCTACAATTTAACTTGAACAAGATTATTATCGTATTGACTTAGGTATAGTCGATGGACTTTCATAGTCATGAATCGACTCCTTGCGGTCCAGCGGACGCGGCCAGGGAATTGACTAAGCCAGGACCACTTGTTACCCAGTCTAGCTAGGTTGGTCCAGCAAACTTAGCCAAGCACATTGACCGACATCATGATCCATTGAAGGAGTTTTCATCAATTCTATGTTTGTCCAAACAACTAAATGGCTTTTATTAAGAAAACTAGTTAATCCTTATCAACTAGTGGATCCTAAAATTCGAAATTTTATTGATCGGTTGAACAATTTTTATTAAGTCCTTATGAACTATAAGGTCTATTCGTTCAACGTGCTACCCCAATCTAATTAAGATTTTATAAAACAATTCAACATTTGTCTTTTATGAAAATCATCAATTAAACGTTTTAATGAAATGATTTACAAACAAAGGCACTAACCTAATCTGGTAGTAGATTTTGATGTTGTTTTGTTTTATCAAACATAACATGTCACTAGTTAATTAAAATTTCATCTCATAAAATTTTAAACATTTAATGGCTAACCTAATAAGGTTTATGAATACATTATTCAATATGTCCATTAAAAATTTGAAACATCTAATTTATCCGCACAAATGAAAGTTTCATATTTGTGACATATAACGAGTATTTGCAAGTTTAAAATTATCTACATAATAAAACACGCAAATCTAAAATTTAACAATTAAATTCGAAGATAAAATTTTTAAATCTTCAAAACATTTTATCACATAAAACTAGGTATAAAATTATCAAATAATTCTAAAACCTAAGCTTTAAAATTTTAATCAATTATTTTTAAAATTAAAATATCGCATAAATAATTTTAGAAACTTATATGAAATTTAAAAGAAACTAATTTATCTTTCATCTCATGAAAATAAAGTATTTCTATAATTTACATATCCTCTAAAACAATTTTAAAACACTTTTAAAATCATTAAAAATAGATTTAAAAGCTTTCAAATAAAGGTTTTAAAATTTCTAATCTTTATGTAACTTAAGAAAAAATTATATTTCAAAAATATAATATTTCTTAAAATTACATAAACATTTAAATGCTCGAAAAAAATATTTATATCTCATAAAAATTTATAAAGCATTTGAATATTCGATATTCATTTAAAATTATCGCATAAAATTAAATCATCTCAAAAAAGAATTTCTGTGTTGTAAAAACAATTTTTAAAACACAAAACAACTTTAAACTAATTTAACATAAAGCTAAAATAGTTTGTATGTTTAAAATTAAGCAATTTTAAAGATTTAAAAAGTCGCTATAATAGATCTATAGCATAACCGTGGCTCTGATTCCACTGTTGGGTATCACTCTGATATCATTGCGACGCTGTTAAGGCCCATCATCCATGGCACCCTAGACCCATCACAAGATACCGCAGAAACTTGTTTTACGGCATGCCTCTCGACAATGCCCAACCCATTATAAGATCCCCATCTTATCGGGACTTGGTACGGTAAGAGCGATTACTTCGGGTCGGCTCATAACCCGAGAACCCGTACTCAAGCTCAACAAGCTCTGATGCCACTGTTGGGGTTTTGGCGGACCCCCAGAGCTCGGATCTGTGTCCGTCCTAAGTCGTACGGACCACAGAGGCACAAAAACGCAGCAGAAATCGAAAATCAAAGATTTTCTAGACTAGCTAAACTATTTAGCTAGGCTCTGAGGGAGCTAGAACCTAGCCCGATCTATGCCAACTTGGGGTGGATCTGACCACCCCAAGAGGGATCTACTCTAAAGCGACTAATTAAATCTACACTAAAACTACTTAACCACATACCCGGAATCTTGGCCCTGGAGCAGGCAAGATGTACCGCACCGTCTTCAGAAGCTCCTCGTAGCCGAGTCGCTTTGACTCGATCCGCCTGGGCCGCCTCGCACCCTCGCACCGATCCACCGGAGCCGACTTTCGCCTCCGAGCCGATCACACGCGGTAGAAAGTTTCACTTGAGAAGAACCCGCGTCTTAGACGTCCGGATCAAAATCCAAACCACATTCGTAGTCTTGCTAAGACTACTCCGGAGAATAGGAAGAGAGAGAGAGAAAATTTTAGTCGCCGATCGAGCTTGCTCTAAAAGTCTGGAGCTACTCGATCGATGACTTGGTGTGTTTTTCAACGAAGAGAGTGCACCCCTATTTATATAGGGAGTCGGCACTCACTCCTTCGTTGCGAGCAATGTGGGACATTCGCAAAAGGGGAGAAAAACCAATTAAGCCAATTTGACTTAATTTCTAGTTTAAGTGAGCTTTTCATAAAAGAAAACTTTAACTAATTAATTCTCTTTGCACATTAAACCTTAAACACCAAACAAGCTATCAATCCGAAGAGCTTCGAATGGTGAACGCGTAGGAACCGACTGCGATGAATTTCGACTTCGTTTGACCCCTCAAACAATTGCCCAAAGTTGGGCAAATAATCGATTTTCGTAGCCGTCATTTGGGGTTTCAGAAAACCCTAAATTGACTTAAGTTGCGGGCGCGCCCGCTAAGCTTAGCGGGCACGCCCGCCTAAGGGGGCACAGGCGGGCCGCACGCCCGCTGCCGCAGCGGGCGTGCGCCCGCTGCAGCCAGCGGGCTACACCCGTTTGCCTTTGCCTATGTGCTTATTAGCCCAGTGGGTCTAACCCACTTCGCCTTGGACTGTTTTCGCGTTTCCGGGCTCGTTTGAGCTCCGATTTGGACACGGTTTGAACCTGTGTTTAGACTGGGACGATCACGTCATCCAGGTAACCCCTTCCAATATATTTGTTCCTATTAAATTTGTCATAACCAATTTACGACACGTTTAATCATAGTTTGCATCAAATGCAACGTTTGTCACTATTGCTATTGCGACTAACTTTCACAACAAGCTTTGTGAATATCATCAAATGATATCTCTCTCTATTCTATCTTCCTATTACTAAGAAACGAACACTACTCGATGTGAGACCCTACAGCCTGACCTTACTACAAGTTGGGGCTCGGAACCCCTAGACGACGGTCACTACGAGCAGTAGTTGTCGTCCCTGTTTCAGAATCATCATAACATGATCGACCCTGTGACAGCATCATTGGGTTTACATTGGATGTGTCAGTGATGAACTCCCTTAGCCGTAGTCCCTTCGTTAAGACTGTGTTCTTATTGGCCTAGGGTATGGTTTACTGTCAACCCTATTAGACAACATTTTTCAGTATACGGCGGTCTTTATTGTATACACGTTGTACTTCTTACAACGCACCCCGACCGAGGATTAACATAAAGACCGTACTGAGCCTGTAACACTAACTTCCCTTTAACGGAAGTGACGAATCCCATCTTAGTCATCTACTTGCCTCGAGAGCTTCGGGTGCAGCTCAACCTAAGATCTTTCAGCAGGCCTAGCCTCGAAGCTAGATCATAGGTCTAAGCAACACCGTTCACTCACAGGTTTGTACAAATGACTTCAGGTCTTAAGGACCAGCTAACCTATCATCACCCTAGAGTTATTAAAGACAGTTTAGTTAAAGTCAACCATTTAATAACTCTAATTTGGTCGTTCAGTGAACTCATTCTCCAATGAGCACCTATGTCTCGTCTCCGACTCCACCAAGTTGAATGACTATGAGATCATCATTACCCTAAGGTAAGACTAAGACACAGTGGTCTGTCCGATGTGTCGATATCCAGTTCTCGACACATCTATGACCACGAACTGTTTAAGACTTATGTTTATATTTGGTCGCTTACTTACTCATAATCGAGATCTCATCTAGATACGTAAGGACCTATTTATAAGTTAATGGATATTATCTAAGTATATTAATACGAACTATTTATACTTAGAATAACAGGTACCATATACGGTATGAACAACATGTATACTTATGGATAAATGCCTTATGGGCATATATTCTCCTACAGTTCATAGCTATGATAAACAACAACAACAAGGCCGTTCGACCACTTTCCGACTACAACACCTTCAAGAATCGTGAAGGAGCCTCTTCAGTGATCGAAAGACACTCCTCAACTAGGCCTCCTCATTTCAACGGTACCAACTACGGGTACTGAAAATGCCGGATGGAAACCTTCCTCCGGAGCGCATCACTTTGGAGAGCCACGTTAACGGAGTATGTTGAGCCCACTGAAGAAGACTTCATGAAGTGGACTGTCGCGGAGGTCGCCGCAGAGGTGAACAATGCCAAGGCAATGAATGCCTTACAATGTGCACTGGAGCCTGAAGATTTCAACAAGATATGCACCTGTAAGAGTGCATATCAGATTTGGAATCAACTCCTCATCCTACATGAAGGAACGAGCAGGGTAAACCACTCTAAACTCACTGTTGATAACAAAGAATTCGAGTTATTTCACACGGAACAGGGTGAAAGAATTAAGGAGTATTATGCACGCTTCGTGGATATAACCAACGAGTTGGAAGCCCTTGGGAAGACCTATACCCAAGAAGAGAAAGTTGCAAAGATCATTGACGGACTTCCTTCGAGTTGGGAAAAACGAACTTACGCTATCGAGGAAGGTAATGATATGTCCAAATATACTGTTGTTCAACTAATGGGTACCTTGATGTCTTATGAGGTACGAAAGGACAGCAAGATCAAGATGCAGGACAAGATGAAGGCGTTCTTGAAGCAAGAAGAGCCGAAGAAAAAGGGGATTGCCTTCAAGACCGCCCCAACCACACCTACCGATAGTGAAGAATCGGAAGATGAGTTGGACATGGAATCTTTGGCCCTCATGGCAAAGAAGTTCAACCGGTTCTTCCGAAAAGGTAAGTTCAAGAACAAATCTAAAGTTAGTTCTACTAATGCCTCTGCTCCTTTGTGTTTTAAATGCAATAAGCCAGGACACATCAAGGTCGATTGTCCACTTAACAAACAAAAGGAGAAGTGGAAGGCACCCAAGTTCGACAAGTCACGAAAGTACAAGGAGGAGTACAAGAAAGGACTTGTCGGTACATCCACCGACTCGGAAGAGGACTCCTCAAGTGGAGAGTCAGATGATGAACAAGTGGAGAAATCACACATGTGCTTCATGGCAAGAGAGCAACATGATCAAGAGACCGCTTCAGATGAAAGCGAGGATGAAGGTGAAGAGGTAACTGTGGATGACCTAAGATTAGCTAATGAACAAATTTGGTCTAAGTATTCTAAATTGGTAAATAGATATACTAATATCAAAGATGAGTTAACTAGTCTTCAAACCACACCTAAGCCTATCATCACCAACAACGACATTGTTGTTGAAGCCTTGAGAACCGAGATTGTAAATCTCAAATCTCAACTTGAGCATTAACATTGAGGATTCGGATGAACACGAGATAGCGGATTTGATTTCTCGAAACTCAACTTTGAGCATTGAGAATGAGAATCTCAAGTCTCGTGTTTGTGAACTCACAACACAAGTGTCCACTTTGGATACTACAATACTTTCTCTCACTGAGAAATATGAGTCCAAAATAGGCCGAATTGAGAAATTCAACAAAGGCAAGGATCAGTTGGATAATATTCTGAATGACTTACTTCCGGCCAATCATCGTATTGGTTTGGGGTATAAGAAGGAAAATTCATCAAAATCTTCCACCACCTTTGTAAGGCCATCCTCCGATGCCTCAACTAGTGGGAGTAAACACCCCATGGGTAGTTCATCTACCAATGGTACTTCCACTAAGTACACACCCCCCTTTGGAAAGAAACCCACTTTGGGTGGACCTCCAAAGAAGGGTCATGCATTTATGTACACAAATACTATGCCACGTAGGAATACACCTCCTACTCCACAAGTTTACACTTATGATAATTTCTATGCTCCACATCCACGAGCACGTGCACACCAAGTGAGACACACTCACGCACGTGTTTCCCCACATGCATACGTTCCCCCATATCATTATTATATGAATGATTATCATCATGCACCGTATTATATGTTACCACCACCATTTCATCGTGTGCCGCATGCTTATCCACATCATGCATACACTAGGACACTTCCTCGTAGAACACATACACCACGTAGAAATCAACCACAAGTGCATGTTCCCAATAGGAATAGGGTTCCCAAGACATTCACTATTTGGGGCCCGAAGGACACTAGCATGCATGAGAAACAAGCCTACATAAACTCATATTTTATGAATGTAGTGCACAATGATGATTACATTGGGAAGTCTAAGTCTAATTGGACTTGGCTTCCAAAGGTCTAATCCTTAGGACCCAATGACCTTGGGTACCATGATACGATATTTTTATCTTCAGGTACTTAAAAAAAAGAAAAGGAGCAACAAATCTAAATCTAGCTCCAAGAACGGGTGGATACTTGATAGCGGATGCTCAAAACACATGACTGGTAAAGCTCAGTTGTTATCCGAAGTGGTACCTATTGAAAATGGAAACCGAGTGGTCTTCGGAGGCAACGAGAGTGGAGCCATCATAGGTGTTGGAAAAGTTGGTAACTCTTCTAAACCCCTTATAAGTGATGGTTACCTTGTTAAAGGCTTAAATCATAATCTAATCTCAATAAGCCAACTTTGTGACAAGGGTTACAAAGTTAGCTTTGAGAAAGGAATGTGCCATATTTTAAGATATGATAATAATAATGTGTTGTTCTCTGGCACATGCTATAAGGAAATATATATATATTAGATATTCCAAATTCCCATGAACAATGTCTTATTGCCAACACAAGTGAGCAACACTTATGGCATCGACGTTTTGGTCATGCGAATTTTGGAACACTTTTCAAACTATCCAAGCAAGATTCTATTAAAGGATTCCCTAAGCTTTCCTTCAATAAGAAAAGCTTTTGCGACTCATGTCAACGAGGCAAACTTTCAAAATCGTCATTTAAACCTAAGAAAAGCATATCCTCTAAACGGCCTCTAGAGCTTTTACATCTAGATCTTTTTGGGCCAACTAGAGTTGCTTCATTAGGAAATGCCCGATATGGAATTGTCATCGTTGATGACTTTTCTAGATTTACTTGGGTATTTACCTTAATTAATAAAAATGATACTTTTGAAAACTTCACAGTATTTGTTAAGAAAGTACAAAATCTCATTGGAACCACCATTGTCACTATTCGTAGTGATCATGGAGGGGAATTTCAGAACGAGTCTTTCTCAAACTTCTGTGATGAGGTTGGTATTACTCACACCTTTTCTTTTCATCGCGCACCCCCTCAAAATGGTGTTGTTGAGAGAAAGAATAGGACGCTAGTGGAATGTGCTCGCACTGTGCTTGATGATAGCCACCTTGGCCATCAATTTTGGGCATAAGCGGTACATACCGCTTGCTATGTGTTTAATAGGATTCTCTTGAGGCCCGGCACTAAACAAACTTGTTATGAATTGTTGTTTGCTAGGTTGCCTCAAGTTAAACATGTTAGAGTTTTTGGTGCAAAATGTTTTATCAAGAACATGTATGGTAGTTTAGACAAATTTGATCCAAGATCCAATGAGGGGATATTTGTTGGATATTCCTCCCATAGCAAAGCCTACCGGATATACAACAAAAGAACCTCACCGATCGAGGAATCTCTTCATGTTTCATTTAATGAAGATTTTGTCCCTCCTAGAATTATCGATGATGATGATTCTATGGAAGCAGTTAGTGACTCTGTTGATATATCTAATGCTATTGATTCTGTTGAAACTAACCCTACTAATGATTCTCCTGAGAATGTTCTTAGTGACCAGGGTGTTCCCAGAAAGCTTCCAACAGTTCGTGACCATCTCCATGAGCAAGTTATTGGCAACATGGAAGATGGCGTCAGAACAAGATCCCAAGTCAAATTCTTCGCTCAGTGTGCTTTTGTCTCTTCCGTGGAGCCAAAGAATATCAATGAGGCGTGCGAAGATAGTTCTTGGATCCTAGCTATGGAAGAGGAGCTCATTCAGTTTGAGAGGAATGAGGTCTGGGAGCTAGTTCTGTTGCCTTCGAAGAACCACAACGTTATAGGAACGAAGTGGATCTTCAAGAACAAGACAGCCGAGAACCAAAATGTCATCCGGAACAAAGCTCGGTTAGTTGCTCAAGGCTACAGGCAAGAGGAAGGTATTGATTTCGAGGAATCCTTTGCACCTGTAGTTATATTAGAATCTATTAGGCTATTATTGTCACTTGCATGCCATAAAGATTTCAAACTTTTTCAAATGGACGTAAAGAGTGCGTTTTTAAACGGAGATGTCGTTGAGGAAGTATATGTTTCTCAACCTCCGGGTTTTATAAATGAAAAATTTCCGAATCATGTTTTCAAACTAAAGAAAGCACTTTATGGTCTGAGACAAGCTCCTAGAGCTTGATATGACCGCCTAAAGAACTTCCTTTTGGATTTGGGTTTCAAAATGGGTGAGGTTGATTCAACGCTTTTTGTTAAGTATGCTAATCATGATATTATATTAGTTCAGATTTACGTAGATGATATAATTTTCGGTGCTACTAACTTCACTCTTAAGAGTTTTCTAATGTAATGAAGGATCAGTTCGAGATGAGCCATATGGGTGAGCTCAAATATTTTTTTGGACTCCAAATTCGTGAAATGAACGATGGAATCTTCATTCACCAAACCAAGTACACGGTGGAGCTGCTAAAGCGATTTGGAATGGAGAATGCCTCTAGCAAGAAGACATTAATAAGCACTACTACACACCTTGATAAAGATACGGGCGGCAAAGATGTAGACATTCGTCTATATCGAGGTATGATAGGTAGTTTATTATATCTTACTGCTAGTAGACCAGATATAATGTTTGCAGTATGTGTTTGTGCTAGGTATCAATCATAATCTAAGGAATCACACTTAATAGCGGTTAAACGTATTTTCCGTTATTTAAGTCAATCACTCAACTACGGATTATTCTATCCAAAGTCAAGCACATATGAGTTAATCCCATATAGTGATGCAGATTATGCTGGATGCAAATCCGACAGGAAAAGTACTAGTGGCACTTGCCATTTTATAGGAAATTCTCTTGTCTCTTGGTTTTCCAAGAAGCAGAATTCCGTATCACTTTCAACCACCGAGGCGGAATATATTGCCGCCGGTGCTGCATGTGCACAGGTTCTTTGGATGAGACACACACTTAAAGACTTCGGTCTAAACTGTGATACTTGCCCTATCATGGTGGACAACCTAAGTGCAATAAGTCTCTCTAAGAATCCGATACACCACTCCCGTACCAAATACATAGATGTCCGTCACCATTTCCTAGATGATCATGTAGCTAAAAAGGACATCATTTTAGTGTACGTTGAAACCCAGAAGCAAATCATCGATATTTTCACGAAACCACTCAAGGAAGAAACCTTTGTGCGGTTACGTCGAGAATTGAGGATTATGGGTGAATCCGACATTTAGGAGTCATATTTTCTATATATCTAATCTTGCCTGATAATGATTTTCATAAGCTCCCATTGGATTTGATGTGATATTCTTTATTTATGTTGGGTTTACGATCGGTTTTTCGAACTGTGCATCGTATTTGTGGTTTTCTGGATGTATGGGGTAGAATAAGTGTGCATGAGAGTGTTTTGATGGGTTGTCCAAGTCTTCTTTGGAGAATACTCAAAATTTCTAATTCTCAAATTTTTGGAATCTATTAGTCGGTCCCAGTTCATCTCCTGACCGACTAGTTTCACTTCTAGTCGGTTAGACATTGAACTCAGACCGACTAGTTTGTGCCCTATTTTTGACCTCACTTACTGTCTACCATTTAGTCGGTCCAAGTTCATTTACCAACCGACTAGAATGTGTTTTAGTCGGTCAACTCTTGAACTGAGACCGACTAGATGTGCGAGGGCAAACCCGTCTTTGGCCATACTTAAATCGACTAATCCCCCTCTGCACCGATTAGAATTCATTCTAATCGGTGTGCCCCTCTCTCCAAAAACCCTAAACCGTTGCCCGCTCATCTTCCTCCACCGTCCGACGTCTTCTCCGGTCGCATCCAGTCGCCGCCGGTCTCCTTTCTTCCCCCAGGGCCGATCTCCTCCTTCCTAGGGTATCTCTTCCTACTTTCTCTCCGTTTTAGGGTTTGATTTCTTTCAATTTTTTTGATTTTGTGATGTCTCGACTCGAGTTCATGGCGAGAACTCGAATCCCTATCCGCCCTTCCGGTCCCTCTCTGATGACCGTAGATCCTCCATCCAACCCTAATCCTCCCAAACGTCGCTCCAAACCCACTCGTCCGCAACCTTCGTCGCCTACTTCTCCATCATCTTCTTCGCCTCCTCTCAAGAAGAAGAAGGCGGCTCCCTCTAAACCTATAACCCAATCTGCTCCCAAGCCCCAATCCAAGCTCAAACAAAAGATTTTGACCCTTGGACCCTACCGTGCCCCCACACCACCCTCTGACTCCGACGATGACTATATCCCGGAGACTGAGGCTACAGAGAAGGAACCTACCCCTCCTCCTCGCACTTCCTCACGTCCGTCAAAGGGGAAGGCTCCCATGCCTTCTGGTGGGGTGGATATCTCTCTATGTCACAATGACCCGTTGTGTCTAGCCGCCTACAACCATATCGAGCATTGCCCATTGATCCTTGAGCACTATGTTTAGTTATTTGATTTTCCTAAGCTCGTCGATCTCTTATCCTATAGCGGGCTCCTTGATTATCTTCGCCACAACCCCAAGGCGAATTCTCATCCTTACCATCGGCTCATCAAACTCTTCAATGCAAATTGAGTTCGGGGTGAGTATGACGACAAGCATTGTATTGAGACCACTATTTTGGGGACGCCCATTATCCTCACGGCAGAGATCTTAGGACAAATACTTGGGGTCTCCTCGTCTGGTCTGCTCCCTTCTGACATCTCTGTGGATAATATCCACGATCTCGATCAGTCCCTCTTAACCGACATGTTCCACGTTATTCCTCCTGGCGTTCCTTCCAAGTCTTTCAAACCGAATGCATGGGTCCTGAATTTGATTCTAAAGTCGTGTCTTCTCCCGAAGTACGGCTCCTCCAGCTTACCTTCCCAGCCCTTCCTGAAGGTCATCTATGCCCTTTTTGATGGGAGAGAGATAAATTGGGCTCGCATCATTTTGGACAAGATGGACTCATTTGAGTGCATCAGGAAGTCGACCAAGGCCACACATATTCCCTATCCATGCCTCTTGACATTGGTCTTTCGTCACTTCGGAGTTCCCCTCCCTCCTGACGATCAGTGTCCCTTGGGTCCTCCCCTGAACGTGACCACCGTCAAGAAGTCTCTTGCGGCCTTGCGTCACGTTCAGCGGACCACCCCTTCTGTTCCTCCTCCATCGTCTCACTCTACCTCTTCAGCTTCCATGAACCGTCAGGAGGCTCGTCTTTTGCAATGTGAGGAGATGCTCATGCGTATCTGTGAGCATTTGGGTGTTGAGATCCCTCCGACAGTTTCCGATGAGGAAGCCATGGATGCTGCTGAGGCTGAGGAGTGTGGTGTGGCTTCTCCAGTTCGTGCCCCAGCGGGTACTTTTGCTGCTGCTTCGTCTGTTTGTGCTCCTGAGAGCACTCCTGTTGCCAGCATCCCTTTGGTGGATACCTCTGTTACTCCATAGACCACCACTCCATCTGCACAGCCTGCTGCAGGTGCAAATCCTACCTCTGCCTCCTGAGCCTTCCTTGGAGGACTCTCCTTTGCGTTCTTTGGATGATCCATCTCATTGAGAGAGGGTGGGGTTAGGTTAGATGGGTGGTTGTTTTGTATGTTTTGTGATACTTTTTGATGTATGTTGGGTTGTTGTATGCTGTGCACCACATACTGTTATCTGATGATGATCAATATTTTTTTTGGTAGTCTGGATGTATCAATTTTGATGTTTCTATATATATATCCATACTATTGCATTTCGTATCTGTGTGCACATGGTACTTCTGTCTCTAATGTTTACTTTATCGCTCGTCGATTCTGTTGCATATATAGCTTTGTTTGAATGGAAACATGAGTTGTTTTCCATGCAATAAATATGCTAAAAATGTTGATATTAGAGAGTATGTTCCTTTCATCAATACGTTGATTTGATTTTGTTTTTGATGATTTATCTTTTCGCTTTTCGACTATGGTCTAGTTGACACACCTTGTTTTCTTCGATATTTTCCTTGGTGTCATTTGGACCGTTGTCCTAGTCTTCGTCTCTCTTGTTTATAATTTCTTTTAGCCTTGGTTGTGGCCGTTATTTCCTCCCGCTCTTTTTGGATAATGCCAAAGGGGGAGAGAATTAATAATGACTGTGTGCTAAATGATAATTTAAACAATTACTGTGAATCAAATTTCATATATTAGATTCAGGGGGAGTGAAGATATAAAAATGGATTCCGACCCTATATTTAAATAATTGGATCATGTCTTATACTTTATCTTCTGCTTGATGTTTATGTTTAATATTTAATATGGAACTAACGAGTCATCAATGCAGGGGGAGTAAGTAAATTTCATTTATCTCATTATTATTGATTTATATTTATGTTGGTTTGTCATCACCAAAAAGGGGGAGAATGTTTAGTATTGATTCCCCTGATTTGGTTTTGATGATGAACAAACATAAATATTAGGTACTAATTCTCTTTGAGCGCAGTTATGGAGATCTTCGCCAAATTACTTTGTAGATCTCAAGCGACGTCCCAAGACTTTCTTAGAGCGTGTGATCGTTGTGCCTGAAGCTTCGTTGAAGCTCAAGGAGTTATTAATGAAGTCAAGGGATTCGGATTCTCCCTGTTGAAGCTTTGAAGACGGTTTGTCGTGTTATTTATTTGGTCTTCTAGCTTCATTTCATAGAATGTTAAGCCTTGTGTAGTACTTGCCTTGTTATCCTTATTTCTATTCTAGCTTATCTCTAGGTTTGTCTTAGAATTCATTAGAAAGTCTTTCCTTAGCTTATCGCGTCTTTTCATGACTTTCTGTGCATCTTAGTTGGTTCAAGTTGAAGGACCGACCGACTAGATGACGATCTAATCGGTTGGAAATCCTTCTTGAACCGACTAGTCATCCTAGTGTATTTTGGCATACTTACTGTTGACCAATTAGTCGGTCTAAGAAGGCTCACCGACCGACTAGTTGTCCAACTAGTCGGTTGGTGTTTCTTCTTAGACCGACTAGTTTTCCCTCCTTATTTCACTATATTCTCTGTCAACCTTCTAGTCGGTCCAAGAAGGTTCACCGACCGACTAGTTCTCAAACTAATCGGTCAGTGATCCTTCTTAAACCGATTAAGCAGCTTTAATTTTCCAGCCGTTGGAGATTTTATTTCCACGATTTTTCTTGATCTGTTTTGATTCTTTCCTTATCTGTTTGACTCATTTCAAACATGGGAATTTGTCTATTATCAGAGAGTTTCCAGATCTCGAATTCATTTTTTTTCAATTTGATCATCATTTTTCAAGGCTTCATCTCTCTCTCTCTCTCGAAAAATCTCTGGTTCTCTTTTGTAACCTAATTTCTCCAAAGGGGTTTTCGAGATCTTGTGCTGTCATTCTCCTGAGAGGTTGAATCACGACCATCTTCATTGCCCTAGCCATCTCACGCTGTTCATCTTGGTGGTGCTAGGGTTTCGTGCTCACTCTTTCTCAAAATCCTTCCTTGCCCTAAATTCGTAAGTATTTTCTCAAGACATAGGATTTTGTGATAAGCGTTTTCTATTTCATTAAATTTATTATATTGAGTTTATCTCTCGGTTTGTGAGAGAAGTTCGTGATCCCGGTTTGTGGGAGTCATGATCAAACCGTTGTATTGTTTGATCTTGTAGTAGTTTCTACAAGAAGTTGTTTAGTGGAACCTTGAGTTGGTGGGTTCTAACTTAAGTAGCCAGAAGGGATCCGGGTGTCTGGGATGTAGGATCACCAGGAACAAGTCGGGGAGACTTGGGTGGATCCGAACCCATTACATCGCGTGTTCGCGTTGCATTGTTCTTTTTGTTATTATTTATTCCGCATCGTCGTTTGTGATTGCACAATAATTAGGAATTAGACTCTTGATTATTTTAAAAGTACTATTCATCCCCCTCTAGTACTTGTGCAGTAGCTTTCAGGGCATTACACCGAGGGTCGTCACTGGCATGACACAATTCGTTGTCGTCGACATTGCGTCGGCGTACAATGGGATCATTGGGCGGCCGTACATGATGGCCATTGAAGCGCTTCCCGACCTGCTCCACCAGATGGTGAAATTCCAAACCTCGCGAGGGGTGGGGCTAGTGCGGGGGAACCAGAAGCTGTCCTGGAGCTGCTACGTAGGGTCGACCAAGCACAAGGGCCCGGAATGGGCCTTGTCGGTTGACCTTCTTGACGAAAGGGAAGACTTCTGCGACCAATAGCTGACTCATGCTGAAGAGGTCGAGGAGGTGCCCATGGTCGCAGAGGAAGGCAAGACTGTCTCCATCGGCACGAAGCTCCCAGTTTCTCTGAGGCCAGCCATCAGCCTCCTCCGAGAGAACGTGGATATATTCGCCTGGTCACCCGCGGACATGCCAGGGGTCGACCCAGTGATAATCTCCAATAAGTTGAATGCGGACCCGGGATATCGACCGGTCCGGCAGAAGAAGAGGAGCGCCTGAGGAGAGAAGAAAAGGACAGCCGAGGAAGAAGTGGAGCGTCTTCTCCAGGCCAAGTTTATCAGGCCGGTGGACTATCCGGACTGGCTTGCCAATGTCGTCTTGGTGTAAAAGGCCAGCAGGAAGTGGCACATGTGTGTCGACTTCACGGACCTCAACAATGCATGCCCAAAGGACAGATTTTTCCTCCCAAGGATCGGCCACTTGGTCGACCAGGCGTCGGGTTACGAATTGTTGAGCTTCATGGACGCCTTCTCGGGATACAACCAGATCCCGATGGCAAAGGAAGATGAGGAGAAGACGTCCTTCATCACCGATAGCGGCACCTTCTGTTACACGAAAATGCCCTTCGGACTGAAGAACACCGAGGCGACCTACCAACGAATGGTGGACTGGATATTTAGCTCACAGGTCGGGTAGAAACTGGAGGTCTATATCGACAACATGCTGGTGAAGAGCAAGAGAGCCCCGGACCACCTCGCCAACTTGCGAGAGACATTCCTGAAGGTGCGCCAGTATGGCTTGAGGCTGAACCCGGTGAAGTGCGTCTTTGGCGTGCAGTCCGGGATATTCCTTGGTTTCATGATAACGAAGCGGAGGATTGAGGCGAACCCCGACAAGGTATCGGCCCTGGTTAACATGGCGGAGCCACGCACCATCCGGGACTTGCAGCGACTGAATGGCCAGATCGCGGCGTTGAGGAGATTCTTGTCGAAGTCTGCAGAGAAGTCGCTCCCTTTCTTTAGAGTCCGGCGCACAACCCTCGGTGAGCCCAAGGCCAACAGGAAGGTGATCCCATGGGACGACGACTGCGTCTGAGTGTTCGCAGAACTAAGGACTTACCTGCAAAGCCCTCCCCTGCTCGTAAAGCCGGAAGAGGGGGAACAGTTGGGGTTGTACCTGGCGAGCAATGAAGAAGCCGTCAGCTCCGTCTTGATCAAAGAGGAGAATGGAGTTCAGCGGCCAGTATACTATGCGAGCCGGACTCTCCGAGAGGCAGAGACTCGCTATAGCCCCATCGAGAAGGCCGCCTACTATTTGATCACGATGGCAAGGAAGCTCCGGCCATACTTTCAGGCCCATCCCATCACCGTCCACACCGACCTGCCCCTCGAGAAGAACCTGAAGAGATTGGAACGATCGGGTAGGATGCTCAATTGGAGTGTCGAGTTCAGCGAGTTCGACATAACGTACAAGGCTCAGACGGCGATCAAGGGCCAGGCACTGGCGGACTTCGTGGTGGAATGTACTGTCGAAGACCCCCCAAAGAACATGCCGGGCGTACCACCAGTGGCCCCACCCCTGCAAGCAATGGAGGTGAATGAACCCCCCGAGCCCGCGCAAGGAGACGCAGGCAAACTATGGATCGTTCACGTTGATGGCTCGGCAACAGGATCTGGGACAGGGGCATGTTTCGTCATCCAAACCCATGACGAATGCCTGCTGGAGTACACCCTGCGCTTCAACTTCCCGGCCACTAACAACGTCGCGGAGTATGAGGCCGTGGGCAATGGGCTGAAGCTTTGTAGGGTGGTGGGGGCGATGAACGTGCTACTACTTAGTGATTCACGACTCGTCGTCCAACAGATCCAAGGGAGTTTCGAGGCTCGAGAATAGACAATGAAGCGCTACCTCAAGCGCATCCAAGCCGAGCTCCAGAAGTTCGAGACGACGGAGGTCCAGCACTTACCTCGCTCCAACAACCTCCAGACAGACGCCATGTCCAAACTGGCCTCTTCCTCCACGGCCGAAATCAGAAAGGACATCTACGTTGAGAGTCTACAGGCGCCCACCATTGAGGAAGAAGAACTAATGTGTGTCGGCCCGACGACGACATGGATGACCCCAATAGTGAAGTACTTGGAGACGAGAACCCTGCTAGAGGAGCGGCTGCAGGCCAAGAAGGTAGAGAGGCGAGCCTTATCAGTCGTACTCCTCGACGGAGTATTATACCGCCGGCGCCACGCCAGCTTCGACGTCCTACCGTTCTTGAAATGCTTAGTGCTGGAGCAGGCTGAGCAAGTCATCCACGAAGTGCACGAAGGTTTCTGTGGGAACCACCACGGCGGCCACACTATCGCCCATAAGATAGTATGCCAGGGGTACTACTGGCTGACTATGATCCAAGACACGGCTCGGTACGTCAAGAAGTGCGAGGCGTGCTAGAAATTTGGCCGACACACGGCAGCGCCTCCAGCCGACTTGGTGCCTATTATAAGACCGATCCCATTTGCCAAATGGGGACTTGACATCCTCGGACCTTTCCCAAAGGCTTTCGGGGGAAGGAAGTACGTGGTCGTCGTCGTGGACTACTTCACAAAGTGGGTCAAAGCTGAGCCGTTGGCAAGCATCACGTGGACGGATATGAAGGGCTTCATTTGGCAGTCCATGATATGTCGCTTCGGGATATCCCGCTCTATAGTAACGGACAACGGGAGACAGTTCGACTGCGAAGGCTTCCGCGACTTCTGTTCGGGCTGGGGAATCAAGCTTCATTTTGCATCCGTCGCCCACCCGCAGTGCAATGGGATGGCAGAGGCCGCAAACAAATGCATCTTGGGCCCCCTGAAGAAGAAGGTCGATGCCGCTCTCAGGACATGGGTGGACGAGCTACCGGGCATTCTCTGGTCCTACCGTACCAACCACAAGGCTTCGACCAGAGAGAGCCCATTCATGCTGGCATACGGGTTGGAAGCGGTCGTTCCCATGGAGATCAGAGAGGAGACACTTTGGCTGAAGTTCTTCGATGAAGATATCAATGGGGATGGCCTCGGCCTCAGTCTCGAACTCATGGACGAAGTGAGGGATCGAGCCCTGACGAACCTCGTCCGACACTGCCAGAGGATGGCCCGGCACTACAACTCCAAGGTGAAGAAGCGGACCTTCAGGGTCGGTGACTTGGTCCTCAGAGACGCCACCTTCAAACCCGAGACCGCTAGCCGAGGAAAGCTGGCCGCCAAATGGGAGGGACCCTACGAGATCGTCGACGTCGTCGGGCCAGCCACGTACATCCTGTCGACCCTGGACGGAAGCGAACTGGCTCACCCATGGAACGTGGAGCACTTACTAAAGTACTATTAGTGATTGTAAGTCTGTTTAATAAAATATTTTCTTTTCTGCACATTTCCAGATCTTGCTGTCTCCACTTGAGTATTTCAGTTTTAACACATAAGACTCTCGTGCAGGGCCAACCCTCGCCACCCAAACCAGAGAAGGGCACGGGCCGTGCTACGCGCTCGCTCTCCCCTCCAGACTCTGGGATAGTGCCAACCCTCACCACCCAAACCAGAGAAGGGCACGGGCCGAGCTATGCGCTCGCTCCCTCCTTAAGAACTCTGAGGCAGGGCCAACCCTCGCCACCCAAACCAGAGAAGGGCACGGGCCGAGCTACGCGCTCGCTCCCCCCTCAAGAACTCTGGGGCAGGGCCAACCCTCGCCACCCAAACCAGAGAAGGGCACGGGCCGAGCTACGCGCTCGCTCCCCCCTCCAGACTCTGGGGCAGGGCTAACCCTCGCCACCCAAACCAGAGAAGGGCACGGGCCGAGCTACGCGCTCGCTCCCCCCTCAAGAACTCTGGGGCAGGGCCAACCCTCGCCACCCAAACCAGAGAAGGGCACGGGCCGAGCTACGCGCTCGCTCCCCCCTCCAGACTCTGGGGCAGGGCTAACCCTCGCCACCCAAACCAGAGAAGGGCACGGGCCAAGCTACGCACTCGCTCCCCCTCAAGAACTCTGGGGCAGGGCCAACCCTCGCCACCCAAACCAGAGAAGGGCACGGGCCGAGCTACGCACTCGCTCCCCCCTCCAGACTCTGGGGCAGGGCCAACCCTCGCCACCCAAACCAGAGAAGGGCACGGGCCGAGCTACGTGCTCGCTCCCCCCTCCAGACTCTGGGAAAGGGCCAACCCTCGCCACCCAAACCAGAGAAGGGCACAGGCCGAGCTACGCCCTCGCTCCACCCTCAAGAACTCTGGGGCAGGGCCAACCCTTGCCACCTGATCGCTCCATATTTTACACCCTTTTTCTGCATGTTTGCATGTTGTTTTGATCGCTCATATCGCGTTTTTCACGATTCTTCGACAATTTTGCGATGCTTTTCACTATTTCTTGTTTTTGTCGTATTTCAGGAAATATGGAGCGATTTGGAGCGAATTTGAGATCAAGGGATTTGCACGCACCTAGGAGTGTCGCCCACGGCTCATTCGAAGAATTATCAGCGTTAGAGGATGAGCGGAAGAAGAAGGGAATCAATAGGAGCGACGAGGAGGAGAAAAGAAGAAGAATAAGCTCAGCAGCATCTCACTTGGCCGAGTGGGCCACTCACTCGACCGAGCAATAAGCCCTACTCAGTCGAACAGAATGGATATGCACACGATGATTTTCAGCGTATACTTGACCGAACGAAGGAAGCCCACTCGACCGAGTGAGAAAGTTCACTCGCCCGAGTGGTACAGGGAATTTCGTCCAGAGAAAGGCCAAGTTACTGGAATTTTAAGATATCCTGAGGAGGCCTACTCGGCCGAGTATGAATGCTCACTTGGCCGAATGAAGAAAGCCACTCGGCCGAGCAAATTCCCGATGACAGACCCTGAAACCCCCGAAGTTACTGTTTTTATACAGGGTTTGTCACTCGGCCGAGTGACCCTCTCCGCCTGCTGTTAGGGTTGCGATTTCTGGGCTGCGCAGGGGCAATTTGGTCACGATTTTTTGGACGATTTTAGAGGGTATTTAAACCAAGTTTTTGCCCTAGTTTAGGGAGCTTTTGAACATTAATTTTTAGACTTTCTTTTAGGATTTTGACGGCTACTCTTTGTGAAATCTCAGTTGGAGATCGTTGGCATCTACATTGGTTTGTCTATTTCTATTCAAAACTCAATTTTTATGCATTATTTCTCTTTTACAATGAATTGTGTCGTGGTTATTATTGATTTTTTTGAGATTTGCATGATGATTAGTGAGTAGTGCCGTCGTCTTAGGGCATGGGGATGAACTCAATGGATCGTATGTCTAAATTGTGATGAATTCGTATATTTGTTGCTAGACTTGATTAAGGTTAGGTTTTGATCGATTGATTACGGGTAGCTAGGAATTCATATCGATTGGGATTTGAAAGAGATTGGATCCCAATTGATAGGAAGGCCTAGATTTCGATTTAGATTGACAATTGGACTTCCCTAGATTTGGTTTGCAAGAGATTGGGCCAAAGCTAGGATTTTTAATTGTGATTCTATACTAATATTCGTTTGCAAGAGATTGGACGGATATGAAATATCATAACCTAGGTCATAGCTCGAGTTTGCACGAGAGTGGGCTCGAGATACGATTGAATAATGACGTCGTTCTTCACGCTAGCCGCTTAGGCTAGGGTTTGCACGAGAGTGGGCCCTATCCTAGGTTTGCTATAGACCGGTAATAGCGCGAGTGCGTGAGCTTGGTTCTACATTAAGTTGCGACTAGTTCACCTATATTCAAGCTTAGCAACAATGAAACTTATGATTCACAAGGATGAGAGAAGGTCCGTAGTGGGAATTTCCTATCCCTAGACGCTTCATTATATTGATACCTTCTAGATATTTGAACGATTGTGACTGCGATATCCAAACTATTCTCACTCTTTTGATAATTAGGTGAATTGAATATGGTACTGTCATTTGTTCCTCCCTGAGTCGATACCCGCTCGCCGCTACACCGTGCGCTTGCTGTAAGACTACAAGTCGTTTTTTGGGGTACACTCGGACGCGATCAAGTTTTTGGCGCCGTTGCCGGCGAGGCGACAGTGCTTTACTTTCCTTACTTAGCTATTTCTTTTATTTGTTTTATTTTGTTTTATTTTTTGCACCTCTATCGTGCTAACAATTCCATCGAAGCTCTGTTTTTCTTTGCATGAACACAAGATCAAAGGCAGACCCAGAGGATATAGTATTTGATCTGGAGATCGAACGTACTGAGAGGAGGATCAGAGCCGAGAAGAGACTCAATATAGAGGGCAATTGTATGAACCGACGAGAGACGCCGAAAGAACTAGCGGCACGTATGGCGAGGATTATATCTATCAGAGATAGGCTTCAGCCTAAGACTTCATCCACTACTTCCTCCATCGCTATGTCGGAGTTGGCGGCGGATAAGAATTTTGAGCTCAAGACGGGATTAGTGGTCTTAATGCAACAAGACCCATTCCATGGGAACTCCCATGAGAATCCACATTATCACCTCCAGCTATTCTTGTCCAAGTGCGCCACCTTTCAAATGCCGGGTGTTTTCGTCGATGCTATCCGTCTGAGACTCTTCCCCTTCACCCTCAGAGACAAAGCTCTATATTGGTTGAGGACGCAGGCGGAAGGGATATTCACTACTTGGGATGAGTTGGCTAGTGCTTTTGTTGATAAATTCTACCCGCCATCTAAGACAGTGAAGATTAGGAGCGCACTCATGTCCTTTAAGCAAGGACCGCAGGAGACCGTATACGAGGCATGGGAGCACTTTAAGGATCTACAGCATCATTGCCCCCATCACATCATAGAAGCATGGGAGCTAGTTCACAGTTTTTATAATGGACTCCAACCAGGCACTAAGCAAATCATAGATGCAACCGCCAATGGAGCCATTCTTTCCAAAACACCAGATGAAGCTACGGCCCTATTAGAGGAGATGGCTTCTAATAATCAACAATGGGGCGACGAGCGAGGGCAAACTTCTACCTCATTGAAGCCAACGAGCATATATGAGGCCAATGCCGTAGCAGAGCTTTCCAATAAGTTCGACTCTCTCCACAAGGTAGTGGAGAGATTAGAGAAGTACATCACCGAGCCATATGGAGCTCCCTCCACATCTATGACGGGAGGTAATATGAGTGATTGGCAGGACCAATCTCAAGCTATGTTCGTAGGAGGAGAGCATGGAGAGGGAGCCTTGGAACAAGTGCAATATGTTGCAGAAAATTTCGGTTATTGGGCCAACCCGGCCGTAAGGAATCATCCAGGATTTTCGTATGCGAATAATGAAGGGGCTCTAAACCCACCACCGCAACAACCTCAAGCTAGGCCTCCACCTCCACAACCTCAATACCAACCGAGGGGGCCACCACAACAAAGTTACCCGCCTAGGAAACAAGCGGGACCGTATAGGCCGCCCGGTTATAACCAAGGTTGGAGAGCTCCAAACCCACCACAAGCTCAACCAAGATCGGATCATGAAGCTAAGGTGGAGGAATTCATGGTGGAGCAAAGAAAAATCAATGCTAGGTTGACAGCGTAACAAGATTCGCTAAATATCGTCGTTGCGCAACTTGGAGAGCAACTTGCGTTGCTAAACAAAAACACTCAACAATTGCCGGCTCAACCGGAGCCCCATCCATGGAGCAGTACCGGCCACATAAATGCGGTAGTGGCGGTCACAACTAGGGGCGGGAAGGATACCACTCCCACCATGGTCCAAACCAAGGAGCCCGTGGTAGAGATTTTGGATGACAAAGAACCGGCTATTGAAGAGGAGAGCACGAAAGAGCCGCAAGAAGTTGGAAATTCTGAAATGAAGAAGCCTAATGAGGAGCGCACCTACATGCCGCTGGTGCCCTTTTCACAACGGTTGGCAAGAGCCAAAATAGAGAAGAGGCTCGCCAAGTTCCTTGAATATTTGAGGGGAGTAAGCCTCAACATACCTTTCTTGGATGCTATAGTGGAGATCCCGTCGTATGCAAAGTTCTTGAAGGACTTAATATCGGGAAAGAAAAGGAAGGAGAAAATAATGCTTGCCGAACAAGGAACTTGGTTCACCCGGAGGGAAAAGGAGCCGCGAAATTCAAGGATCCCGGTAGCTTTCGCATCCCATGCACACTTGGAGGAGTCCCATTGCAAAAGGCCTTAGTTGACTTGGGAGCAAGTGTGAGCCTAATGCCCCTTAGCATGTTCCGAAAATTGAATACGGGGACCGACTTGAAGCCAATCGACATGAGAATACAACTAGCGGATGGTCGGGTTACTAGGCCAGTAGGGATTGCAGAGGACATTCCTCTACAAGTTCTGGGAGGGATATGCTTGCCTTGCGACTTCGTCATTATGGACATTAAGGAGGAGGGCGACACTTCACTTATACTTGGATGCCCGTTCCTAGCCACCGCCGGTGTTATAGTCGACGTGCGGGAAGGCACTTTATCCTTGAATGTCGGGAACATCAAGGTTGAGCTCCACATACCCAAAGCCATGAAGCATATGCCCTACCAAGATGAATTGGATTATGTGGACCTCCTTGATGAGGTGATCGATGAAGCTATTCCACATTCCATTGGCGCTCTCCATGATGATGGCATTGAAGAAGGCCAAACTTCTAGCATTGAAGAAAAGTTGGAGGACCCTTCGGATAGCTCAACGGCCGACGACAAAGATGATGCTGATGTCGCGAGGATAAGAGAGCTTTGCAAGCTCTCAACGGTCAACAAATCGAAGAAAGCTCCATCGAACAGAAGATCGGTGTCACCGGTGAAGAAGAAGATTGGTACTAGCTCAAGCTTGGGGGACTTATCCCCCAACACTACCCATGATGAGGGGACGCCGAGGAAAGCCCACGAGCATCAACAACCAAATTCAAGTGGCCTTCCCGGAAAATTTGACGGGCGCGTCTCGCATGCGCCCAACATCACGCGCTAAACGAAAATCATAAGGGGTCGAGCTCAAGACCTTAAACGAGCGCTTGTCGGGAGGCAACCCGATGGTTTTATATCATTCTTAGTTGGTTTTCATTTTTATTTTTGATTTTTCCTAGTGTTTAGAGTCTAGTGTCTATAAAAATCATGACAACAGGCTTTATTTTTAATGACATGAGATGGAGAACGAGAGATCATTCATATGGAGGATGACTAAGGCAAGGAAGAGCGCTCCAGGAACGCGCTCAGGCCCCAGGAGAAGGGAGATAATGACTGGAGGAAGAAAAACAGAGAATGGCGCAAAAACAGAGAGCCGATGCAGAAAACAGGAGGCCACTCGGCCGAGTAACATATGTCACTCGGCCGAGCAAAGACTCCACTCGGCCGAGTGGAGTACCAATCAGGGAAGACCCTACAGACTAACTCTCTGTTATTTTTTGTCAATTTACAGTATAATTTGCCACTCATGCGAGTGACTTGTCGATCGGCCGAGTGAATCAAATACCCTCCACGTTCAAAAATCGCTGAGTGGCCATGCCACTCGGCCGAGTGGAACTTTTCCATTCGGTCGAGTGGGCAAGATCACTCGGCCAAGTCGTAAGTTGCGAAGATATTTTCGAAACCTCCTTCACTCGGCCGAGTGAACTATTCACTCGGCCGAGTCGCAACTTTCCTATATATATGCTGTGCGGGCTGCACGAATTTCGAAACGCAAAAAAATCCCCAAATCGTCCGAGCCCGCGCTACCCCTTCGACTCCCATCGATCGAATCGAACCATCCCACCGCCCGAGCTGCCGGTTGCTACCGACCGATGCTCACCGTCGGCAGCAGCCGCCGCCGCGCCACTACTCGCCGCCGGCGCCGACCTCCCAGCCGCCGGCCACTCCCCATTTCGCCCCAATCCGATTTTCTCCTCCATTCTCCCATTTTGTACGCCCATTGCACCCCAAAATTAAATCAATTTCTATATCTATTGTACCCCATCTCCCCCCATATTTGTTGATGTACACCGCTGATTTTATTGTTTGCTTTTTAGGATAGCTTGGGGGAGCTTTGAGGAGCTTTTGGATGCAGTCGGAGCTTCCCGGAGGAGGCGTCTCTTCGCACACTTCAGATTTTGCTCTCGCGCCGTGCTCAGGTATACTCGTTCCATCATCTAGCACTTCACATTTTTATTTTGGTAATGGGCACGTCTCGCGGCACACATGCCGTCACGCCTTAGGCCACGCACTCGGGAGCCTGCTTCCAAGCGGAAGAAGTCAGGTGATCCTAGCTCCTCTTTCGCTAGGGCGGACTCCCTGCCACCTAGTCAACCCCCACCTACACAGCCGCCTCCTGCCAATCCCATTCTACCACCTGCACAGCCGGCCCCCGCTATCGATGTGATGGGGATCACATTCAGAGATGACACACACCGCGCCAGAATTAAGCGTATCTCCTATCTCTCGATTGTACCCTCTAGGTTTGCACACCTAGCTGACTTAGATCACCTAGGGGTACTTGAGGGGCTGCTCACGTTGTACGACAACGTGGGTTGGCGTGACTTTCTGTCTGTGTCGGCGGACACCTACATCCGCCCGACACTTGAGGTCCTGAGCTCTATTTCCCGGAACCCTAGAGGATGCTCATTTTGATTGATGGATAGAGAGTGCGAGGTCACTCTCGACATGCTTCGAGCTTTCTTCCAGTGGCCTGTTGTCTCGATCCCAGACCGTGCCTATGCTCCCACGCACATCCCACACCCGTCGTTCGACACGCATGCCTTTTGGACACGGATCACAGGTTCACCACTCGCCTTTGACCCTAGTAGGGCCAAGGCATCTGCGATTCTCCACCCCTGCCTCCGCATTGCACTGCGCATTATGGCGACCTATTTTCTTGCGAGATACGAGCCCGGGACGCTATCTACGCCAGAGCTTTACATGCTCTATGCGATGATGCAGCCTAGGGTCTTCGATAAGGGTAGTGGCGTCCTGGTCCCCTCCGTCGAGTTTGATATTGCCAGTTGGTACATCGACCGCATAGTTATTTCTGTCGGCGCTCGGATGCCTATTTTCTGCGTCAGTCTTATTACCCTCTTGGCCCTTATGACCGGCGTCAACCTACCTGCTGACTTGCTTCGACCATCGGGCCCCACTTCACTTTCGATAGACATTATGGCCCAGATGAGGATGCTGCGTCCTCATGGTCGTCAACACTGGGTGTGACTCCACAGTCCTTTCGCTGCGGATTACATGATTCTCCCGAGCCCTGCTCGGACACATATAGGACCCGCGGGCGGAGATTGGATTCCAGCGATGGATCTCCTTATCCCCACCGCATACGTGCTAGAGCCTGAGGGTGCTCCGTAGGAGCCCCTCATTCCACCCCCAGGACCCCGTGATCCCTCAGCCTGCACCTCCCGACACCTCTGTCCTTACTTCTGTTAGTGTCGTGAGCACTTTTGCTGAGTCCTCGTGTTGGATATGGACGACATGAATACACCCATGAGGGGATGTATGAGGGTATACGGACCTCAGATGTCGTGTGCATGAAAGCGTGCATGAAGGGAACCTTTTCTCGTGTGAAAAGGACCACTCGATAAGTGGAAAAAGCCACTCGATAAGTGGAAAAAGTCACTTTATAAGTGCATAAAGGCACTTGATAAGTGAATGAGGAAGAGGATAAATGAATGTGCTAATATAGGCTAATAAGCTTATAATTGGTTATTTCCTACAATAACCACCCCTAAAGCCTATAAATAGGACCCAAGGGTAAGGCATTCATACTACACTTTCCATGCCATAAGTTTGCATAAGGCATCTTATGTTTCTCCCTTCCATTAAAATCCTCTTCTAAATAGAGATTTAGGCGGTGAAACTCTGCTTCGATCCTCCGTGATGAAGTATCGACCGTTGTGGCGAATCCGAGGGCGAAGTTCCGAGATTTTGGTGCTGCATACGCAAGCGTAAGTCTCTACTTCATTATTCGATCCTAACGTCCTTGTTTTGACATGATCCCACATTGGTATCAGAGCCATACGGGTTCGCCCCGATCAAACCGCCGCCCCGTCGAACCGATGAACGAGGCGTTGTTCACGAATGGGTATCCTACCATTATGGATATGGTAGGAACGCTTCGTGACGGAGAGAACGCAACGGTTGTTCTTTTCATGTTAGGGTCTCCTACCATTACGGATATGGCAGGAACTCTCCGTGACAGGAAGAACCGACCGTTCATATCGTCAAGCTCGCACTCTTCATAGATGCTGAGTCTCCATTCATAGGGAATGTGAACTCTCTTCATGTGGAGCGTGTAGTTTACGAACTTTAGAGTATGTTATTTCTTCATTTTGGCACACGGCCATTAGAGAATAACTACTTTCTCGACGAACGGGTGCTTCATCGAAGAAGACGACGGTGGTTATTCCCATCGGAGAAGATGACCTTTGGTGCATGATCACCATGGCCAAATGGGCTATGGAGGCAATGCATCCCCCCTCCCCATGCGGAGGGGGTTGGCTACGGCCAAATGACAACGAAAACCACCCCGTCAAGGGGGAGGAGTGCATGCGGCCAACCCCATGAAAGGGGGAGGCCGGCCATGGACAAAGGGGCCAAGGCCGGCCATGGCCAGCCCTGGCCGGCCTCGGCCAGGGCCAGGGGGCCTGGCTGGGGCCTGGCCAGGCCAGGGCCGGCCCTGGCCAACCTCGGCCAGGGCCAGAAGGCCCTAGCCGCGACCAGGCCAGGGCCTGACCGCCCTGGCCAGAGGCCAGGGCAGGCGCCCTGGCCTCGGCCAGGGCCTGGCCGGCCTCTGGCCGAGGCCAGGCCTGGCCAGGGCCCGGGCCGGCCCTGGCCTCTGCCAGGGCTGAGGCCGGCCCTGGCAGTGGCCGGGGCCAAGCCAAGGCCAGCCCGATGCCCTAGCCGGCCATTGGCCGGCCTCAGCCAGGGCAGAGGCCCTGGCCGGGGATGCCCGTGTCCTTAGCCGGCCAGGGCAGAGGCCCTGGTCGACCAATCAGTGACTTTTGGCAGGCATTGGCTGGCGTCGACCAGAGGCCTTGGCCGATGGAACGTGACGTGCATGGCTAGCCCATACAGGGCGGACGACAGTCATCATGCGGCAAAATTCTCCTATAGAGGGGGGAAGCGCCTGGATCCATACGGGAGCCGGCGACGATGGCTTGCAGAAAAATCCCCAAAGGGGGGATCCGGCCTTGGCACGGCTACGGCTCATCCCCGGCAAATGGCCAGGAAGTGCCGAATATTTCCCTAGTATCATAAAGGGTACTAGGTTGAAATATACATTTTTGAAAAATACGTTTTCATACGTTTTGAAAAATACGTTATCAAAAATGCTTTTCCGCTGTGTAGTACTATAAGAGTACTATTATTTGATAAAGTGATGGGGAAATATTGAAAGTTACTCTAGATGGTGATTGGAAACGTAGTGACCTTTCCGATTCTAGAGTAACATCTTCAATATTTTTCGAAAGTAACTTATCAAATTATAAATATCATTCCAAGTGGGAGTTGAAATTAGAACTATCCAAATGGGATATTCTATTATCATTTCAAGTGGGAATTATATTTTAAAGAATTTTTAATGCAATGTTTTTGATCAAACCTTCGGTTTTGTGTCTTTTGCAGCATTTTAAAAGTAAAATGTCTTCCGCTTCAAAGGATATCGTCGCTGAGTTAAACAAAGGTGAAAAACTCAACGGCGATAATTACAAACTATGATCCATCAAGATACAATACGTTCTAGAGGAGCAAGAAGTGCTCGAAACTCTAAAGAACGTAATGATTGAACCCGAGTTGGGCATTATGGCCCAACACAGATGAGACAAGGAAGCTTTTGATGCTTGGTCTCGGAAGAATAAGATAGCTCGCATTACGTTATTGAGCAGTATGGCCGATGACATAATGCGCATCTTCCGAGAGCATGACCTAGCCATGGACATATGGTCCAAGCTTGAGGAGAAGTTTGGTGGCACATCGGTGTCCAAACTTCGTTCTTTAACTATAAGATTTGATTCATACAAAAAACGAAAAAACGTCCAGATCATTCCATGGGGAAACATCTGCGACATATGCCGAATCTAATCTCAGAGTTAAAGGATGCAGGTCATGTGCTCACTGATGAGCAACAAATCCAAGCAGTCATACGTTCCCTACCAAATGGGTGGGACCAAATGAAGATGCATCTCACTCATAATGAGAGCATCAAGACCTTCAGCGATGTTTCTAAGCACCTCGAATTAGAGGAAGAGCGGCTTGCGGCTGCCAAGCCAAGTGCAGAAGTGCACATGGTTGCTAGTTTCTCACACGGGGGAAAGAAACGGAAAGATCGTTCGAAGTCTACTAATGAACGTAATAAGCAACCTGAGTCTACCAAGAAACCCAAACATAAGGGTGGGCACAAGAAATGGCACAAGAAGAAAGACTTGAAGAGGATCAAGTGCTTCAAGTGCAACAAGCTCGGTCACTATGCTCGTTCGTGTACGAGTGGAGGTGACGATGTAACTTGTAATTATACTAGTTACATATGTGTTTCTAGTTCAATATTTCTTGTGGAATCTAATCCATTTTGGATAATTGATTCAGGTGCCACCGACCACATAACAAGGGACAGACGGTCCTTCGTGGAGTATCACCGGATACCCCAAGGAACGAAGTGGATCTACGTAGGAAACAACACACGTGTTGAAGTGAAAGGCGTTGGGACTTGCAAGCTAGTCTTGGACAACGGCCGCACTCTCCTACTTCATGATGTTCTCTTCGTTCCAGATATTCGAAGGAATATAATATCTGTGGTCGTGTTAATGGGTCTTGGTTATAGCTGGTTCTTTCAAAATTGTAAAGTGGACTTGTGTTGTAATAATTCCTTAATTGGCACTGGGTATGTATTTAAAGGATTTATTGTATTAAATACAATATATGACTCTTCATATTGTAATAAAAATTTCCTTGTTGCAAATTCTTCGACTTATGAGTCTGATATAATTTGTTGGCATGCAAGGCTTGGTCACATTGGACCAACGCGTATAGATAGACTTGCCAAACGTGGCCTTCTATCTAATGTTTCAAAAGTTGATATGTCGACTTGCGAACATTGCCTTGTAGGAAAATCTTGTCGCAAGCCGTTTGGAACCGGCACAAGGGCCGAGGTTCCATTACAGATCATCCATTCGGACATATGTGGTCCGATGAATGTCAAGACAAGACGCGGGAAGTCCTATTTCGTCACTTTTATTGATGATTTCACCCGATTCGGACATATCTATTTGATATCCCACAAAAGTGAAGCATTAACCTGCTTTAAGAACTATATGAGTTTGGTGGAGAATCAATTAGATCGCAAGATTAAGGTCTTGCGAACCGATAGGGGCGGTGAAAATCAATCAACAAGTTTTAAGGAACTTTGTGATGAAAAGAGCATAGTACATCAGGTAACTATGCCTTATACTCCGCAACAAAATGGTGTTGCAGAAAGGAGAAATAGGACTTTAATGGAAATGGTCCGTTCAATGATGGCACAAGCTAACTTGCCAATCACCTTTTGGGGTGATGCATTATTGACGGCCGCTTTCATCTTGAACCGCGTACCCTCGAAATCAGTTAGCTCCACTCCTTATGAGTTGTGGAACCAAAGGTCTCCTGAATTAAACATTTTAAAACCTTGGGGATGTGCATCCTACGCACATATTTCCTCCCATAAGTATGGTAAACTTGGGCCACGGGAAAGGAAATGTATCTTTATACGATACGCAGAAAACTCCAAATGTATCTTCCTTGGAAAACGAGTTTCCAAGACAGGGCGAGATAAGTCAGGACTTATCTCTATTTGAGATTAATGATCAAGAAGGATTACCTCATTCAAATGGGAGAATTCTTGGTGAAGACGAAAATACGTTTCAAACTTCACCAATGGATGATACGAATGATGCTAATCCTATTCCCTATGGGAATAATGATCCAAGTGGGAGCATTTCTAACGACATTCCAAGTGGGAGTGATATTAGAATTGATCTAAATTCGAGTCAACAAGGACTTGAAGAATCTCAAATACGACATAGTAGTCATACAAGGTTGGCTCCTCTAAGATTTGAGGATGAATTTCCGCAAACCTTTATGACTTTGCTACAAGATGATGACGAGCCTGCTACTTTCAAACAGGCCGTATCATGCCTTGCTAAAGACAAATGGATGGAAGCAATGAAGGAAGAGTTGGAATCCATGAAAGTTAACCATGTCTGGGACTTAGTTGACTTACCCAGAGAACGTAGAGCTATTGGGAACAAATGTGTTCTCAAGATCAAGCATAAGGCTGATGGCTCTATAGACAGAGATAAAGCTCGCCTTGTCGCGAAAGGTTTTACGCAACAGGAAGGGATAGACTACGAAGAGACCTTCTCACCTGTTGTTCGTTTTACCTCGATTCGCCTGATTCTGGCTATGGTAGCTTGCTTAGACCTCGAATTACATCAGATGGATGTAAAGACTGCCTTTCTCAATGGAGAATTGGATGAGGAGATCTATATGGAACAACCAACAGGGTTTGTAAAAGAAGGAAACGAACATAAGGTTTGTAAACTTCGTAAGTCCATATATGGTCTTAAACAATCCTCGAGGCAATGGTATATACGATTTCAAGAAGTTGTCTTATCAAATGGTTTTTCCATGCTTGATGAAGACAACTGCGTACATATCAAGAGGATTAAGAGCAAGTGCGTTATTATGTCTCTATATGTAGATGACATTTTAATAGCCGGAAATGACAAGGGCTTTGTGATGGATATCAAGGCTTGACTTTCATCAGTATTTGAGATGAAAGATATGGAAGAAGCCGCATATATTCTTGGAGTTAAGATTTCAAGAAATTGTTCGAAGAAACTTCTTTCTCTTTCACAAGAGACTTATATAAAGAAGGTTCTAGAACGTTTTAAAGATGCAGGACTGTAAGTCCATTGATACTCCAATAAAGCAAATGCGATAATTTATATCTGAAGATGTGTCCTAAGAACCAAAAGGAAAAGGAAACTATGGAAAAAGTTCCATATTCCAGTACAGTTGGTAGTCTTATGTACACTATGATGTGTACACGACCGGACATCTGTTTTTTACCGTTGGAATGGTAAATCGTTACCAATCCAATCCAGGGCAAACACACTGGAAAGCGGTTAAGAGGACAATTTTACAAAAGACTATGATAAGACCAAGA
Source organism: Scilla litardierei (assembly GCA_030789695.1). Lineage (NCBI taxonomy): Eukaryota > Viridiplantae > Streptophyta > Magnoliopsida > Asparagales > Asparagaceae > Scilla > Scilla litardierei. The sequence goes on from CM061142.1 coordinate 730,071,241, forward strand.
AGGTAGACATAAGGTACATATCTACGCATGAGATGATAGCGGATCCGCTTATGAAGGCGATCCCCAGAGATGTGTTTTACAAACACTTATCATCTCAAGGATTGTGTAAGAGCTGAGTTGTACCAATGTAAATTCCCATGTCTTTAAATGATCAAATTCAATAAAAGAATAAGTTCTTTTCAACATTGCATATGAAATTTTAAGAAATGTTTGTGTACATTTTTGAAATCTCAGCTTGATTTTCTAGTATGTCGGACAGATTGAGGTTGGCTCTCTCACATGAGCAACCGCCTTTATTATATCAGATGGATAAAATAAAGATGAGACCTGTTTAAAGTCAAAATCATCAAACGGATGATTTAGAGTCATGACTTAAACAAAATGGTCGTATAAAAGATCTACATCATATGGATGCTTACAAAAGATCTAAGAGGATTTTTTGAAATCCTATCTGTCTTTTGCGGGATGTGGGTCCAGAAGATTATTTGAGTAGCAAAAGGGACTCAAAATCAGACATTATGGTGTCTGATCATTATCCTTACAACATCATTAAGACATACGCTCCATGGGAAAGGAGTGATGTTGTAATACGTATTCATACTACGTATGCATTTTGACCATTGGGTTAGAATAGTAATTGTGTTTACTATTATGTGAGACCCAAAGACCACATGGGTCTTAACTCGTTACCCTTATGGACTCTAATTGGTTCCTTAAGATTTGACTGGGTGATTGCTATCTTAGCATGTTGCTTATGGACTATGGTTAATTCGGTCCGGCGGGGCATGTTAGAAAAGCGAGTTAAGTCAAGATCAAAAGGATCGCAAGAAGAGAAAGATTAATTTCATATTCACATTCAAAGATGGCCAGCCAATTGTAATCCAGATGGGATTCAATTGTTGAATATAAAGTATAAGAAATGTGAAGAAATAATCTAGGGTAAAGCATGTGTTGATCTACTCAACTTTACACCTCGAGGAGTGTTGTGTATCTCTAACAAGTGCACAACAGCGGACTCTATGTGCATGACGGTCACACGGCCTATTTCTCGGTATGACAAACAGAAGAGTTAAAGGAAAAGATGTTTCCTTACAATCCCCTCAAGTGTGAGTGGGAGATGTTGGATATGGACGACATGAATACACCCATGAGGGGATGTATGAGGGTATACGGACCTCAGATGTCGCGTGCACGAAAGCGTGCACGAAGGGAACCTTTTCTCGTGTGAAAAGGACCACTCGATAAGTGGAAAAAGCCACTCGATAAGTGGAAAAAGTCACTTTATAAGTGCATAAAGGCACTTGATAAGTGAATGAGGAAGACGATAAATGAATGTGCTACTATAGGCTAATAAGCTTATAATTGGTTATTTCCTACAATAACCACCCCTAAAGCCTATAAATAGGACCCAAGGGTAAGGCATTCATACTACACTTTCCATGCCATTAGTTTGCATAAGGCATCTTATGTTCTTCTTTTCCCTTCCATTAAAATCCTCTTCTAAATAGAGATTTAGGCGGTGAAACTCTGCTTCGATCCTCCATGACGAAGTATCGACCGTTGTGGCGAATCCGAGGGCAAAGTTCCGAGATTACGGTGACGCATACGCAAGCGTAAGTCTCTACTTCATTATTCGATCCTAACATCCTTGTTTTGACATGATCCCACACCTCGTCCACCACCGCTACCACCACTGTGCCCATCTCGGTAGATCCCATTTCTGCTGCTAGCCCCGAGCGCCCCACCTCCATTTTAGAGAGCGGTGAGACCTCCTTCACCGCCGTAGTAGAGACCCTATCCGCAGTAAAGATCATCTTTTGTTCACCGCAGTAGAGACCCCCTTCTGTTAGTGGACTCAGAGGAGACTTTAGGGATCTCTACGCCACCGTCAGTGCAGTCCAGACCCGCGTCGCCATACTTCCTAGTATTCAGGCTTGCCTGAATCAGATTCTTGCGCGTCTACCTCTGCCACCCATACCACCCAGTATCCATCACACCCGCCACCACCTCTGCCACAGGACGGTGCTGGTCCACCCCCACCCCCTTAGGCACACACTAGATGCCTTCCACATTTTTGCTGTCGATACGCTGGATACTTTTTGTGAGCCTGCTGATTTTGCACCCCTCCTCCACACACTGTTTTGTTCACATTATGGTCCTATCTGTATATATCTGTTTGGGAGAAAGGGAGTACTTTTTGGGGACACTCATATCTGAACTATTTTGATCTCTGCATGCATCACCCGCATTCTCATATCATTTTCTTTCATATTGTTTTCCGATCATGCATGCATCTTCACCCATCCCGCCCACTTTTTGCCTCTCGGTGTGCCACACTTCGCACATTGAGGAAACTGTGCACTCTAGCTTGGGTGAGTGAGTTCTCACGCACTTTTTATTTTTTTGACGCCTTTTATTTTCTTTCTTTTCACATTTCTTTGTGTCTACCCCTATTTTTGCCCACTTTTTCGTCTTTATCATGCATCGCGTTTTTTTATTTTCTTGAGTGTGCTGCATTGTACAATAGTTTTTTATTTCCTTGTTATCCTTATTTCTTTCATCTTTTTGCTAGAGATGAATTTTCTGTGATGATGATGACGTGGTTTTAGCTTATCTCTAGATGTGTATTTCTTTGTCATGCTATAGTTTTTATTTCAGATATCATATGTTGTGTCTTGCTATACATTTGAGATAGTAACCCGCACTTTCATGTATGAATATGGATGAAATTCTTTTATTAGCTGAGTCTGATAATTTATATGTATACTCTTCGTAGAAAACACACCAAGCTTCACGCATTGATTGCTTATATCTGGAGTACTGCTTTCCTTTCTTATATCAATTCTTATTGCATGAAAACTGTACGCTTCACTTTCAGGTTGAATGAATGTATATTGGGTTGATAGAACTGGATTAGTTTACTTTCTGTGAGTTAACTGAGTAGATTACATTACTCTGCTGAAAGTTGTCGTGCACGTCCTATAGAGTGAACTGAGTGTTACATATATTTCTCTCTCCACATATCTTGAGCGTTATTTCTCTACTTATGATCATTGGTGAATCTCCCTTTAGCGGATCTTATTTTGGCATTTTCCCCGCTATAAAAGTCCATGCTCCACTACCCCCAAAATAAAAAAGAAAAAAATGTATGAATATCTTTCTATCTTTTGATTTGGGATCTCAGATGTTATATGCTATTCAAAAAAATGAGAAAAAGAAAAGAAAAGATAAAAGAAGCTTGTACATGTTTCCATCTCATACTCTTTCTCTCTTTCTTCCCTCTTTTGTTTTTATTTTTATTGGAGCTAAAAAAATGGGGAATGTACTTATTGATTTATCTTATGCAACCACGCTTAGAGATAAGCTTGGGGGAGAGGATCCAATGATGTGTGAGAGAGTGGCTACTTGACTGTACACGACGACCTAAGCTAGGTAATTTTCTATACTCGGTGATATTACTAAAAGTTATACGAAATCCAGGAATTGAAACCTAGCATGCATTTCATGAAAACCATACCTTTTTATTCTTATTGGTCCATATTGTGTGATATCTCTTATACTCCAAATAGAAAGCATTCAATTGAAAAGTGTGTGGTCTATGATTATGTATACCGTTTTAGATGCTTCAGACGATGTTAATTCTAGAACGATACCATATTTCATATTGTTTTGATATTTTCGGGTTTTCTATTTGAATGCATCCATATGATTATGATATTAAGATAAAAATCTTTGGCATGTGCTTATTATATTCGCCGTATGCTATATGAGTAAGCGATACCCACGTCCTGAGAAAATGATCTAGCACCTCTCTCTTTGCTTTCTTTCCTTACTTTCTATTTCTTCCTTTTTTCATTTTTATTATTTTTTCTGTCGGGTTCGCCTTTTACTTATCTTCCTCGAGGACGAGTAAGAGGTAAGCTTTGGAGATTTTGATCGCTCCATATTTTACACGTTTTTTCTGCATATTTACATGTCATTTTGATCGATCATATCGTGTTTTTCACGATTATTCGACAATATTGTGATGCTTTTCACTATTTCTTGTTTTTCGTACTTCAGGAAATATGGAGCGATTTGGAGCGAATTTGAGATCAAGGGATTTGCACGCGCTTAGGAGTGTCGCCCACGGCTCATTCGAAGAATTATCAGCGATAGAGGATAAGCGGAAGAAGAAGGGAATCAATAGGAACGACGAGGAGGAGAAAAGAAGAAGAATAAGCTCAGCAGCATCTCACTCGGCCGAGTGCGCCACTCGCTCGGCCGAGCAAGAAGCCCTACTCGGCCAAACAAAACGGATATACACACGATGATTTTCAGCGTATACTCGGCCGAACAAAGGAAGCCCACTCGGCCGAGTGAGAAAGTTCACTCGCCCGAGTGGTACAGGGAATTTCGTCAAGAGAAAGGCCAAGTTACTGGAATTTTCAGAGATCCTAAGGAGGCCTACTCGGCCGAGTATGAATGCTCACTCGGCCGAATGAAGAAAGCCACTCGGCCGAGCAACCCCCCGATGACAGACCCTGAAACCCCCGAAGTTACTGTTTTTATACAGGGTTGTCACTCGGCCGAGTGACAAGGGTCACTCGGCCGAGTGACCCTCTCCGCCTGCTATTAGGGTTGCGATTTCTGGGCTGCGCAGTGGCAGTTTGGTCACGATTTTTTGGACGATGTTAGAGGGTATTTAAACCTAGTTTTTGCCCTAGTTTAGGGAGCTTTTTGAACATTAATTTTTAGACTTTCTTTTAGGATTTTGATGGCTACTCTTTGTGAAATCTCAGCTGGAGATCGTCGGCATCTACATTGATTTGTCTATTTCTATTAAAAACTCAATTTTTATGCATTATTTCTCTTTTGCAATTAATTGTGTCGTGGTTATTATTGATTTTTTTAGATTTGCATGATGATTAATGAGTAGTGCCGTCGTCTTAGGGCATGTGGATGAACCCTATGGACCCTATCTCTAAATTGTGATGAATTCGTAGATTTATTGCTAGAATTGATTAAGGTTAGGTTTTCATCGATTGATTACGGGTAGCTAGGAATTCATATCGATTGGGATTTGCAAGAGATTGAATCCCAATTGATAGGAATGCCTAGATATTCGATTTAGATTGACAATTAGACTTCTCTAGATTTGGTTTGCAAGAGATTGGGCCAAAGCTAGGATTTTTAATTGTGATTCTATACTAATATCCGTTTGCAAGCGATTGGACGGGTAGGAACTATCATAACCTAGGTCGTAGCTCGAGTTTGCACGAGAGTGGGCTCGAGATACGATTGAACAATGACGTCGTTCTTCATGCTAGCCGCTTAGGCTAGGGTTTGCACGAGAGTGGGCCCTATCCTAGGTTTGCTATTGACCGACAATAGCACGAGAGCGTGAGCTTGGTTCTACATTAAGTTGCAACTAGTTCACCTATATTCAAGCTTAGCAACAATGAAACTTATGATTCACAAGGATGAGAGAAGGTCCGTAGTGGAGATTTCCTATCCCTAGATGCTTTATTATATTGATACCTTCTAGATATTTGAACGATTGTGACTGCGATATCCAAACTATTCTCCCTCTTTTGATAGCTAGGTGAATTGAATAAGGTATTGTCATTTGTTCATCCCTGAGTTCAATACCCGCTCGTCGCCACACCGTGCGCTTGCGGTAAGACTACAAGTCGTTTTTCGGGTGTACACTCGGACGCAATCACCACCCAAACCAGAGAAGGGCACGGGCCGAGCTACACGATCGCTCCCCCCTTCCAGAATTTGGGGCAGGGCCAACCCTCGCCACCCAAACCAGAGAAGGGCACGGTCTGAGCTACGCGCTCGCTCCCCCCTCAAGAACTCTGGGGCAGGGCCAACCCTCGCCACCCAAACCAGAGAAGGGTACGGGCCAAGCTATACGCTCGCTCCGCCCTCCAGACTCTGGGGCAGGGCCAACCCTCGCCACCTAAACCAGAGAATGGCACGTGTCGAGCTACGTGGTTGCTCCCCCCAAGAACTCTGGGGCAGGGCCAACCCTCGCTACCCAAACCAGAGAAGGGCATGGGCCAAGCTACGCGCTCGCTCCCCCTCCAGACTCTGGGGCAGGGCCAACCCTCGCCACCCAAACCAGAGAAGGGCACGGGCCGATCTACGTGCTCGCTCCCCCCTCCAAACTCTGGGGCAGGGCCAACCCTCGCCACCCAAACCAGAGAAGGGCACGGGCCGATCTACGCGCTTGCTCCCCCTCCAGACTTTGGGGCAGGGCCAACCCTCGCCACCCAAACCAGAGAAGGACACGGGCCGAGCTACGCGCTCGCTCCCCCCTCCAGACTCTGGGGTAGCGCCAACCCTCGCCACCCAAGCCAGATATGGGCACAGGCCGAGCTACACGCTCGCTCCCCCCTCCAGACTCTGGGGCAGGGCCAACCCTTGCCACCCAAACCGGAGAAGGGCACAGGCCGAGCTACGTGCTCGCTCCCCCTAGGAACTCTGGGGCCGAGGAGAAGCACAGATCGAGATATCCACTCGATCACCATCCTCCCAAGCAGACACATGATCCTCGAGCACTCGGACCCCGGGAAAAGGACAACGACATGCGGTCCGAGGTAGGCCTCACGTGGGCCAAGAACCGCTGGACAACGCCGGGTCCCGATAAAGCAGGCCCCCGATGCAACTCAGCGAAATGAAAGGACGCTCGAGAAACGTGCCATTAATGACGACACACCCCCCAAGAGGCAGGGGCTGACAAATCGCGTCCAGCGCCACCTGGCAAAGGCGGTTCCCAAAGGATGTGAATCTGAGGAGCCCATTGATGATGCCAGCTCATCGCATTAACTCCGGGGAAACCGTCAACAAAATACCCCTATAAATACCCCCCTCACCCTTTCGAAGGAGATAAAGAAAAAGAAATAGAAAATATGAGGACCGATCTCAATCCCCTCCACCAAGTATGAAAAGCTTCATGACACCCCGCCCGAACAAAAGGGAGGCGCCCGGCCATCAATGGATCCCATACCGACAGGCGATCGCTTCCACACGGCGGCCGCCGATGGACTACTCCTCTTACCCAGGGAACGGCCCACCTATTGGTCTTCAAGTTCTCTTAGACAACTTAAGGCATGGGAGCTGGAGCTCCAATGGTGGACCATTCCCCTCTTCCGATGCCCGACGAGCGCCGGCGCTCCAGGCCAAGAACCAGAAGGTCGGGGCAGCCGTGCCAGCCCACCCCATTGAGCACTCCAGCCTTCGCTGGGGCATACCAGCCATGCGGGCCTGCCTCCCAACGGCCTGCCACGCCGATAGGCTATTCCTCTTTCATACGGATTGCCAATGGGCTATTCCTCTTACAAAAGGGGAGCCCCGCCTTCCACTCCTCCATCTGCTCTGGACCAGATGAAACAATCGAATCGGAGGACTTGCGGCAGCTCACTCCCCCCCAACCAGCATCCGCTCCACCCCGACCCCCGTCGCCACCTCCGCCTCGTCCCCCACCTCGTCCAGGGTTTGCCTTTGATGTAAGGACTCCCCAAAGAGACCTTACAACCCGTCATGGGCAAGAAGGCGAAAGACGAGGCAGCACACCACCACCACCTCATGCTCCTCCTCTCCCAGGGTTTCCCTCCGACCTCCTTTCGAGAAACCCCTGTAAGAGCGATCTAATGGAGGACAACAGCAAGACAGCTTCCTTGGCGAATCCAAGCAGCCGAGGAGACCTTGCAACCCTTCAGCCTAGGAGACGCGCAGAGGGACACGACGAGCAACGGAAGAGAAGGAGGACCGTCCTGCAGACGGTAGTCCGCCCATCCTGATGTAGTTTACAGTAGGATGGAACGACTCCCCAGCCCGCCAACGGATCGGGTCGTACTTACCTAACTACTGTAGACTTTATCAAGACTTCATGTAATAGCTAAGTCAGCGCCTCCTCGGTGTCCTTCGCCCGCGACTCCATTTCGCCCATCCTGACCTGGCACTGCTCGGCCTCTCCTTCCAGCTCGGTCTGTCGAGAACGACTGGCAGCGATCTGCTCCTCGAGCTCCTCTACGTGCAGCAGGTACTCCTCGAGCAACGTCCGCTGCTCTGCGAAAGACTTCTTCAGTGTGACACGCCTATACTTCTCCTTGTCGAGCTCCCCCTTCATCCTTGCCAATGAGAGCTCAGCCTTGATAAGGGTGAAAGCACGACGCTACAAGATGGCCATCGTCATACTGGCCTACACACATGAGCATAGAAAAATTAGGCTCATCGGGGACAAACCCTGCAGTACCCCCAGCCTAGCCCGACAAGATACCTGCGCGAGATGTCACGTCACGGTGGCCCCTAGCCGCTCCGGGCCCACATGCGCCAGGGATTCCCTATCCCTAGGCAGTTGGCAGTTCTCGGCAAGCATCGCCACCACGCCGGCCTCGTCGAAGACCGACTCGCCCTTCCCGACCGGGTAGATCGGCCTTAAAAGATCCCCTTCCAAAAATCTCTCGACGTCGGCCTTCTTCGACCGAAACGTCGCCAACTTCTCCTCACAGCCAGGGGGTGCATGCCTCTCTAGAGCATACCGAGGGTAGCCGTAAAGCCACGATTCCTCGACGGCTGACCCTATGATGGAGCTCGACCCCACGGGCCCCCCTTGTGGAACGGACGTCGAATCAGGAGCTACCGACGACCTGGTCAGCCCCGGAGGCCCCCCTTCACCGACATACGCCTGCTTATCCGATGGACCGTCGTGCGTCTCCTCGGCTTCGAGGTCGATGGTATGGGATACGTCGATATGTCGGACACTTTCGACAGACCCCCCACGCCTGCACCAGGGATGGTCGGCCTCTCCACTGTTCTCTTCTTCTTCTTATGTCCACTGAACCCCTCGGCCTTCTTGGTCCTCTCCCCCCACTTGGCCTCGGCCTCTTCTTATGACCCTTAGCGCCCGATGGAGCAACCTGCTCCTCGGCAACCATCTCCTCGGCCATCATCTGCTCGACGATCCTGTCTAGATCCATGAAGGAGATGCTCATCGTCAGATCTGCAAAAAGGGAAGAGTTCAGGGTGAGCGAATTCGAAATAAGAACCACTCGGCTAAGGTTACCTTCGGGCCAGACGAGTCGAGCTATGATCTCCGGCCTGGCAAGGCAGGCGTACTGCCTGCCCTTGGGGGGTATCACCTCCAATTGCACCGCCTGCTCCGCCTCGGCCTTGCTCAGGCTCACCCTATCCATCGCTTGGGGACTGAGCACTCTCCAGCCCGACCAAAGGGTCAGATCGATGGGCAGTGAGACAAACACATACGACCTGCACCACCCTTTGATCTTCCCCAGCAGTCCCTGGATGAGGGGGTGACTCGTCCTCACCGACAAATAAAAGTGTGACCGAAATTTCTTAACCGTGAAAAAATGGCAAAACAAAGAAAGGGTCGGGCTGACTCGGGTCATCGTGCAGAGGACAAGAAACCCGACTATCGCACTAACAGAATTCGGCATCAGCTGGCAGAACGACAAACCCAAGAACTCCAAGACCTCGTGATACAACGGATGGAGCGGGAATCGTAAGCCCTGATCGAACTACGCCACGTAGATCCCGACCTCTCCATCCTTTGCGAAACAGACATGCTCTGAGGCGGTTGGTAGACGAACGTCATACGGCGGCCTGATATACTTCGCGCGCACCCTGGGCACGACCTTTGTCCGTGCCTCCGACCTTTGACTCAATACCTCAGCGGGCACCCCACCGGTGTCACACCCCGCTTCCCAAAAATGTGGAGGCGAGACGTGAGAAGGTCTGCTCAGACTTGAAGCTGCAAGGCTCTAAGCCCGATAAGCGTCAATCAACAATAATCTGGCAGGTCCTTGCAACGCAATACGAAACAACGATAAGAATAATGAAGTGAGACAATAAGCAGTTTATTCAATCTCAGAATATCCATAAAATAAATTACAATATCACAGAAAATCCACCAGGCTCAAAAGGAAAAGCTAAGGCCTAAACATGGCTAACAAAGTACAACATACAAGCAAGGATGCCACGCACCAACAACTAACAGCAAACCTAAACAAGGAAGAGAACACAAGCGACCTCTAAGACTGGTCACCAATGACCACAAACTCCTCCTCGGCAACCATTGGCTCAGCGCCAGCAAACACTACGTCCTCAGCAACGGCCTCTAGCTCGGGATCTAACATGTGTCACCCAAAAGAGAAAAGGGGCACATGTCAGCAAGTCGAAAGACTTGTGCAATGAAATTGAAAGAAAGGTAAAATAACAACCTAGCAGTTATAGTATGGTGCATGGCATGGCAAGTATCGTATGGATGTAACAAGTAAAGTACAATTAGCAAGTAACAAGTGGTAGGTGTGACATGTATTGTCAAGTAACAAGTACAAGGGATCACTCACGCACAGGCGAGTGCCCTATTGCCCGCAGGCTGTATCCAAGTACAAGGGATCACTCACACACAGGCGAGTGCCCTATTGCCCGCAGGCTGTATCTGAGTACAAGGGATCACTCACACACAGGCGAGTGCACTATTGCCCGCAGGCTGTATTGAGCTCGTTTTCTGGACCACGAGCCAGATTTGTAATTGGCCTAGGGTTGTGCCCGCAAAACGGGTGCCTAGCCGGAACAAGTAGCACTAGTATGTAGCGATGCTACGCAATCACGATGAGTGTTCAAGCATGCAATGACATGAGCAGATATTCGCGTACCGTTAATCGAATTTAAACATGACAGGCAAAATGCAATGACATGAACAGATATTCGTGTACCGTTAATTTAAACTAAACATGGCAGTTAAAGATGCATGGATGACATGAACAGTTAATACGGGTACCGTTAAGTGAAATTAAACGTGACAAATAAGCATGATGAAGGTGACGGACCAAGCTTCGTTGTCAAGCTAGGTCAATGGCGTCCAGACGGCTTTCCTTTCACCGTCTAGTCTCTTTTACGCTAAAGCAAGGCAATGGCCTAAGACATGGCCCAAATCAAGAGATGCAAGTTTCACTTGCCTGATACCGACGAGGACGGTCGACAAGCACGTCACACAAATGTTATCTACGGTGAATGGACCACTGCTATATAGAAACAACATTAGAAAAGATATCTAGAACCGGTTTCTTAATTGAATCCTATGATGTCTAATAACCATTTTTGTTAGGGTTTCACAATATCAATGTGGGTTGTGAAAACATTAAAGGATCGAACACTACCGTATAGAAGCAGAAGATCGACACCGAGCAACCACGGCAACGGAAGAACGATCCGAAGAACCACGGTTCAGATCTGGAATGGATGGAGAAATCTGGAGAAAATGGGGTTTGGGGGTTTGCCGACGGCAAGGGGAGAGGTGGCCGGCCTAAATGGAGGGGAGGGGCTCTTGAGGAAGGAGGAAGGGCTAGAGGTAGGTTGGGGAAGATCAGAGGTCTAGGGGAAGGGAAATGGCCAGGAGAAATGAAAGAAGGAAAAGAAAACGATCGGGCGTATTTATAGGAATGAACCGGCGGCTGCCCAGAAATTAGGGTTTCGACACTGATTAGTCGGTCAAAGAGCAACCACTGACCGACTAGTTTGGGAACTAGTCGGTCGGTTGACCAACGCAGACCGACTAAGTGTAAACAATAACTCCTGACGAAAAATAGGATTTAGATTTAGTCGGTCAAAGAACAACTACTGACCGACTAGTTTCTCATCTAGTCGGTCGACGAACATTCTTAGACCGACTAAGAATGAATAGTACTTGGTATCAAAAGTGATCATAGAGCTAGTCGGTTAAAGAACGATTTCTGACCGACTAGTTTCTCATCTAGTCGGTCGACAAATGTTCTTAGACCGACTAACGATAAACAGTAACTCCTGAATAATTGATTCAATGAACTAGTCGGTTTGAGAAGAGTTCCTGACCGACTAGATTGGAATCTAGTCGGTTGGTTCTCCTTCTTGAACCAACTAACGTGCACGAAAAGTGCCGAATTGAAGCGCGAAGCTTCGGGAAGATTCCTATGGCTCCTAAGATCAACCTACCTCTAAGATATGAGCGATTTGAAGTTCGTCATGAGTGACTTACTCCAAGATCAACGATTCTAAGGAAGAAGCTAGGAAATCACGACGAAACGAACGAAAGTGAAAGCTACGGAGACGGAAATCACACGCAAGGAGAAAATCCACCAAGACATATATATATATATATATATATATATATATATATATATATATATATATATATATATATGTCGATAACACTAATATCGAAAAACCAGTCGTTACATCCTACCCACCTTAGAATAAAGTCCGTCCTCGGACTTTCTAACATATCTAGTCGCTCTAGTAACTACCCCAATCATATCACATTCAATCAGGTATAGTTATTACAAGTGCTTATATTCGCACTAGGTAATCAAACATTAACACTACCAACATGTATACATATATATATATTCACGCACATCATACACTTATACCTATCATAGCCATTCATACTCATACATGTATCTCAATCATATATATACATACATCCCTTATATAGCTATTACTTACCTAGCACCAAACATTAGTCCATATACTCACGACCAATTAAATAGTTCACACTAGTAATTACCATCGTAACACTCTACGCTAGGTAGCTACCTAAGAACAAGGCAATAAGAATACACTACTCCATGTATCTCCTAGCATACATCCAATACCAAACACGTCAACACATGTAATCACACCACACCATTCTAAACTCAAGTTATTATATTTAATATACTTCCACCATCATTATAATTTCACAATTTATAGCCATTCCAATACATGCAAATATTTCACTATAACTTCACATCACATACGGCCCTATAATTTTACACACGACACGCCACACATATTATAGTCACCAAAACTTATAACTAAGCACATACTTACCTGTGCATGGTGCACACCCACACACGCTAACATTTCATTCATATTTACCAATCATACGATTATAAACTCAGTACATCGACACGCTTAGTTTTAGCTAGCACATATATGTATATATTCACGCAGGCAAGCCCCTAATAAGTAACTATACCACAAGACCAACGCCTATAACTATATACTGGTTTAGTGACCCACAATCATGCACGTAACACAACCGAACACAAACGATCCAAACATTATACATACATCATCCATCACCATACACCAACCACATACAAATACACTAATGTACATAGAGTATACCCACTCAAGCTTGAGTGAGACTCGAAATCATGGCAGAATATTTCCATATACATAACACATCATCCATACATATACCAATACTATTCTAATGCATACACATCTACCAACATAACCATATACATATCATAATGTCAAACACCCTCAATATCCAATCAGGTAATATCACCTATTTCAATCACTTCACATACCATAATAATATTACAAACATCAGCACACTTATAATTTCAATACTCTCCCTAATAAATGCAGTCATCGTATAGTCACATACAAGTATCATATATTCATACCATATCCATCCATCTATAATTGGTACATCAATACATTTACTTCATCCATTAGTTAAGATGTGCAGTAGTCGGGTATACCTCATGGTACACACGCATACGACATCTCATAAAAACAAGTAATACCAATCAAACAATTATAATCCTACTATCATATGTATATCACACTTATACTCATGCAGCTAATACATAAATACCTACACACAATATACCAATACCAACACACACACAACTTCATATGCACCATGAAATTTAATACACTATGACGACACATCAAATTACACTAATGGGGCCCACCAAACTATACTAAGGTTGACACGGGCGACGACAAGCTCTATTGGCCAGACAAAAGGAAAGCAACTGAAATCAAGAGCATGATGAATAGAAGGATCGAAAAGCATGAGAACGGTCGTGTAATGATGTAATGATGCTCCATTAGGATACATGGAAAATAGTGTGTAAAAGATATAAGTCAAAACGAAGAGTACGAAACTGGTCGATAAAATGAGTTGTTCGAAATAAGTTTGAGTCGAATATATATATAACAAGAGGAAATGGTTTATCTAGCTTATATAAAGCTATCACGAGTAAAAGTAAATCATTCACATGAACATTAAGGACATATGTTAGACAAATATTATGCGGCAGTAGTTTAAAAGTTTTGGAAGAGTTTCGAGATTCAAGGAATGAAATCAGATCAAATATAGTGTGGGGAATTTAAGCTCATGCCAAATGTTTTTTTTCCAAGTTTTAAAACTGAAGAGAAATTCCAATAAACCGTATTGAAAGTACTTTTTAGAGAATCCGGGCTCACCAGCAGAAACTGATTTATACAAGGGTCTTAACACACGACCACAACGAACATAGTACTGATATATAAAAATAATTGAAGTTCTATTCTAGAAATCATCTTTAGAAATATGTATGATGAATGGAAAGATAATAACATCTTAGTTGTATGGAAGTAAGTGGGAGGATATATATAGAATTATTAAATTGGTAATAAAGCTTTAAACTGAATTATGGAGGTCTAACTCAGGAAATGGTTTTGAAAAGTAATTTTACGAAAATCTGAACTAGGGAAAACGTTGAGCATAAAATCGACTTGCTGAAAGCTGAAGTCCCATGTGACTTGAAAGGTACATAAGAAGCAAACACGATGCGGTATTCGAATAAGTTTAATGGCATAAGTAAGAAAAGAAAATTATAATTCAGGTTAGGAAAAAAACAGAAGTACGGTTCAGAATAAAATTGGTATATGAAAAGGGGCAAGACCTTTATATCGATATGAAAACATGGGCTGGAAAATATTATAAACTAATAATCAAAAATCTCGACAAAAGTTTCAATGTTTAGAAAAGAACAAATAAATTTAAGTCGCGAAAGAGTATGAATTCTAATATATATATATATATATATATATATATATTAAAAGTTTTCGAACAAATTTAAACTTAGCGAAAGAGGAACATCAAAAATACTTTTAGGGGAAACAAGGATTTGCCACAAGAACGGGTTGGTATAAAGACTTTGAAGTACGGGTACGACAACTTATAATTAGTATATATTCATAAATTAATTGGAGTTCTATTTATCTTGAAAGAAGAACTTTAAAGTACGTATGGTAAATAGTTAAAATGAATTTCGCAATATTAGAAAAGGTGGTATATTGAATTATCGAAATAGTACTAAAGTTTAAAATCAAGTGCGGACGATATATGTTAGAAAAATAGTTACAAGATAGTAATTTAAAATCACGACCAAATAGTCTTCAAAATCTAAGAATGACTTTTAGCTCAAACGAAAGTGATGGAAATATACTGAAAGAAGGTTTAAAACAAAATTTAAATCGAGTGGAAACTTTTAATAAGGAAAATTTGAAAACGACTTTAGAAGAATCAAGATTTGCAACTGGAAAGATTTGAAAGGTCAACGATAATAGTAAGGAGGGGGTCATGTGAATCGAGGGCAATGAATGTGGTTGTGCGAGGCATGCACCTAAATTACGGTTCAAGAAAACTACGACGAAAACCTACGGTCAGCAACACCGAAGTGTAGTGACCAAGAAAAGATTGAACCAGAGAGTCCTAATCATCGGTTGACTAAAGGTCAAGAAAACTTAACACTAAGGCTTCCTAATGGCTAGAGTATATTAGAGGCCTCAGGGAAGGTTCTAAGAGAATCTGGATCATGTTCTGTCGGGCCCGAAATCTATGAACCCAAGCAAACGGCTAAAGAAATCCTAGGAATCTATCATGGTCGAGCTAGACAGGAACCACTAAGGTAACTCTTAAGACTATCATATCAATCACTAGCATGGAGTCTAACAAACAATCAGGGGCCTCTAACTAGCAAGCACAAACTTCTAACTAAGTCTCACTATAGTCCTGACCTAATGGATTTCCTACCAAGCTGGGACAGGTGCTCTAACACGTCTACTAGTCACCTAAGGCATAGGAACACCAAAAACCTAGACTCCGGGCTTATAATTTGGATGTTCTAATTTATTTAATGGACATTCTATAATTATTATCGTTGTTCCGATAGCTCGCATTTGCAAATGGACCTGCATGGGCCACCAATAAAACCTGTCACGCCCCGCTTCCCAAAAATGTGGAGGCGAGACGTGAGAAGGTCCGCTCAGACTTGAAGCTGCAAGGCTCCAAGCCCGATAAGCGTCAATCAACAATAATCTGGCAGGTCCTTGCAACGCAATACGAAACAACGATAAGAATAATGAAGTGAGACAATAAGCAGTTTATTCAATCTCAGAATATCCATAAAATAAATTACAATATCACAGAAAAGCCACCAGGCTCAAAAGGAAAAGCTAAGGCCTAAACATGGCCAACAAAGTACAACATACAAGCAAGGGTGCCACGCACCAACAACTAACAGCAAACCTAAACAAGGAAGAGAACACAAGCGACCTCTAAGACTGGTCACCAATGACCACAAACTCCTCCTCGACAACCATTGGCTCAGCGCCAGCAAACACTACGTCCTCAGCAACGGCCTCTAGCTCGGGATCTAACATGTGTCCCCCAAAAGAGAAAAGGGGCACATGTCAGCAAGTCGAAAGACTTGTGCAATGAAACTGAAAGAAAGGTAAACTAACAACCTAGCAGTTATAGTATGGTGCATGGCATGGCAAGTATCATATGGAAGTAACAAGTAAAGTACAATTAGCAAGTAACAAGTGGTAGGTGTGACATGTATTGTCAAGTAACAAGTACAAGGGATCACTCACGCACAGGCGAGTGCCCTATTACCCGCAGGCTGTATCCAAGTACAAGGGATCACTCACACACAGGCGAGTGCCCTATTGCCCGCAGGCTGTATCCGAGTACAAGGGATCACTTACACACAGGCGAGTGCACTATTGCCCGCAGGCTGTATTGAGCTCGTTTTCTGGACCACGAGCCAGATTTGTAATTGGCCTAGGGTTGTGCCCGCAAAACGGGTGCCTAGCCGGAACAAGTAGCACTAGTATGTAGCGATGCTACGTGTTTCAGAGTGTTTTCTCACTACAAAAGCATTGACCGTGGACTACCCGGTCAACGTGGTCAAGGGGCCGACTCGGGTCCCTCAGGTGTGTCGAGTCCGTGCAGACGTGGCGCAAATCTGAGTTATGGATGACGTGGAGCACTTCGGCTGGGCCGGGTCTGGATCCTCGGCCACAAGGGGGGCGAGGGGAAGCCTCGGCCCGGTGTGATACGCTCGACCTCGGACGGTCGGATGACGAGGGATAGCCTCGGCGCCTCGTGAGCAGAGGGGAAGCCTCGGATCGGACGGACGTGCTCGGCCTCGGTCGGTCGGACGACGAGGAGTAGCCTCGGTCGTCTTGTGAGATGCGTGGCCGGCGTGGGGCGGAGGGGAAGCCTCGGCCCGTGGATCTGATGTCCTCCTGCGTAGACGAGAACACTCGTCAGGGGGGCCGGACCTTGGTTCTGGCCAAATCCCCTCTGATGCCTAAGTCAGACGGTGATCTGAAAGAGGAGGCCCAACGGAGACGGTTCGACTCGAGAGGAGATCGGAACGGCGTCTACCGGCGCGAGCGGGGGAGGAAGGAGATGAAATGGGGGAACTAGGTCGTTGATGGAGTACCTTAGGTTTTAGTTACCTGAGATGCGGTCCCTTGTCCAGCCGTCCTCCTAGCCCTTTTATGGACCTCCCGTCGCGACTGCCCATGACTCACGTCACTCGTCCGTCCCCGATCATGCCCCCTCAATCCTCCCCCCTTTCGCCGCTTCCTGCGCCATCCCAGCACCTCCCCATAACGGCCGTTAAGTGGTAATGGGCCTGGGGGAGCGGTTATCGTAGGAGTGGGCGAGTGGCCTGCGTGTTATCGGGGCCGGGTCGGATCGATATTCGGGGGTCCTCTATAGGGCCTTGTCAGGCGGGCCTGATTGCGCAGATGGGCTTCTGATCGGCAGTCGGGTTTCTGGGCTCGTGTCTTTCGGGCTTCGGCCAAATAGGCGTAACAATTGCCCCCATTGGTCGGGTTGATCGGCCTCGGCCGGTTCGGCTCGACCGATGTGACTTCCGCCGACTTTGACAGGCTTGTCAGTCGATGCCGACTCATTTATTGGTCGTCATCATGAGTTGGTCCGTTCGATACTTTTAAGGCGCGGGTTCCGAAGCGCCGTCGGTCCTCTGATGCTGCCACGTGTTTCTGCGGGTTTATCCCCACCGCTCGCAAGGCCGTCTTAGGTTGAGAAGCCGGGTGGGTTGAGAGCCGCCATCCTGTTATTTTCTTCTTTGCGTTGATCTCGATCCTGCCCGAGCTTTGCCTCATGTCGTCTTCCTCTGCCACTGGTTCGGGTCGGCCGGAGCGTGACGTCACTCCTGGCCTGGTGGGTAGTCCTCCTTCGGCGATTCGTCGGCATGGGGGTGAACTTTCAGGGGTGCCCCAGAGGTCTTGTCGTGGCCTTCATCAGTCTGTGCCACCGTCATCGGGAGCATGCGCTCCGCCTACCTGCTTCCGTCTTACTCGGCTCGTGCTCTCGGGTCCGACGAGCGGATCTGCCTTCCCGGTCCCAACGAGGTTGGAATATACGAGAAGTTCTTCCGCTTCGGGATTCGTTTCCCGCTCCACCCCTTTATCGTTGAGTTCCTTCAGGCCCACAACGTGTGCCTGTGTCAATTCTGCCCCAACGCCATCGGGCTCCTAGTCGGGTTCGTCGTCGTCTGCATGATGAGGGGAGTGGCGCCCTCTCTTCGTCTCTTCGCCCAGTTCTACCGCCTGAGTCACCACCAATCGGGCGCGTGGATTTACATCAGCGCCCGCCCGAAGATGACCCTGGTGTTGGGGTTGCCGAGCTCCCTGAAACGTTGGAAGGGGGAATATGTGTTTGTCACGTTCCCGTCGAGTGTACCTTTCCCGGTTCGGTGGGGAGCGGCCGGCGCGGTCATCCTCGATCTGGGTGAGCCGACTGCCGTCGAGCTGCAGACGGTGAAGGACCTGCTGGCGATTCCTGCGAGGGAGCGGACGATCGACGTCCTCTTTAGTGACCATAACTTGCGCAAGACGGTGTGGCCCTTGGGTAAGCTATCCGAGTATTCGCCATTCGAGGTTGCCCGGGCTCTTCTCGGTCTCTCACTTCTTCTTTGGGTGCAGGTGGATTCTCTCTCGGTCCTTCTCCCGCCAGCACTCACGTGCAGGCCCCAGATCCGGATCCGTGTAGGAGGGATCATGTGCTGGAGGTCCGGAAGAAGCAGCGGGCTGTGACCTCGACCGGAGGCTCCAAAAGGGAGAAGGGGCCATCCCCCTCTATCCCCTTGTTGGGGTCTTCCAAGAGGGTCCGTGAGGGGGTCGGGGGAGTTGACGTCCCGCCGCCCGCTGATCAGCTCCGACCCGCCCCCGTTGAGGTTGCCTGGCCATGGGTCGGCCCTTCGCCCCTCCCGGGCAGTTCTCTCCCTGATGCCTACGATCGGTATCTAGGCGCGTTCCGCTCCAACCCCGGTGAGTTTCCTTCGTCAGGGGAAGGCCTTCTTCGTCCACGCTTCCCGGTGGGGGCGAAGGAATCGGTGTTTTTGAGCCGCGGAGCCGCCGCACGAGTGGCCGAGAATAGTTGCCTCCCTCCCGATCAGGCTGTGTTGGATGGAGTTAGAGGTGACTGTTTGGCCACCTTCGTGATTCAGGCCGGCCAACAGGTAGAGTGTCTCTGCTTGTCCTCCCTCCAGCTGCTTTCGCCGTCTTACCTTTGTTGCCTTGGTGCAGTTGTCCTCGGTGGGCCTCTCGATGAGGTGCCAGTTTGCGGCGCTTCCCAAAGCCAAATCCGATGCCGGGCGAGATCTTGAGGCCCACGGTGAGGAAGGAGAGGCAGGTCAGTTAGAGGAAGTGCGGGTCAGGTCCTTGGAGACACGCGTAACTGAGCTGTCCTCTGCCTTGGAAGAGGCGGACCAGGAGAGGGCCTTGGCTCTGACTGCAAAGTCAGAGGCCGAGGCGCGGGTTGCCGAGCTTTTGGGAGATACCGACACGTCTGGGGGAGCCGAAAAGATCCCCGTCTCCGTCGCTGCCCCCGAGGCCCTGGAGCTCTCCGATCGTCTGGAGGCGGCGGAGGAGCAAGTGAGGGCTCTCCTCGCTCAACTCGGCGAGAGATCCCGTGAGATCGAGAAGTAGAGGGTGGAGCACCAACGCCAGATCGAGACCTTAGAGGATCGGGTGCGTGGGCTTGAGGAGGTGGATCCGGCCCGGATCGCCCAAGACGTCGTGGCTGAGTATGTCACCTCTTTCGTTGAGTCCGCTTTGGCGGAGGCGTTCGAGAAGGGCTTCGCTCGGTGTCAATCCGAGATCCAAAAGAAGTTCCCGCTTTCGGGAGTCAACTTCGAGGATCTCCGGATGCACTCTGACAGCGAACGGAGTGCGGGGGATGGCCGAAGCGGACCGCCAGCCTGTGGCCCCACGGGTGCCCCTGGAGATGAATGAGGGAGGGGAATGCCCCTCGGCCTCTTCGTGCGTCTCTCTGTACATCTTTTTGCTTATCTGGAAAGGAACGAACTTAAATAAATTTATTTCACAGAAAACAATACATTTATTGAAAGTACTTGCGTAAATGTTTCGCATTCCAGGCGTGAGTGAGAATCCTCCCCTCTATATTGGCTAGACGGTAGGTTGCAGGTCCGAGGACCTCGACGACTTTGTAGGGTCCCTCCTATTTAGCCGCGAGCTTCCCTTTGCGAGCGGTATCCGGGTTGACGCCTGCTTTCCGGAGGACCAGGTCCCCAAGGTGGAAGCTTCTGCCCCTGACCTGAGTATTGTAGTATCGGGCCACCTTCTGCTTCTGGCAGATGATTGTGGCCAGGGCCTGCTCCCGCCGCTCGCCGAGGAGCTCCAGACTGAGCTCCAGACCTTGCGAGTTCCTGTCTTCATCAAAGCATTTGAGGCGGAGAGATTCTTCACCCAACTCGACTGGTACCACCACCTCGGCCCCGTAGGCAAGCATGAACGGGGTCTCGCCGGTGGCCTCCTTGTGGGTCGTCCGGTATGACCAGAGTATCACGGGGAGCTCTTCCGGCCAGTTTCCTTCTACGTCCTTCACTTTCTTCCGGAGGGACTCTATGATGCATTTGTTGGCTGCTTCTGCCATTCCGTTGGTCTGGGGGTGCGCTACAGAGGCGAAGAGGAGCTTGATCCCCCATTCCGCGCAAAAGTCTTTGAACCCCGCGGAGTCGAACTGCTTCCCGTTGTCTGTGACGATGGACCGTGGCACTCCGAATCTGGAGATGATGGAAGTCCATACGAAGCTTTTTGCTTTCTTCCACGTGATGGTGGCCAATGGTTCCGCCTCGATCCACTTGGTAAAGTAGTCCACCGCCACAATCAGATACTTCCGCTGCCCCCGGCCTGGCTTAAACGGTCCGAGGATGTCGAGCCCCCATTTCGCAAATGGAATGGGGCTCACGATAGGGATGAGCTCCGATGGGGGAGTTGAGGTGTGGTTAGCATACCTCTGACATTCTTGGCACTTTTGGACGTAGTTTGTTGCGTCTTGGACCAGGGTCGGCCAGTAGTATCCCTGCCTCAAGATTTTCTGTGCAACCATCTTGCCCCCGTGGTGATTTCCGCAGATCCCTTCATGAACCTCCCGTAGGACGTAGTCGGCTTCCTGCGGTCCGATGCATTTCAGGTATGGGAGGACGTCCGCCTTCGTCCAGCGCCTCCGGTAGAGCGTCCCCTCATGGATCACGTATCGGAGCACCTTCCTCTCCAGGGTCCGACGCTCGTCCCAGTCCGTCGGCACCTCCCCATGAGTGAGGTACCGCATGATCGGGTCCATCCAGGTGGGATCTTGGTCGATCGCCATCACCTCCCGCTCTTCCGTGCTGGGGGACTGCAGGTTCTCCACATAGATGGTGCGGCCCAGCTCCTTAGGCGAGGACGAGGCTAGCTTCGACAACGCGTCCGCCCGCGCATTCTCCGACCGCGGGAGATGCAAGACTTCCACGTTTTTGAACCTGGACAACGCCGCTTTGGCGACGGCGAGATACCTCTGCATCACCTCCTCCCGCGCCTCGTAGCTTCCCAGAAGTTGGTTGACAATGAGCTTCGAGTCGCTGAGGAGGTGCATGGACTCGGCCCCTAGCTCCCGGGCCAGCCTCAGGCCGTTGATCACCGCTTCATACTCCGCCACGTTGTTGGTGGCCGGGAACTCGAACCGCAACGCGTATTCCACGATGCTCCCTTCCGGAGATCGGATCGCGATCCCAGCCCCGCCTCCTGACTGTGTGGCCGATCCGTCCACATGGACTATCCACGCTCCTGGGAATCCTGACTGGAGGTGGTCAGCCGAAAGAAAAGACAAGGGTTGGGCGATTACCGTTGCTGGGCCTTCTTCCTCCGGGGGATGTTCTCCTTCCGTCGTGCATTCAGCGATGAAGTCAGCCAAGGCCTGCCCTTTGATGGCCGTGTGCAGTTTGAATCGGAGGTCGAACTCGCTCAATTCCACCCCCCCCAGTTTAGCATCCTTCCCATTCGATCGAATCTCTTGAGATTCTGCTCCAGTTGTGAGTCGGTCAAGACCAGTATGGTGTGGGCTTGGAAATAGGGCCTGAGCCTTCGCGCCGAGAGAATGAGGGTGTACGCTAGTTTCTCCATGGGCGAGTACCGCACCTCCGCCCCCTTCAAGATCTGGCTCGTGTAGTACACCGGCCACTGCACCCCACCGTCTTCCCTGATCAGCACCGAGCTCACTGCTTCCTCCGCGCACGCCAGGTAAAGGCTTAGCGACTCCCCTTCCCGTGGCTTGGACAGGAGGGGCGGGCTGCGGAGGTATTCCTTGAGATCCGTGAATGCCCTGGAGTAGTCTTCGTCCCATAGTATCGTCTTCCTATTGTCTGATGGTTCCGCGATCGCTTTCCTCAGAACTTTGAAGAAGGGGAGCGATCTTTCGCCGATTTGGAAAGGAATCGCCCCAAGGCTGCGATGCGCCCATTCAGCCTCTGCAGTTCTTTGATCGTCGTCGGCTCACGCATGTTGATCAGTGCCTCGATCTTGTCAGGATTAGCTTCAATGCCACGGTTAGTTATCATAAATCCCAAGAATTTGCCAGATCTTACCCCGAACATGCACTTCGTGGGGTTGAGTCGAATGTTGTATCGCCGCAACCGCTCGAAGGTTTCACGAAGGTCGGCGATGTGGTCCTCTGGCTTTCTCGACTTGACAAGCATGTCATCGACGTAAACCTCCAGGTTCCTCCCGATCTGGGAGTAAAAAACCTTGTTGACCATTCTCTGGTAGGTGGCCCCTGCGTTCTTCAAGCCAAAAGGGCATCTTCTTGTAGAAGTATGTTCCCCGGTCCGTCGTGAAGGCTGTCATCTCTTCGTCCCGGGGATCCATCTGGACTTGATTGTACCCTGAGTAGGTGTCCATGAAGCTAAGCATATCGTACCCCGAGGCGTTGTCCACCAGGTGGTCAATGCGCGGCAGGGGGTAGCTGTCCTTGGGACAGGCTTTGTTGAGGTCACTGAAGTCCACGCACATTCGCCACTTCCCGTTGGGTTTCCTGACCCTCACCACGTTCGATAGCCACTCCGGGTACCAGACCTCTCGTATGAAGCCGGCGTCGAGGAGACGTTCCACTTCCTCGGAGGCCGCCTTCATCTTCTCGCCGCCCAGGTTCCGCTTCTTCTGCCTGACCGGCTTGAAGTTGGGGTCGGCGTTGATCTGGTGGACGATCACCTGGGGATCTACGCCGGGCATGTCCTCCAATGACCAATCAAAGACGTCTAGGTTCGCCTCCAGGCACTCGACCAGTTGGCTCCTCAGGTCGTGGCTTAGCCCTCTCCCGATTGAGACGAACCGGCCCTCGACGAACCAGGATCTGCTCTTGTTCCTCCACAGGGGTGGGTCTCGGCCCGCCCCTTAAGTCGAGTGAGGCCATCCGGTCGACTAGACGATCTTCGGGACCTTCCTCCGCCAGTTGATAGCAGGTATTCGGTCTCCCCGCGTCGCCTCCGACCTGCCCCATCCCCCTGGGCGTTCGGAACTTGATAGTCTGATGGAGGGTCGAGACAACTGCGCCGATGGCGTTGAGAAGGGGTCGGCTGCTGATTCCGTTGTATTCCGACCCGATCCCCAATACAATGAATTCTACCACCGGGGTCACCGAGTCTGGTGGGCCTCCGAGTGTTACCAGGAGATGGATCGTGCCGATGATGGGGGTGGAATGACCCGTGAATCCCACCACGGGACCCGAGCGAGGTTGCAAGTCTTCCTTCCGCCGCCCCATCTTCTCCAGGGTCGACATGAAGAGGACGTCGCAGGAGCTGCCGGTGTCGACGAGCAGCCGCCGTACCATGGTTGTGTCGATGATCACCGACACCACCAAAGCTACGTCCGACCTGCGCGCTATTACAGACGTGCTCGGCCTCCCGATCGGTAGGGTCGGTGAGGGTTTCCCAGTCCTCTCCTCACGATCCTCCTCGCGCTGGGCCCGGGCCCACTCTTGCCAACGATGGCGGGCCCTGTCGCTTCGCGTCTGGCCCTTGCTCTCCCTTCGACGAGATGGGTGAAGCCATGTCATTGCAGGTGTGGTTTGTTTCTTCGTGGGACAGTTCGTTCCCACAGACGGCGCCAGATGTTTCAGAGTGTTTTCTCACTACAAAAGCGTTGACCGTGGACTACCCAGTCAATGTGGTCAAGGGGCCGACTCGGGTCCCTCGGGTGCGTCGAGTCCGTGCAGACGCAGCGCAAATCTGAGTTGTGGATGACGTGGAGCACTTCGGCTGGGCCGGGTCTGGATCCTCGGCCACACAGGGGGGCGAGGGGAAGCCTCGGCCCGGTGTGAGACGCTCGGCCTCGGACGGTCGGATGACGAGGGATAGCCTCGGCGCCTCGTGAGCAGAGGGGAAGCCTCGGCTCGGACGGACGTGCTCGGCCTCGGTCGGTCGGACGACGAGGAGTAGCCTCGGTCATCTTGTGAGATGCGTGGCCGGCGTGGGGCGGAGGGGAAGCCTCGGCCTGTGGATCTGATGTCCTCCTGCGTAGACGAGAACACTCATTAGGGGGGCCGGACCTTGATTCCGGCCAAATCCCCTCCGATGCCTAAGTCAGACAGTGATCTGAAAGAGGAGGCCCGGCGGAGACGGTTCGACTCGAGAGGAGATCGGAACGGTGTCTACCGGCACGAGCGGGGGAGGAAGGAGATGAAATGGGGGAACTAGGTCGTTGATGGAGTACCTTAGGTTTTAGTTACCTGAGATGCGGTCCCTTGTCCAGTCGTCCTCCTAGCCCTTTTATGGACCTCCCGTCGTGACTGCCCATGACTCACGTCCCTCGTCTGCCCCCGATCGTGCCCCCTCAATCCGCCCCCCCCCCCCCCCCTTTCGCTGCTTCCTGCGCCATGCAGCACCTCCCCATAACGGCCGTTAAGTGGTAACGGGCCTGGGGGAGCGGTTATCGCAGGAGTGGGCAAGTGGCCTGCGCGTTATCGGGGCCGGGTCGGATCGATATTCGGGGGTCCTCTATAGGGCCTTGTCTGGCAGGCCTGATTACGCAGATGGGCTTCTGATCGGTAGTCGGGTTTCTGGGCTCGTGTCTTTCGGGCTTCAGCCAAATAGGCGTAACACTACGCAATCACGATGAGTGTTCAAGCATGTAATGACATGAGCAGATATTCGCGTACCGTTAATCGAATTTAAACATGACAGGTAAAATGCAATGACATGAACAGATATTCGTGTACCGTTAATTTAAATTAAACATGGCAGTTAAAGATGCATGGATGACATGAACAGTTAATACGCGTACCGTTAAGTGAAATTAAACGTGACAAACAAGCATGATGAAGGTGACGGACCAAGCTTCGTTGTCAAACTAGGTCAATGGCGTCCAGACGGCTATCCTTTAACCGTCTAGTCTCTTTTACGCTAAAGCAATGCAATGGCCTAAGACATGGCCCAAATCAAGAGATGCAAGTTTCAATTGCCTGATACCGACGAGGACGGTCGACAAGCACGTCACACAAATGTTATCTACGGTGAATGGACCATTGCTATAGAGAAACAACATTAGAAAAGATATCTAGAACCGGTTTCTTAATTGAATCCTATGATGTCTAATAACCATTTTTATTAGGGTTTCACAATATCAATGTGGGTTGTGAAAACATTAAAGGATCGAACACTACCGTATAGAAGCGGAAGATCGACACCGAGCAACCACGGCAACGGAAGAACGATCCGAAGAACCACGGTTCAGATCTGGAATGGATGGAGAAATCTGGAGAAAATGGGGTTTGGGGGTTTGCCGACGGCAAGGGGAGAGGTGGCCGGCCTAAATGGAGGGGAGGGGCTCTTGAGGAAGGAGGAAGGGCTAGAGGTAGGTTGGGGAAGATCAGAGGTCTAGGGGAAGGGAAATGGCCAGGAGAAATGAAAGAAGGAAAAGAAAACGATCGGGCGTATTTATAGGAATGAACCGGCGGCTGCCCAGAAATTAGGGTTTCGACACTGATTAGTCGGTCAAAGAGCAACCACTGACCGACTAGTTTGGGAACTAGTCGGTCGGTTGACCAACGCAGACCGACTAAGTGTAAACAATAACTCCTGACGAAAAATAGGATTTAGATTTAGTCGGTCAAAGAACAACTACTGACCGACTAGTTTCTCATCTAGTCGGTCGACGAACATTCTTAGACCGACTAAGAATGAATAGTACTTGGTATCAAAAATGATCATAGAGCTAGTTGGTTAAAGAACGATTTCTGACCGACTAGTTTCTCATCTAATCGGTCAACAAATGTTCTTAGACCGACTAACGATAAACAGTAACTCCTGAATAATTGATTCAATGAACTAGTCGGTTTGAGAAGAGTTCCTGACCGACTAGATTTGAATCTAGTCGATTGGTTCTCCTTCTTGAACCAACTAACATGCACGGAAAGTACCGAATTGAAGCGCGAAGCTTCGGGAAGATTCCTACGGCTCCTAAGATCAACCTACCTCTAAGATATGAGCGATTTGAAGTTTGCCATGAGTGACTTACTCCAAGATCAACGATTCTAAGGAAGAAGCTAGGAAATCACGACGAAACGAACAAAAGTGAAAGCTACGGAGACGGAAATCACACGCAAGGAGAAAATCCACCAAGACATGTATATATATATATATATATATATATATATATATATATATATATATATATATATATATATCTATCTATCTATATATCTATCTATCTATCTATCGATAACACTAATATCGAAAAACAAGTCGTTACAACCGGTCCCGCCAACGGACACGGGTCCCCACCTGGACGACCCCGCTTTCACCCCTGGGGGCCCCTTCCCCTTCCCTAGTCCCCCACTTCCCGTCGTGGACCCAGACCCGTTACGGTCCTGACGCCCGGGCGACACTCCACCAATGACCTCCACTGACTCCGCCGTGGGGCCACCCGTCAACCCCGACGACGAGGCTGAAGATGACAAAACCATACCGGAGAAAAGAAAAGAAATATACCTGCCAAGTAGTCACTACGACGGCCGCTGCGACGGCGAAGACGGTGCAAACTCCGGCAATGAACTTGGCCTCCACGAAGGGAATCGCCTACACTCAAGAAATCTACTCTAGAACACTCGGAAAAAGAAAGTCTCCAGCAGCAACTCCCACCCCTACTTATAGGCATTCGCTCTCCGATCCCCACCGCTCGCTCCCGGCCACGCGTCGCACATCCAGACGGCCTAACGCTTCGCCTAACGCCCCCTGTCACATACCCCCACGTGTCTCTCAATAAATGGTCGGGACGTTTCGATTCCCGCCCATCTTTAATCCGACGTAACCTCCGCGATTCGACGGTGATTCACGGCAGGAAATTCGAAACATATCCCCACCTTTTCCCTTCGTTTGAACTTTGTGGCTACCACACCGAATTCCAAGCCATCGAGGTGGGCCAAGCCCAGTGGATCGGCATGAGGCGCTCCAACCAAGAAGTCAGGGACAAGCATGAGTACGAATAGTCCGACTCAACGACGCAAGCATCAGCTCAGCTAGCCCACGCAGGGCGACCTGAAACATACACCTACTTTGTCGTAACTTTCCCCCTACTCCTCACTCCGGTGCTCGTCCTAGCAGGAACGTTGGGGGTATTCATCACACGGTCTTACGCATAACAAGAAGACCAGCGACCGAACAAAACAAAACAAATATATATATATATATATATAAATATATATATATATATATATATACTTCATTTAACTTGTCAGATCGTCTGCTCTACAACACGGGATCACACCTGGCCATACAAAATCTCCATCACTCCCGTACGATTACGAGCGCCCCTGCTCCGTCATTTCCTCCTCCATCTCTCCCGGTGAGGGCACGTCCAGTTTAGGAAAATCGGCCTTCAGCTCGGAATGCAGACTCGCCAGTCGGGCTTTCATCTTCTCCATTCCTTGGAGAACGCCTGCCTCCCTTGCCTCCGTCATCATAGGGATTAGCTCCTCATCCTGATAACGGTGGACTGCGACGTTGATCGCGTCCTGATCGATCATCGCCCCGCCCTCTAGCCGCTTCTTCAAGACAGCCTTCTCCTTCATCCCCAACTCAATCACCCGGTTCAGCTCGGCTATCCTCCTCTGCTGAACGTCGGTCACGTTTTTCTTGCTGGCCGCCACCACAACATTCCGCTTCAAGATATCATTCCGTGTCTCCTCTTCCTCCTGAAGACAACGAGTGAGTCGGGCCCCCCTCCCCTTCTCTTCCTCAAACTGGCAGGCAAGCCAAGCCCCTCGCTCCTTCTCTTCGTCGAGCTGGCGGGCAAGCCGGGCCACTCGCTCCTTCTCTTCCTCCAGCTGGCGGGCGAGCAAGGCCTCCTTGCCCTCTTCGCCCTTCAACTAGTGGGTGAGCTTGGCCACCTGTGCCTCTAGGAGCCTGAGTCGCGCCCCATCGCCGGCACGAAGCTGGGTTGCCTGCTCCAAATCCGCCTCCCTCCCTCGTAATTGGCTCCATACCTCCCGAAGTTCGTCCTTCGCCTCGTCTCGAGAAGCCCGGACTGAGGCCACAGGGGTGTGGTGCTGCAAGGCCACCGCAACCGACATCGCCTGCCAAAGAACACGACCCAGTCTGGATGCAAATTCGGAGACCCCGAACGCGAAGTATCAAGTTCACCTTACCTGCAGGATATGCTGCACAGCGGTGTCGCACAACCTCTCCGTCCCCACGTTGGTTACGGATTCGCGATCCCGGGGCAGCACGAGGTACTTTGACAGCCGGGCCGCAACCCCGGCATCCTCGAAGACCGACTCCTCCCGGCTTATCCGATAGGGCATTCGATGAAGGTCCTCACCGGGCAAGGCCTCGGCCTCTGCCCTCGTCAGCCTAAAATGTGCGAGCGCCCTCTCGCAACCTGGGTGTGCCTCTCTCCCCATCTTCCATGGGAGAACTCCATAGGGCCACTTTTCGACGGGGGGGGGGGGGGGGCAACGGCGCTTACCTGAGGTCAGAAACCTCGGGGAAGCCGTGCTGCCTATCTCCGGGTAGGGCGGGCCACCAAACATGGTCCCGCCAGCTCGAGTGGAAGGAACGTCCGGTTTGGAACCCTGCCACTTCCTGTTCACCTCGTCTATGGCCGAAGCCTCGGGGACAGTGCTGACCACGTCCAGATCGGCCGAAGCATCTGGCGCGACCCAGCCAGTCCGGAGGGGAGGAGCACCAGGCTCGGGCCCCTGCTACCTCTTGTTTGCCTCCTCCGCAATAGGGACCTCGGCGCTCCGCTTTTGGGCGGCCACTTCTGCCGATGCCTCCTCATGGATCACGCCCTTGCCCTTATCCACGGGGACGGTCTTTTTCGTTACCCTCACTCCGGCCGCCCTCGGCACTTCCTCCTGCGAAAGCATCGGGTCCTCACCTGCAGAAAAAAGAGAAATCAGCGTAAGTCTACGTAAAGGCCCGCCAGAAGGAGAATACCTTTGGGCCAAAGCTCCTGGGCAAGCCGATCATCCTGCGTCAAGTCCGTCAGCCGACGGTCCGCATCAGGTAACTCTGCCAAAATCTGGGCATTCACCATGATTTCGTCCGTCATTGCCACCTCCTCGCCCACCAGAGGATTCAGAGCCCCCCAGTTCGACATCAACACTGCGTCTGCCGGTATCACAACTAAAACGAAGCTCTCCGCCTAACCAACATTAGTGTCAGGCACCCCGACAATGAGTTCTCGTCCCCTCCTCGCATGGACGCAATAATACGTCCCACACTTCCTCACCCCAAAGAAATACTGAAACAACGCTAAGGACGGACTCAAAGAACTGGCGAGACACAAGATGACGAACCTGACCAGCAGACTAAAGGAGCTGGGCACCAGCGCGCAGATAGGCAGCTCCAAGAAATTCAGAAGATGGAGAAGCTGAGGATGAATGGGGAAGCTGAGCCCTAACTCGAGGGATCGGACATAAACTCCAACTTCGTCGTCGCGGGCCCAAGACACCCTCTCGTCGGGCCCGGGCAGCCGCACTTCACAGGGCAGACGAACGAACCTTGCACGGACCTCCCGGATGTTAACCTGATCTAGCTTACACGGGATAGCCGCGACCGACCTCGGTGCGTCTGTTCGGCCTCTACGTCGTCCGCCACCACCCTCCGTCGATTCAACCCGCCTCATCCCACTACTACTACCGCACTCAAAGAAAGAAGCCATCGATAGATTAACTGGGAAATTACCTGGCTGAACCGTCGAACTGAGGAGATGGCCGGAAGCAGATCCCCGATAAAAGCACCGGCGACAGCGTCGGCGAACGATGACCGGAAGCTGGGAAGCACGAGCGGATACAGAAATTGCGAGAAACTCTCCACCAATCCTCTCCCCCATACGTATAGCAAACCTCGGGCCATCCCGACCATCGCCGCACCGCCACGTGGCGTTCATCGGCGCACCTCTGACACCTTGTCTGCTGCGACAGTCATTTCAACCACGCGTCACCCGTCCAGTGGCGGAGACGCATCGACTTCCGCCACCCTTTCAAATCACAATAATGGCTATCGGGACAGGAACCCCGAGACCGCAGCCGCCGCTTCCTAACATGGAGCAAGGTCCGAGCTTTTCTCTTCGGGAAGGGAAGGCGGTACGTCATCCGAGTCGAGCCGGGGAACCGCCCCCGAACTCGAATGCCGGTGGCAATTGTTACGACCTAAAGATCGTGATAGACCGACTTTCTATCCCAGGTCATAAAACACCCCACCTACATCTGTCTTCCGTCCCGAAGGCCTGTGGGCCCAGCGCTAAGGCGCCAATCCCGCGACTTCAGAGACCGTGCACTTAACTCGCCCTCGGCAGAGCGCCAGGTTACCCCGGAGCCCGATACGGCCAAAGGAATGGCGCACCCTACTATGGGCGGTGCCGGAGCCGCACTCCTCTAGGGTCCAGGTCGTCACCCAACTCGCCCCCCCCCCCCCACCTGCTCGTCGGGAACACCGCGCAAAGTGCATTGTCGGACAACGTGCCCTCCAACCGGGGTGACCTGGCGACCCCATCGGTAGCGCCATACCTCGGACGCGCACCGACAACTCTTTGGCGCATCGGACGCGACAAACAACCTAGTATAAAGGACGCTACTGACACTTACGCCGCTCGACCATCTTGCAAAGCACCCCTGGCCGCTGCGCCCCCTGACACTTAATGCTTTCGGCTCTGACACCCTGACAAAAGCGCCCCTGGCCATTGCGCCTTCTGGCAAAAGTGTGGCTGACACTTCTGTTCCTGACATCCTCGTCCGAAGCTTCCGCTGACAGCAGGGCCAGCTCAGCACGCCGAGTCAGCATGCCAGATCAGCCCCACCTAACCGCCTTCCGACAAGTATAAATGCCCCTTCGCTTCTTACGGTGAGGAGGTTGGTAAATTTACTCTCAATCTCATTACTCACACACAAGAGCAAAGGTCGTCCATATCTTTGTTCTTCCACTCATAGCTTGTCACGTACGGTCGACTCACCCTCAGTCCGACCTACGTGCCTAGCCACCGCTTTAAGCCCTGTTACTGACTTAGGCATAGGAGAGGCTAAGGGTTGGACTCCAACCCGGCCTTTCTGACGAGTTGCTCCTTGCGTAAGTCAGCTTGTCGTCAGCGGTCGTTCTCGCCATCCACCTAGGCAGTTCGGCCTCTTCACTGCATCCTCCCGGATTCGACACCGTGGTCAGCTCCCGCTACGAGTTTAGCCTCATCACCCCGCTAACCACCTGTCAAATAGCCTATCCTAATCCCGTCATTATCGTAACCATCGTGCCCTTGGTTCCCATAATATAAATTCATTGTGTACGAGTTTTACCCCGCAACAGCTATTATTTATGGGAAAGAAAAAAATTATATACACTATGTTGTTCATCCATTGGGAATTTAAGAAAGGAACAACAAACTTAAAATTTGTGTGTGCAGAAATGACAATGAGGACACCTTCGTTTGGGGGAATTTCAAATTTTAAAACAAGTGAAAGCGTCCATCATTTTTTAGGACACCCTAATTGGGTTCGGATCCGATTTTAGATCTGTACCGGATCCGACTCGAATCCGACCCATTAACCCACCGCGTGTAATTCGACGGGAAGATTGGCTTAAATCCAACGCAGCCTAGCCCTTATCGCCTCAATCCCTCTCTGAAACTCTCTGCTCTGATCTCTCGATATTTCTCCCGCTCTCGAATGGCACGAACGATCTATGACAGGTTTATTCCCGTGAGGTCCGCCATTGATTTTGGGTCGGTTCTTTCGGATCTGACGTGGTCAACGGCGGCGGTAGGGTCGTCGTCGTCGTCGTTTTCGTACGGAGGAAGGAGGAGGATTTTGGCGTTCAACAACGGTCGGTCGTCTTCAAAAGAAGATCTTTTCTTGTTCGGCGGAGGAAAGACGACGACGATGGCCGCATATAGAGTCCTCGAAGCCTCCGGCCTCAACGATGACGCTAGTTCCAACCTAATGGATTGGGGCTCCAACAATCAGTTGGCCGTGGCCCTTGGAGGTACCGTCCACTTGTTGACGTTGGATTCGAAGGACAATTCTAATTCGTCTCTTTACATAGACGAGATTGAAGCGGGAGGTGACGATGAGGTAGTAAGTTGTGTAAAGTGGGCTCCCGACGGCTGTCATATCGCCATTGGGGTCAACGATTCCATCCAGTTATGGGACTGCAGATGCAGCAGCCTGGTGAGAACCCTGAGAGACGCCGTAGGATCTCGAGTTGGGGTTGTCTCCTGGAATGGCAACATCCTTT
Organism: Scilla litardierei; assembly: GCA_030789695.1. Taxonomy (NCBI): domain Eukaryota; kingdom Viridiplantae; phylum Streptophyta; class Magnoliopsida; order Asparagales; family Asparagaceae; genus Scilla; species Scilla litardierei. The sequence continues at coordinate 730,104,381 of CM061142.1, forward strand.
CTAGTGGAGGCTCGGATGGAAGCCTTGTCATCAGCGATCCAAGATTGAAGAACTCCGCTGTCTGTGTTTACAGTTCTTGCAACACAAGTGACACAAGGGGAAGTGGAGGCCATCTCCGTCCCCATCGGGGAAGAAAGGCGATATGCGGTCTCTCCTGGTCCAACACCGGCCACCAATTAGCCGGCGGATGCAGCGACGGCCTCGTCTACGTCTGGGATGCACGGTCTCAAACCACATGGCATCCATGGATACATCGCTTCATAGGTGGCGCTGCTGCAACCGATGGTGTTGTCAGGGCTCTTGCCTGGTGCCCATTCAGGGATAGCCTGCTGGCTACCGGAGGAGGAGCCGCTGGATGCATCAAATTCTGGAGCACCCGCACCGGAAATAGTATACACACATTGCACACGGGCTCTGGACCAGTCCACGCTCTTGTCTGGAGCAAGAGCAAGCAACAGATTTTAAGCTCCTCATCCTCCTGTGCAGGCGGCGGCAGCGTGATGACCATTTGGGACTACCCTTCACTGTCTAGGACTAGGAATTTAATCGGTCACACAAATAGAGTTCTTTATCTTGCTCAGAGCCCGGATGGCTGCAGGATAGCATCGGCTGCAGGGGGTGCTGATGCGACGATTAGATTGTGGAATGCGTTTCCTCCAATACCCAAGGAAGCAGCCACGGTGGCCCCCTTCACCAATTCTCATCACACTCAAATCAGGTAACCAATGAGGTCATTATATATTCAATGGCAAAATTAACATGCTCTTGGTATACACTTCAGGCTCAAGACAGAGTTTTCACACTGACATAGCAAGGAAGTACACACCTACACGCACACACATACATGATAATGCTATATGATTTTACACCACTTCATTATGATAGATGTTTCATATGCTTTAGGACATATTTCTAGCACACAGATCACATGTATGGGAAATTGCCATTTTTAAATGTTTTCTTCTGCACTTTGCATGTGTGTGTGAATTTATGACACATTTTCCGTCACCGTATTGTATCCAACCATTCTTGTCTGAGTTCCTCATGTACAGGATAATAACTTTTTGGCGTGTTTAGGACATTTTATATGCTTGTCAATTGGTAAGACATTGTGTGCACTTTCTAACATACCATCTCACTCTGCTCCATGCATATGGGATATGGCACCTCACGGGCATTGACAATCTATGACCCATTTCATGCACTTCTAGCACACAATGTCCATGTCTCACACATTTGGGATGACATTTTTTATACATGTTGCATGCACTTGTCATATTTGTCCTTAATTTTATCATATGTTTTAATTCCCAGCAGTTATAACTCATGGTTTTATAGAATATATCAATTGCTTACATTATGTTACCTGTCATGTTGCCATATAGCTAGTTATTCTTTCTCTTTTGATTTTTTTGGTTTTTTTTCATTCGATGGGCTATAATCTAATACGTCGCTATCCTCTTCCTTTTCTATGGCAACATAGACTGGAGGTTTTCTTCTGCTAGGAGTATATACTCAATTATATTATTACAGTCCACTGCTGGGAAGCTTAGTTATCGTTATAGTGATCAGTGTGTTTCAAGATATTGCATTAAGAGTATGTACAAGATAATGAATATCCAAAACCCATGTCTTTAATAACATATATCTACAACTGCACGAGAAGTTTACATTTTCATATGTTAACATTATATTATAGACAATTTTTTTAAAAGAAAATAGATGAAGTCATTTGTTTTTCAAATAATAGTATTTAGGAAGTATATGGAAGATATTTTCCTTGTCTATATACCTTTACTTTGTTGTCATCTCCATGCCATCTATCAACTTTGTGATGTTTACGTTTCATTGGTATGAGCATATTTCTTTGCTTGTTTCTCTCTCTTGCAGGTTACAGCTTTATAGGTCATTTGCAGTGTAAGTTTTCTATATCATTGCAAATTATATATCGTTCCATTAAGTGGCCTAATCAATGTTAATCATCTCATAAGTTGCTCTTACCTAATTATGCTTTTGGCTACATGGAATGGAGACTCTCACGCTAAGGCTCATCATCTTGACAAAGAAGTAAAGGTCGCTGTCTGTCATCTCTGTTTCAGGGAAGTATTCACTTGAGCTAATGTGATGGCTTTTATTGTTTCGATCCTTTTATTTTATTTTTAGTGTTGTTCGTGATAAAGATTAGTCAGTTTGATCACATGTAGAGCCCTTCAAGCTCCAGCGAAGTTATGCCATATAGCATGTAAATCTCTCTATGTTTGTGCCATGCATATATGGAACTCGGCAGGTCTGCATATGTGTCATACAGTTCGCATACGTGTCATTAACTATTTGTAGCATAAATTCTAATCTCAGACACTTTAAATGCATGTTTTATGTTCTCGGCAATGCGTAAACTATGGGTGCTTTTGTTTTCTTGCGAGAAACCATGATTATGACATATTTCATTGGAATAGTAAAGGGGGAATATGACATTAAACTTGTTTTGCACCCATATTTTACCATGTACCTTTTGTTTTATTGTTTAACATTTGTGCCTTCCTCGGATCTGTTGTCAGCACCTATTTTTTTTTCAACTGACCTGCTGATACATGCATGGGAAATGTAGGATAAAAATTTCAAGTGTTTTGTCTATATAACCTGATAGTGCATGCATGTAAAATGTAGGATACGATCTTACTGTTCATGCACCAGATGTTTGATATCACGAGTAGTGGTGGTGGCGGTATTCGCTACTTTAGGCATGCTACCTAAAGCTATTGGATAAGAAGTTCAACAGCCTAGGCCTATATAGCATTTGTGTACTAATACAAATTTATGAGAAGCTAATGTCAATATTAGTCTAGTTTGGAAATTCTCAAATTTTTATTTATGGGTACAAAAGAAGAAACAGCAGCGGAGGCAGCAGCTTCGCATTGGTTTGTCGTAGTCATGTCCTGATTTAAAAGGATTTGCCAAGTGAAATTTACCCTGGGCTTGTCTATATGTCGAGCTGGACTAAACAGCTAGTTGCTTTAGTTGAAGTATTTAGCGCGTGCAAGATGAGAATGACCTTAACTAGTTTTGGAATTTATAGAAGGAAAGAAAACATAATTATGTTTCTCAGTGAAGATTTTCACTGATTCTGTTTTTGATTTCTCATGATGTCCATTGCATGGTGTTTGTTGTATTAAGATGATGAATTGTGTTATTACTAATTGCTGATGCTTCTGGAAAACTTTTTTGGTTGGTTGGAGTAAGGATGTTCTAACTGTAAAACCCTTTGTTCTAGTATGAGACTCATCAGTAGGCTTAATATCTGAGAACTTTTTTTCTTTCTTTCCTTCCTATTTAATTACTGCAGTGCTCTGCTTTCTCCTTAGAAATAGTATTAAATTCTTGTTTAACAAAAGTGATTAAATTAATCCAATTCCCCCCCCCCCCCCCCCCCCCCTCTCTCGACAGTTTTAGATCCCAATTCAGTCATCATTGGCGCTATACTAACTCCTGATTCCATATTATGCTTTGAGACAGCTCGAAGATCTATTTCCCAATGTGGCAGAGCCCAGGAAGCATATGGAGTCTTGCGGAGAACAAAACTGGAGTACTTCATAAACCATCACTTGTATTCAAGCTTCTTGTAAGCCAAGAAATATAGTGGCATTGGACTGCTTGTTAATGAATAATTGTGTGTTAATAATATCATGTGATGTTTCGTGATGTTCCTCAAGAGTGATGGTCGTTATTGTTAGGCCGCTTTCTTTACAATTTTGATATTGGTTCAAGTTTACGTGATTGTGTGTAATGAACGGGTAATTCATCATTTTGCTACCTGTAATTGACTCGTTCGTTATCCACCCATGTTTTGAATTATTGATGTATGAGTGATCATTTCCTGTTAAAAATTGGCCTCTTTGATGAAGAACAAATGGATATCAAGTACGTATGCACCTTTGAATTTTTTTTATCGTTTACTACTAAGCTATGCTTGGGGAAATATTTTTAAAAAACATAAACAACCAAAAGCTTGCGGCCAGTTAGCGTACCTTTACCGCCAATAAATGGTTCACTCCTTTAAATGGTAAGAACAGTTCACTGGTTATGAAACCGTCCCTCCTGATACAACCCTGGGTTCTCAGTTATTTACTTTGATTGTCAAGTCCAAGTACAAGCTCACAACATCGGCCTAACAACCCAAAGGTCCAAACGGCCTAACAACCCAAAGGTCCAAACGGGAGGCCAACCGCTTCTCCCGAAAGCTCAGCTAGCCGTTGGTCTCCTACATTTAAAGGGTCGACTCATAATGCAAACATCAATGGACGACCGTTAGTCTCGTCATCAATACCGACAGCTCGTGTCGAATGCTATAAATCGTAATCAATGCTCGGACGTTACATGAGTGTAGCATCCACACGACCATCGCCTATAAATAGTCTCTCAAACAACGAGAGACATGTGATTCTCATAGAACTAACACTCAGGTACTCTGACACTCGGTTTCTGTTCCACCTAACCTTACAGTTTCTACATAGCTCGGACTGAGAACTAGTAGGTACTCTGACACTCGGTTTCTGTTCCACCTAACCTAACAGTTTCTCCATAGCTCGGACTGAGAACTAGTGAACCGCCTCCCAACAGGTTGGACATAGATCCACCGAGCCGCCTCAAGTCATCCAGTGACTTAAGCATCGGAAGGGATTAGGTCGGATCTGGGGTCCGGCCCCTTGATCAGCCTCCTATGTTGCACATAGCTTGGACATTGCTCGGACCCGCCTCACATAGCTCGGATCGGAGCCCATTCAACTCATGACTAGCTCATCCAGTGTCAAAACTATTGGGGTTTGAGAGACCCTTAGGGCATAAATCTATGCCCGTCCTACGTCGGACGGACGATAGAAATAAAATATAGCAGCGGAAAACAGATTATTAAACACTTCAATAAAAAGCCTCTAAGGATATCATGGACCCTAGTCAGGATCTCTACTATCTTAGGGTGGGTCTGACCAGCCCCAAAATAGATTTAAACTACTACACCAATATAAATATGAAAGCATTAAAAAGAACATATCTGGACCTTCGCTTCCGCAGAAAACGAAGCGTCGTTTTCAGCAACTACTTTAGCTCCCCGAAGCAAGCCGCCTCCGCGCCTCTGAGACTGGTCCATTCGAAGCGAGTCGATATCGCGCCTTCGAGCCAATCACTCGCTGGAGAAAGTTTCACTTGAGTGTGATCCGCATCAAAGACTTTGAATCTAATCCAATCCTCCTCCTCGTCTTGCTAGGACGCGAACGGAGGAACGAAAGGATTATATGATGAAAGAATAATTTTTGTCTCGGAACGAGCGTGCTCAAAACTTTTTGGAGCTACTCGATTTGGAGACTTGGTGCAAATTTTCCAAGGGGAGCCAGCCCCTATTTATATAGGAGGCCGGACTCCTTGCTCGTCTCTCGAGCAATGTGGGACTAATAAATTAGGGGAGAAAATTAAATTAGTTTTGCCTTACACTAAGGCTAAACTTCAACGAATTTTCTCTCCCTCACCGTTGAGCTTCGCAAGTGATACAACCTATCAATCGAAGAGCTATGAACGATGAACGCATAGAAACAAACGACGCTTCAATTCGACTTTTTTTGACCCCTCAAACAATAGCTCAAAGTTGAGAAAAGGTCACAAAAAACCAAAAATGCTGCCGTCATTAAGCTGATTAGGGGTTTTGGAGTGTTGGTCCCGCTGGTGGGGCCCACCGGCCAGCTGGGGGTGCCCACCCGCGCGGGCGGGTCTGACCCGCCCACTGGGCGGGTGGGCGGGACCCGCCTGTATACGCGGGTGGGCTTAGCCCACCTTGGTGGGCGGGTCTAACCCGCCCAGCCCGCTTGGGCTGGGCCAGTCGGCTCAGTCTGGGTTAGGCTGGGCTAGAACTGAACAAAAGCCTAGTTCTGGCCTTTTGGGCTATAACTTGAGCTATATAGCTCCGATTGAGCCGATTGCAGATCCGTTTGAAAACATGGTTAGAATGGGACTATCCCAAGAACCCATGTAACCTTTTCTATGCCTTCTGTTTTGCTAAATATTCTCGTAAACATTTTACAATATATTTGCAACCCTTTTGCATCATATGCAATAATCCATCATAGCATTATTCTAATGCTCATATCGCAAACCTTTTGCGACACTATTAAATCCCTTTTAATATAGACTTAATGTCACAAACTCTTTGTGACTTTAATTTTTCTCGTGCACCCGAGTGCACTCCTTCTGAATCCTTCCTATTACTAAGACGCAAATCCCACTCGGTGTGGGACCCTACATCCTGATCCTACTATAGGTCGAGGCTCGAAACCCCTAGACGCTAGTGACCACAACTAGCAGGTGTCGCTCCTGTTTTGGCATCATAATTATGGGATTGACCCATTGACAAAAGTTTCGTCGGGATCACTCTGACTGTGTCCGTGATGAATACCGCAGTTAGAGTCCCTTCGTTATAACTATGCCACTGCATATCCTAGGGTATATAGTAAACTGTCAACCATATTAGCTAGCAATGGTCAGCATACTTCAGTTTTTGATATGTCCATGTTGTACTTCCTACAACATACCCTGGCCGAGGTTTAGCACAAAGAACAATACTGAGCCTATGACACTAACGTCCTATTAATGGAAGAGACGAATCATATCTTAGTCACTACTTACCTCGTATGCTTCAAGTGTCACCCGACCTAAGACCTTTCAACGAGTGAAGACTCGAGGCTAGATCATGGATTTAAGTGACACCGTACACGCACAGGTTCGTACAATGACCTCAAATCTAAAGGACTAACTAGCCTATCATCACCAGGAGTTCATAATGTCATTTTAGTTAAGGTTAACCATTTGATAACTCTTTATTGGGTTGTTCAATGGACTCATTCTCTAATGATCACCTGTGCCTTGTCTCCGACTTTGCCAGATCGAATGATTATGAGATCATCAGTACCCTTTAGGTTAGACAAAGACACAATGGTCTGTCCGATGTGCCGATATCCTATTCTCGACACATCTATGACCATGAACGTTTTAAGAATTAAGTTCATATCAGTTATTCACTTCGCATAATCAAGATCTCTATCTAGATATGTGTATGACCTTACTTTAAGAAAATTATCCAAGTATTAAAAAACATTTTAATCATACTAGGATAATTAGTACCATATATATTTGAACAATATGTTTTCTAGGATACATTGCTTTGAGGGCATCTATCTTCCTATAAAGATAGCTGCCCACATCACCCCACGTTAGAAACTGAAGAGTTTTGATGGATCCTTAGGGCATTATTCTATGCACGTCCTTTGTCGGACGGACGATAGAGGCAGAATAACATGCAGCGGAAAATTAATCGTTAAACTATTTAACAAACAACACAAAGGATTCAAGACCCTAGTTAGGATCTTTGCTATCTTGAGGTGGATCTGACCACCACAAGATAGATCTAAACTACTACAATATAATTAAATAAAAGCTTTTAAAGTACATACCTGGACCTTTGATTGCACCGACAAAGTGTACCCAATCGCCTTCTGCTCCCCAAGCTAGCCGCCTCTGCGCTCTCGAACCGATCCACCCGAAGCGAGACGACACCGCACCTCTGGGCCAACCACTTGCCGAAGAAGATTTCACTTGAGTGCGATCCAACGTCTTAAACTTTGGATCGAATCCAAATCCTTCTCGTCGTTTTGCTAGAACACGAGCGAAGGAAACCGAAGAAAAGGAGGCGAGAATAATTTTTCGTCTCGAACTGAGCATGCTCAAAACTTTTTTGAGCTACTCAATTTCAGAGACTTGGTGCGAGTTTTCAAGGAGAGTGTTCTCTCCTATTTATATAGGCAGCCGACCCCTCCCCTTCTCATCATATACGATGTGAGACTAATTTAAAATATGAGAATTAATTAAGTTGGTTTGCTTTTCATAAAGGCTAAACTTTAACTAATTAATTCTCCCTCACCGTTGAGCTTTAGAAGTAATAGAACATATCATTTTCTATGAATGGTGCGCAATGAACAGTGGCAACGAATTCTGACTTCGTTTGACCCATCAAACAATTGCTCAAAGTCGAACAAAAAGCCACAATTCGGGTGAATTTCATAGCAGTCGCAACCCTCCTAGGGTTTCTGGATTGTGGGCCCTGCAGGTGGGGCCCACTGGCCAGCTAGGCGTGCCCTTTGGGCACGCCCAGTCAAAAACTAGGCGCAGACCGTGCCTGGCGCGCAGGCTGGCCCATCCGCTCCTGTGCGGGCGGGTCAGACCCCCTGACAGGCAGGCTGGCCCCCCTGCAGAGTGGGTGGGCTCACGCCAGAGTCTGCCAAGCGGGCTCTAGCTTGAGCCTGCTATTTTGGCGGGCTTGGACTTGCCCTATCCAGTTGGGCGGGTAGCCCAGTCCAACTGAGTCAGGTCAGGCCAGAACTGGGCAAAAGCCCAGTTCTGGCCTTTTGAGCCATAACTTGAGTTCTATAACTCCGATTGGGCCGATTCCAGATTCATTTGAAATCATGGTTCGAATAGAACCATCCCAAAGAGCCATCTATCCATTTCTATGCATTTATATGTTTCAAAATATCATCATAAACTATTTATAATGTATGTTAAACCTGTTTGCATCATATGACATAGTCCCATTCAGCATTCTACTAATGCTGAAGTCGCAAACATTTTGCGACATTATTAAATCTCATTTAATGTCAAAAACTTATGCGACCATATTAAATCCTATTTAATATAGATCGAATTAATGTCACTTACTCTTAGTGACTTCATTTATTCTCGTGCACCCGAGTGCACTCCTCCTAAATACTTCCTATTACTAAGACGCAAACCGAACTCGGGGTGAGACCATACAGCCTAACCTTACTACAGGTTGGAGCTTGAAACTCCTAGACGATAGTAACCACGAGCAGCAGGTGTCGTCCCTGTTTCAGCATAATAATTACATGATTGACCCATCAACAAAAGTGCCGACGGTATCACTCTGACTGTGTCAGTGATGAATACCGCAATTTTAGTCCCTTCGTCATGACTATGTCTGTAACGACCTGCTCTCGGGGCCCGTTACTTATTTGATATTTTCGTAGGTACTGCAGTTAACCAGTGAAAACAAAATAGCCACGATGCAGATATGTACAAAAAATACTCAAATAGTGTCCAATTATTACAATCCATACTGTTCAAAAATGTTCCAATAAGATACATGAAAGAAAAAAAATATACATCTGAGAAATAACTCCAAAAGCTGCGGTCTCAGGGTCGAACTCTGGTGCTATTAGCTCAAAAACATTTACCTCAACATGTACGGCGTCTGCGGTACCACGAAAATGGAACCGTAGGTAAGTCACAACAATTCTAAATAAAGAAAAGAAGCAGTGCACAAGAACAAGCAATCCAGAGTGAAAGTAAAGTACTGAGCAACAACTATACACAACTGAGTAGTAAAGGTAAACTGAACTGAGAGAACAAGCTATACTGTGGTAGTGCAAGTGTAAAGCAGGATGAGCAAGCGAAACATGCTACAGCTGTAGCTAAAAGTAAGACAAGTAAAGTACTGTGACTGCACAGGTGTGGTAAGTAACGTGCATGGAATGTGTAAGTAAAGGTGACTGTTCAGAAGTGCATGTGACGTGTAAAGTAAAGGTGACTGTGGAAAAGTAACTACACTACGTGACTCAAGTCAGAGAATACAATATGTGACCATTGAGTTCATCTCTTGCCTGGTTGTGCTTACCCGACGAATGCCAAAACACAGGCACGGTACATGTATTTTGCCGAAACTCAGGCAGCAGGACGAGATGCCGAAACTCAGGCAGCGGGACGAGAAGATTGAACTCCAGTCACTCCCATACTCTCTCAAACTATGAGTTACACCAAAAACCCCAGTGAAGTGTCAACTGTTCTATGTACATGTTTTTTACGGGATGTTTCACAAGATGTTGCATACGGTGTATCACACGATGCTAGTCAACCCAAGTCCACTAGTTCACTTTCTTATTGAAAACCAGAAAGTTAGAAATTCTTTTCAAAGCAGGTTGGGCCAAGCGAAGTGAGGATAAAGACAAGTCAAACATTCGGGGTGTCGATTCCATGCTTCGAGCATGTAATAGTATTGTTTAGCACACAATTTATCCAAGTTGATGGTTATGTGCTACAACCACTAAAGTTGAAAGTTGGCAAAGTAATCTGTAGTTGATTACTTTCCTATTAGATTAGGTCTCTAGTTCGGTTCAGGGCGGATAACCGTTCTGAGGCTATAAGTAGTGTTCTTAACACTAACTAATTTTCTAATTCTAGAATTAGTCGTGACTTACTAAATTCGAGGCTGTCGTAGCTAGTCGGAATTGGATCTAGGGCTTCCACGGAAGCTGGTGCACAAGAATTTGTACCTGCAACACAAGAAAATACTCATTAATGAATACACTATTTTCTATCTATTTAACTTGATTGTTTTGATTTTATAAACGATCGAAACGGTGTCGAAAAACATTCTAATTTTTTATATAGGCTAGATATGAGGAAAATAATTTTACTGCATGAGGAAATATTTTTCAGAAGCTTCTGTTAATTTTTATAATTTTTAGAAGCTCAAAATCAATTTTAAAACTAATTTTATTAAGGTAATGTAATTATTCAATAATTTATTTTGGATGCAATACTAATCAGAACGATTCAAGTGAGCTGTCAAAATGACCGTCTCGAAGAGTTCTACAACATATATTTTTCTCACGTTTCAGTGTACGTGAAAATTAGAAGCTACGGATTTTTAAAAGGAATTTACGTATTTAAGTTTTAGGGTTAAAAATTTATTCTGAAAAAACTAAGCATCTGATCGAGATGAGATCAGTGCCATTGGATCCAGAATGTCATTTCTGATTTTCTGGGCCTAGTCTTGTAATTTTCCTACACTTATATTATTTATTATCAATTTTTCATCAAAAAGTCCATATTATATAATTATTAAAATACGCGTATCCGTGTTTTATACGAAAATACGTTTAAGAAAACGTATTCAATTACGTTTCACCTCTTCGTTCTTTTCTGCATGCAACGGGGAGTGGGATGCCTTCGTCGACGGTGGCGAGGCGACGACGGCTTCGGGCGGACGGCGGCGACGGCGATGATGTGGGAGGCGAAGAGCGAAGGTGGTGGACGTCGAAGGGAGCTCGGGGAGCAGCAACGAGCGGGGTACGGCGGGTAGCGGCACTCGACGATGAGAGGGCGACAGTCGACGGTGATGGAGGCGAGCTTGGCACGGTTTTAGCGGGCGGAGTGGAGTATTGGTGTCGCTGCTGCGGCGTCGAGCGGTGGGAGTCACGGGCAGGCCGTCGGTGACTTCGGTTGGGTTACCGGAGCCCCGAGGTGACTGGGGGTTGCTTGCGGGTCGTTGTCGGCGGTGGATCACGGAGCGAGGGGAGCGCCGGGGGGGGGGGGGCGCTGGAGGCGTCGCTGCGGGCTTGGGGGTTTGCGTCGAAGACGAAGGGGGGTGGTCGAGCGTGGCAGTGAGGCATGGGTTCGTGTCACCGGAGCTCCGAGAGACAGGGGGAGGAGCTCTATCGATGGTATTGCCGTTAGAGGGAGGAGGGAAGGAGATCGAAGGTTGAGGTCGGAGACGAGGGGAGGTCACTGTGAGCTTGTCGGAGACGGTGGCTACGTCGCGGTGGCGTCGGAGCTCGCCTCGAGCTTGGGGAGGTGGGTTGACGAAGAGAGCTCTTGACAGAGCTTGGGTGCCGTTGATGCACGAAGGGAGGAGGGAGAGGCCTCGTCGGAGAAGATGAAGAGGGGGGAGAGCGAAGGGTGAGAGGTTCGTGGATGAATACGCGGTCGAGGGCTTCGAACGAGAGAATGAGAGAGAGGGAGAGGCAGTGGGGAGAGGAGTTCGCCGTTTTGAGGAGAGAACGGGAGAGAGTGTGCCTGAGTGTGTGAGGCTAATCAGAGGATTAAATAGGATTAAATAGATAGTTAAATATTAAATGGTACTTTAGTTAGTCAAAAGCTTTTAATGCAATTAGGTGAGCTCTTGACTAAGTGTGGAATTTGGGGTTAGGGGGATGAACATGACATGGGAATGAAATAAACGTGTAATCACGTTTAAAGTTTGAGATGGGTTAAGGGTAATTAAGTAATAATTAAAACGGTAATTCATAAAAAAGTAGTTAATTTAGAATAGAAATTACGATTTTGCCACTGGAGTCAATCGACTCCGAAAATTACGAAAATATAGCCACGGGATCGTATGTCACGAGGATCGTGACTACGAGGTCCATTTCAGGGGTTGAGCTACTGAGATACTAGTTTTAAGCCAAAAAGTTTAGGAAGCGGGTGTGCGGGTTTTCTATTAATTTGACTTCAGAAAATTACGAAATTAATGTGAAAAGTCCTAAATGATTACATGATGATACTGTAGAAGTTTGAAAATATTTTGATGTTGTTTGTATAGAAAATTAATTCGTTAAACCAAAACAGTAATAAATGAAAATGGATTTTTATCAAAATTGTTTAGAGGTATTTGATGAAATCCGGACTTACTAAAATACTTCATAACTAGTCTGATACTTCAAAATATTTTTATAAGAAATTTTTGAAATCGTAAAACTCCTGACGAACTATTATAAAATAGTTTGAAAAAATTTTGAAAATACATGAATACGTAAATAGTTGTATTGAAAAATACAAGTCGTTACATCCTACCCTCTTTAAAATAATTCCGTCCTCGGAATTTATTAAATAGATAATCTTTGTTATGAAGAAGATCAAGCAAATAAATGATGATAATGATCTAATAAATCAGGTTGTAAATAACATGAAATATAATGTGATATCATAGCATCAAGAAAACAAGAGATGATGTTTCTGAATACTTACTATTGACATCACCATAGCTTCCGTAACTAGTCCTGAGACCAGTATCATCATAATAATTATCTCGAATTTTCAAGTAGCCAAAATAAAAATGGCGTTACATGAAAATGATAGCTACTATGATAACTTCTGTTCGAACTTGGAACTTAAGGTGATAAGTCAGTAACAAGCTATATAAACCACATCAAAAGGTAGGAAGATGACGTTCGCCCTTCAAAATCTTCTCATTCAACGAACATTAGTCGATACTCTTGCGCCAGGATCCATTCTTCCAAGAGCACTCCAATGTTAGGATGTATCCATTCATTTCGCAACAAATCATCCAACCGAGCCAGAAGCTTAGGTGGCTTGTGTGAAAGTGCATATGATATTGATTAGGTGCTTGTCACCAGATCGAATAAAACTCGTGGACGTGTTCCAAATTAATCATATGAGATCATTCAGAAATACGTCCATGAGATCTCGAATTACTCAACAGATTTCTCATGGCTCAATTTCCATCGCAGTTGTCACTGCCTCTGTAGATCTGGCCCAACTTCGCTAGTCCTTCTGATCTGCTCCCGTTGTCGGACTCGAACTTCGGATGCTACCCTCCTTAAAATAGACGTAGCTAGAGTTCAAGCGAACTAAAAATAGAAGGATTCTAAAAAGGCCAATCGAAAGGTCATTAAGCTAAAGGAAGGGTGATGATGAAAGAATGGTTCAACTTATGAAAAACCAATCTAACTGCTAGCAAATGAGGTTACTAGGGAAGGTATATCCAAAGAATGGAACACGAATTTCTAGGCAAGGGTTAAGAGTTCAAAGAAGATGATAAGAAGCAAAGAAGACCTAATGAGGCGGGGTAATAAGGATGCTTCACCTGTATACCCAATACAGGTGAACACTCGAGACAACCAGCACTCGAGAGTTCAATTTGAGTATTTTATATTGTACATACTGATCTTACTATATTGTTCACGAGGTATTTAGCGGGGACCTGCGTGGGCCACCAAACCTGTAACGACCTCCTCTCGGGGTCCCGTTACTTATTTGATATTTTCGCAGGTCCTGCAGTTAACCAGTGAAAACAAAATAGCCACGATGCAGAGATGTACAAAAATACTCAATATTGTCCAATTATTACAATCCATACTGTACAAAAGTGTTCCAATAAGATACATGAAAGAAAAAATATACATCTGAAAATAACTCCAAAAGCTGCGGTCTCAGGGTCGATATCTGGCGCTATTAGCTCAAGAACATTTACCTCCACATGTACAACATCTGCGGTGCCACGAAAATGGAACCGTAGGTAAGTCACAACAATTCTAAATATAGAAAAGAAGCAGTGCACAAGAACAAGCAACCCAGAGTGAAAGTAAAGTACTGAGCAACAACTGTACACAACTGAGTAGTAAATGTAAACTGAACTGAGAGAACAAGCTGTACTGTGGTAGTGCAAGTGTAAAGTAGGATGAGCAAGTGAACATGCTACTGTTGTAGCTAAAAGTACGACAAGTAAAGTACTGTGACTGCACATGTGTGGTAAGTAACATGCATGGAATGTGTAAGTAAAGGTGACTGTGCAGAAGTGCATGTGACGCGTAAAGTAAAGGTGACTGTGGAAAAGTAACTACACTACGTGACTCAGGTCGGAGAGTACAATATGTGACCATTGAGTTCATCTCTTGCCTGGGTGCGCTTACCCAGACGAGAAGATTGAACTCCAGTCACTTCCATACTCTCTCAAACTATGAGTTAACCCAAAAACCCCAGTGAAGTGTCAAGTGTTCTATGTACATGTTTTATACGGGATGTTTCACAAGATGTTCCATACGGTTTATCACACGATGCTAGTCAACCCAAGTCCACTGGTTCACTTTCTTATTGAAAACCAGAAAGTTAGAAATTCTTTTCAAAGCAGGCTGGGCCAAGTGAAGTGAGGATAAAGACAAGTCAAACATTCGGGGTGTCGATTCCATGCTTCGAGCATGTAATAGTATTGTTTAGCACACAATTTACCCAAGTTGATGGTTGTGTGCTACAACCACCAAGGTTGAAAGTTGGCAAAGTAATCTGTAGTTGATTACTTTCCTATTAGATTAGGTCTCTAGTTCGGTTCAGGGTAGATAGCCGTTCTGAGGCTATAAGTAGTGTTCTTAAGTTCTTACGAGGACACTAACTAATTTTCTAATTCTAGAATTAGTCGTGACTTACTAAATTCGAGGCAGTCGTAGCAAGCCGGAATTGGATCTAGGGCTTCCACAGAAGCTGGTGCACAAGAATTTGTACCTGCAACACAAGAAAATACTCATTAACGAATACACTATTTTCTATCTATTTAACTTGATTGTTTTGATTTTATAAACAATCGAAACGGTGTCAAAAAACGTTCTAAATTTTTATATAAGCTAGATATGAGGAAAATAATTTTACTGCAAGAGAAAATATTTTTCAGAAGCTTCTGTTAATTTTTATAATTTTTAGAAGCTCAAAATCAATTTAAAAACTAATTTTAATTAGGTAATGTAATTATTCAATAATTTATTCTGTATGCAATACTAATCGGAACGGTTCAAGTGAGCTGTCAAAATGATCGTCTCGAAGAGTTCTACCACATATATTTTTCTCACGTATCAGTGTACGTGAAAATTAGAAGTTACGGATTTTTAAAAGGAATTTACGTATTTAAGTTTTAGGGTTAAAAATTTATTCTAGAAAAACTAAGCATCTGATCGTGATGAGATCGGTACCATTGGATCCAGAATGTCATTTCTGATTTTCTGGGCCCAGTCTTGTAATTTTCCTACCCTTATATTATTTATTATCAGTTTTTCATCAAAAAGTCCATATTATATAATTATTAAAATATGAGTATACACGTTTTATACGAAAATACGTTTAAGAAAACGTATTCAATTACGTTTCACCTCTTCGTTCTTTTCCGCATGCAACGGGGAGCGGGATGCCTTCGTCAACGGTGGCGAGGCGGCGACGGCTTCAGGCGGACGGCATCGACCTGAGGCGATGACGGCGACGGCGGGGGAGGTAGAGAGCGAAGGTGGTGGACATCGGAGGGAGCTCGGGGAGCAGTAATGAGCGGGGTACGGTGGGTAGCGGTGCTCGGCGATGAGAGGGCGACAGTCGACATCGATGGAGGCGAGCTCGGCGTGGTTTCAGCAGGTGGAGGGGAGTATTGGTGTCGCTGCTACGGCGTCAAGCGGTGGGGGCATGGGCAGGCCATCGGCGACTTCGGTTGGGTCACCAGAGCCCCAAGGTGACTGTGGGGTTGCTTGCAGGTCGTCGGCAGCGGTGGAGCACGGAGCAAGGGAGCGGGGGGGAGCTGGAGGTGTCGCTGCGGGCTTGTGGGTTTGCATCGAAGATGAAGGGGGGTGGTCGAGCGTGGCGATGAGGCATGGGTTCATGTCACCGGAGCTCCGAGAGATAGGGGAGGAGCTTTGTCGATGGTGTTGCCGTTAGAGGGAGGAGGGAAGGAGATCGGAGGTTGAGGTCGGAGATGAGGGGAGGTCACAACGAGCTTGTCGGAGACGGTGGCTACGTCGGGGTGGCATTAGAGCTCTCCTCGAGCTTGGGGAGGTGGGTTGATGAAGAGAGCTCTTGACAGAGCTTGGGTGGCGTTGATGCACGAAGGGAGGAGGGAGAGGCCTCGTCGGAGAAGACGAAGATGGGGAGAGAGCGAAGGGTGAGAGGTTCGGGGATGAATACGCGGGTCGAGGGCTTCGAACAAGAGAATGATAGAGAGGGAGAGGCAGTGGGGAGAGGGGTTCACCGTTTTGAGAAGAGAACGGGAGAGAGAGTTGTGGGAACAACGATCTAGGATCTCTAGTTTGATGATGACAAACTTTGTGTTATACATAACGTGTGTGCTAAGTGTGTTTCAGGAAAGACGAAACGATAATCTTCTCAATAGTTGGAGTAATTGCTAATCATATAGCAAGTTGAATGAAGAAGAGGTTGGGTGCACGAGTCCAAATTGGACTTGGTCACAGTTGATTTCAAGGGAGATTTTGATCATACCAATTAGAGACTTGGTCAACGTCCTACTCCTATTCAAAGAGGATGATAAAAGGCCTAGGTCAAAGGCCGAAAGCAATAATCCCCAGGCCAAAATTGTGGTTTCTCCCAAGAGCTATACACAGCCGAAACTTCTTTCAAAAGTTTTGTGTGCATTGAAAACAAAAATGACCCAGGCTGCCGCATGCTTTCAAAAACAAAACAATGGGTTTTGTTGTTTTTTTGTGACAAATGTTTTAAGAGGTGCATTTTTAGTGCCTTCATGCAAAAAAAATCCACAAGGCCCATAAACATTGCCTGCCGCACAATTCCATAGTGAGGATCTCTAAAACCCTTTTTAAGGAGTTATTTTTTTAAAAAAAAGGTGTGCAGCCGCCGGCCTATAAAATACGACCAGTGCTTCAACAAAAAACCCTCTCTCTTGGCCAATCCCTTTTTCGAGCCGGTCATCTTTATTCCCCTTTGCAAATTTCAAGAGGAGGCCGGCAATTTCTAAGAAGAGGGGAACTTTTTACAAGCTGCCGAATTATTTTTGAGTCACCTTTTGATTACTTGTATCTTTGCAGGTGGTGCCGCATGATTCAAATATTTCCAAGAGCTGCACACAAAAAAGGTTTGCAAGGTATTTTCTTTTGTGATCAAAGCTTTACAAGAGAGCAACTGAAATATTGTTTTCATGGGCTGACATTGGAAACGAAAGTTGTTTAGGGATTAAAAGTTTTTTTTACTGTTTTGGATTTATTTTCATGCAAGCACATGAATTAGGAAAGCAAAAATTGAAAGGCAGGACTCATTATTGTATTAAAAAGGGGGTGCTGTGATCCCTTAATTATTTATTGGTTAAGCTCCTTTTTAATTAAAGACTAATTGTCTACTTTTAGTTGTGTGCAGTTTTTTTTAACAGACTTTCTGTGAAGTGTTGCAAATTTCAAGAGGCCGTAAATTTCAAAGACCTAGGCCGAAGATCTCTCACACAAAAATTCCTGAGGTGCCGAAAGTTGCAATATTTTTGGGGGGTGCCGCAATGACGTATCAATTCAAAGGCAAGGCACCATCTTGCTAGGAGCGAGGAGATCGCAACTTGAGGTGCGAAGAGATAGGAGACTACGACATCTACGCCAGACGAATGCTGGCCCGTGCTTATTGACGAAGACATCACTGCTGCACAATCTGAGCTTTCTAAACTCAATACTTTATTATTTTGTATAGGAATTGTGATAGATCTTTGTAGGGAAAATTTTACCATCTGTGTTACTTTTTGGGGACCTGACGACTTTGGGAGTTGTCACGGAGGGAGAGCATCTGACTAGATTGAGAGTGTAGAGCACGTGGTGTACGTACGAGCTAGGTGAGAGTAGATTTGGGATCTTGACTCATTGTAGCTATACTTGATTACATATCTATCTAGTAGTTGCTTTCGGGGCTGGAGTAGGTCGTGGGGACGACCGAACCAGGGTATATCTGTGCGTATTCTGTGATTGCTATAACTGCGTGGGATTTCTCGTGGGTTGCACGAGAATTTTTATTAGCCTATTCACCCCCCCTCTAGGCTACGATCCAGATCCAACAAGTGGTATCAGAGCCAGTTTAGAGGATCTAGTCTAGATTTTTAGATGACCATGAATATATCTGATTGTGCTTTTGCTGAGGGTCAGTCTATAGCCCGTCCACCTAAGTTTAACGGTGTAGACTTTGCATATTGGAAGGCTAGGATGAAAATATATTTAGTGTCTATAGATTATGATGTGTGGGATATTGTTGAAAATGGTTATAATCTACCCACTATTAAAATTGAAGACACTGTTATGAATAAGCCTAAAGACAAGTGGGATTTAGCCGATAAGAAACTTTATACTCTTAATGGTAAAGCTATGAATGCGCTTATATGCTCTCTTAATAAATCTGAGTTTAATCGTATCTCACATTGTCTGACTGCGCAGGAAATCTGGCATACTCTGGAGGTGACACACGAGGGAACATCGCAAGTAAAGGAATCCAGACTTGTGTTGCTTTGCACAGAATACGAGAGCTTCCGCATGCTACCAACAGAATCTGTGAAAGAGATGTTTGCGAGGTTCACGGACATCGTCTACAAATCCAGTTCCCTCGGTAAGCCATACTCTAGCCATGAACAAGTACGAAAGATCTTAAGGGCGCTACCAAGCTCGTTCAGGCCTAAAGTCACCGCTATTCAAGAAGCTAAGGACTTATCAACAATGAAAGTGGAGGACTTGATAGGCAACCTAATGTCACATGAGCTTGCGTTACAGAGTATAGAAGCCAGATAGAAACCTGAAGAGAAGACCAAAGCTTCCACACCATTAGCTCTTCAAGCTAACGACGACGATCTTGATGAAGAGCAAGCTTTAATGGTCAGAAATTTCAGGAGATACATTCAGACTGATCAAGGAAGATCTGAAATGGGAAAAAGGTTCATTCGTTCTAATAATTCTAATTTTGGTAGAAATTTCTCTGATAAGAAAGCTATTAATAGAAGCGAATGTTTTAAATGCAGGAAGAAAGGGCACCACATAAAAGATTGCCCACAACAACACACAGCTCAAGTTGCAAAAGGAAAAACGAAAGTGCTAACGTGGGACATGGATAGCGAAGCCGAGGATGAGGAGGAGGAAGTTGAAATCTACTTTGGCTTGGCATTGATGGCCAAACACAATGAGGTAGAATCTCCCACTAAAGCCGAACTTTTAGAAATCTGTAAAGGAATGCAACATAGAATTGATGAGCTAGAAGATGATGTGGAATGTTATAGAAATGATAATTTTGATATGCAACAAACTGAGTATGACATGTCCATAGAAATGAAAAATCTTAAACAAGAACTTGTTGCATGCAAATCTACCATTACCATGTTAGAAAAAGAGAAAGCTAGCTTGCCTGAAAAAATTGATTGTCTTTCATGTTCCTCTTTACTAAAAGATATTAGCATGCATAAGCAAGAATTGATAAAGCTTGGAACTGAGAATGAATTGCTGTCTGAAAAGATTAACATGCTAAATCTTGAACTTAAAGAAAAAATGAGGGATTTTGAAAAGAAAGAAGAGGAAAACAAGCAAGCTTTCATCAGTAAATGCACTTTGCTTGTGAATGAAAATGATATCTTGAAATCCAAAGTCACCACCCTAGAATTGTCATTAAAAAGATTTTCCATAGGAAAACAAAATTTGGATATCATTCTTGGAAATCAATTGTATGGCAATAATAGACGTGGCCTTGGATTTAGTGCTAAAAATGTTGAAAAGCCTAAGTATAAAAAATTTCACAATGTGCCTTCCATTGCTAAAAATGTTTACGCAAAGTGTTTTACGTGTGATAGTGTTGGTCACACATCGTACTATTGCAAATATAGGAACTCCAATATTAAATTCAAACAAGTATGGGTTCCTAAATCTTTGTTGACTAACACTAGTGGACCTTGTTGGATTCCAAGGTCACACACGACACCTCTTTTGTAGGTGGATGGAAATTTGACGAATAGCAATAAATTGAATGTCTCATTATTTTTTAGCTCCTTAGTCAAACGGCGACACGAAGGTATATCTCATTCTTTTGAACTTAATGCATACCTTCATATCATGTTTTTCTTAACATTTTTGTGTGCTTGGATTTTCTTTGTTTTTGTTTTGTCTGCTTGATTGTTTTTAGCATTTTTTTAGTTCATTATAAAAAAAATGAAAAAGACAAAAGCAAAAAAAAATGAGCTTATTGCATACCTTCCTCTTTGCATTATTCTAGTGATATAAATGAATGATGATCATATCCTTGTAGAAAGTGTTGTATTATTATCATGGCTACATGCGTATGTTTTATTTCTTAATAGCCATGCCAAGTTCGATGAATTGATAATATGATTTCTACACCTACTTTCACTTCCACGAATATTAGACTATGTCGTACTTTTGGAGATACTATTTATGAATATTGGAAAGTGAATGTAGGATGATTATTAACTGAAAAATCTACGGGATATGATGTGTTTTGCCATGAATAAAAATTGAGCACAAAACAAAGGACATGAATATAAAAAAAATGAAAATTGCTCCGTATGAAAAATGGATACAATTCATGGCAAATACACTACCCACGAGTATCCAACATAAGCTTTATGTGTAATCTTTAGCGTTGGTGTTTTTACTCGTCAAGCAATGTCACCCCCCACATCTAAGAGTCCTTTTAGGCTATGTTTTGGGGAGTGATACCTTGAACTCATTTTCAATGAGGTGGGGAAAATCAATCCTAGATGATACAAAATTATTTTGGAAAATGTTGGATTGATTTGGTGGAATTTGTAAAAGTATCTCCCTTTGTACTTCTATGTTTAATAATTGCACTTACACGATGGTGTTGAATTCTAATTATCATTATCGTTGAATTTGAAGTGCTAATTATAGAATGACGACATGCAAATGCTAGTTATAGTTAATAATGCTCTCTATTTGCATGTGGTATGTTTAATATTCAAGAATACACTTTTGATGATGACAAATGGGGAGAAAAGTGTTAAAAAGATTTTTGATATTGAATGTTGGCTTGTTGGCTCAAAAGTATTATTGGTTGAAGGGGGAGCATTGAAAATAAATGAATATGGAGAGCTTGGAAAAAGAGGGAGCATGCTAATTTTATTGTTATATTGTGCATGCTAGTAACTTGTGATGCTTGATCTCATCTCATTGAATATATCATATTGCATTACACACCTTCATCACACTTCGCACACGCACACTTATTTGTACAAATCCTTTATGTGGTTGTCATCATCAAAAGGGGGAGATTGTTGGGAACAACGATCTAGGATCTCTAGTTTGATGATGACAAACTTTGTGTTATACATAACGTGTGTGCTAAGTGTGTTTCAGGAAAGGCGAAACGATAATCTTCTCAATAGTTGGAGTAATTGCTAATCATATAGCAAGTTGAATGAAGAAGAGGTTGGGTGCACGAGTCCAAATTGGACTTGGTCACAGTTGATTTCAAGGGGGATTTTGATCATACCAATTAGAGACTTGGTCAGCGTCCTACTCCTATTCAAAGAGGATGATAAAATGCCTAGGTCAAAGGCCGAAAGCAATAATCCCCAGGCCAAAATTGTGGAGGCCGGACCTTAGTAAACATCTTTCTCCCAAGAGCTATACACAGCCGAAACTTCTTTCAAAAGTTTTGTGTGCATTGAAAACAAAAATGACCCAGGCTGCCGCATGCTTTCAAAAACAAAACAATGGGTTTTGTTGTTTTTTGTGACAAATGTTTTAAGAGGTGCATTTTTTAGTGCCTTCATGCAAAAAAATCCACAAGGCCCATAAACATTGACTGCCGCACAATTCCATAGTGAGGATCTCTAAAACCCTTTTTAAGGAGTTATTTTTTTAAAAAAAGTGTGCAGCCGCCGGCCTATAAAATACGCCTAGTGCTTCAACAAAAAACCCTCTCTCTTGGCCAATCCCTTTTTTGAGCCGGTCATCTTTATTCCCCTTTGCAAATTTCAAGAGGAGGCCGGCAATTTCTAAGAAGAGGGGAACTTTTTACAAGCTGCCGAATTATTTTTGAGTCACCTTTTGATTACTTGTATCTTTGCAGGTGGTGCCACATGATTCAAATATTTCCAAGAGCTACACACACAAAAAAAGGTTTGCAAGGTATTTTCTTTTCTGATCAAAGGTTTACAAGAGAACAGCCGAAATATTGTTTTCATGGGCTGACATTGGAAACGAAAGTTGTTTAGGGATTAAAAGTTTTTTTTACTGTTTTAGATTTATTTTCATGCAAGCACATGAATTAGGAAAGCAATTAAAAGGCAGGACTCATTATTGTATTAAAAAGGGGGTGCTGTGATCCCTTAATTATTTATTGGTTAAGCTCCTTTTTAATTAAAGACTAATTGTCTACTTCTAGTTGTGTGCAGTTTTTTAACAGACTTTCTGTGAAGTGTTGCAAATTTCAAGAGGCCGTAAATTTCAAAGACCTAGGCCGAAGATCTCTCACACAAAAATTCCTGAGGTGCCGAAAGTTGCAATATTTTTGGGGGGTGCCGCAATGACGTATCAATTCAAAGGCAAGGCACCATCTTGCTAGGAGCGAGGAGATCGCAACTTGAGGTGCGAAGAGAGAGGAGACTACGACATCTACGCCAGACGAATTCTGGCCCGTGCTTATTGACGAAGACATCGCTGCTGCACAATCTGAGCTTTCTAAACTCAATACTTTATTATTTTGTATAGAAATTGTGATAGATCTATGTAGGGGAAATTTTACCATCTGTGTTACTTTTTGGGGACCTGACGACTTTAGGAGTTATCACGGAGGGAGAGCATCTGACTAGATTGAGAGTGTAGAGCATGTGGTGTGCGTACGAGCTAGGTGAGAGTAGATTTGGGATCTTGACTCATTGTAGCTATACTTGATTACATATCTATCTAGTAGTTGCTTTCGGGGCTGGAGTAGGTCGTGGGGACGACCGAACTAGGGTATATCTGTGCGTATTCTGTGATTGCTATTTTTCTGCCCTGTCTGTTGCTTCAGGTTCAATATTACATATTTAACCCCCCATTTAGCCCTATTTTGTGCTCATGTGATGCTACATTGTTCTCTAATTCATACGTATTTTCTACACATTTATTTATTAGAGAAAACGGACTATTTGAGCACAAAACATCATTTAACGAAGTATTTCTGCACTTTTTATATTTTTCCTAGCTTGGTCTCGATCTCACGATTCCAACGACTATTTATTTGTATTTTTCTGAGATCTGTGCTAATTATTGTGTATTTTTGAATGCAGAATACCAATAAAATAAAGAAATACAGAAGAAATACACTTGAAATACGAAATAAGGTCGGCGCACAGTTATTGGCGCCCACGTGGACGAAGAAGGACCGTCCGATGTTAATCCGACTGTCGGGTGCGAAGGCTGAATACATGGCGACGTGGCTTATTCATCGCCGTTGGATCTTGATCCAACGGTCTTCATCAAAGCGGAATGCGAGAAGCAGATCGAGATCCGCAAGGCCACGTGTCGGCCATCCGAGCACTCCCGCCAGTATCCAATGGCCCGCGTTTTCCCGCTGCTACGATCCGAATGCGACGACGTGGCGAACTCGATGCAGTTGGATCGCAATCCAACGGACAGGAACGACGCTGAGGCGCGCCTCGGAGCGAAATCCGCGTGCTACGTGGCATGATCTTAGGAGGCTGCCGCGCGAACAAACGGTCGAGATGGAAGTCAGTTCGAAATCGTTTTCGAACGCAGACGATCGACGTGGCGCGATGAAGGCCATGCGATCGGAATCCAACGGTAACGAAATAAGGACGAGTTTGATTCGAACTCGATTTTGAACGCATGCGAAACCCAATAAGGAGGACGCGTGTCAGCGCGTGGAGCGATCCCGCATGGATCCGACGGTCAGGATTTGTTGCGACTATTGGGTTTGGGTTTTGATGATATTGGATGTGGGTTTCGACCCGCGAAGCATAGTAAACCCGCAATGCCTCTATATAAGGTATTCCTAGGGGTTTTTGGGCGTATACAAGCAGATTGGGGCGTATTTTGGGCGTATTGGAGGCTCTAGGAGCCGTATTCCCCCTCTGTAAAATTCTGTAAAATTCCAGAGGCTTTTCTTAGTATTTCCAGAGAGTTTGAAGTCGAAACGTGGAGATTTGGTGATATTTTCTTTAACTCAAACCCCGTATTTTGGTGTTTTCTAGCGTATTTTGCTATAAAGTTGATGTATTTTGTTATGGAAGTTGTTTATTATTGCATGATGAGTAGCTAAAACTTATTTGTGCATGGTATGGAGTAGTTAGGGGATGTGATTTGTGTTAGTTTGGTTGAATATCCTTGTGCTAAACCGTTAAACGTCGTTAAAGTTGCAATCTTTGTTATTAAATCGTCTTTTTCATCTTCCAAAAGAAGTGATTGAGTTGATGATCGCCCCAAAAGGGTGAGTTTTGATCTTCCCAAAAGGGAGTTTCATACCGTAGTTTTGATCTCTCCAAAAGAGAGTTTCATGTCGTATTATAACTTTAGCGACGATCTTATTGAATATTGTGCTTGAACCCCCAAAAGGGCATCTTCCGATGAATTACTCCCAAAAAGAGAATTCGTTGAGTTATATTGGGTATTTTCTGGTGAATTGCTCCCAAAAGGAGAATTCATTGCGTTATACTTGTCAACCAAATTAATACGAATCATTGATCCTAACGAACCCATACCATGTGCAAAATTTTCGTCGATATTTTCATACACGAATTTCTTTGTTCGCACATCACCATCACACACTTTCACACCATCGCCATCATTGTTGAAGTGGTTAGTTTCTTTTCGTAGGATTTCTATTTGATTTGAATTGTGGTTGCAACAGATTTTCTCCTGAGGATTCGACATCTGGACTCCCAGATTATATTACTTGTACGGACTCTTGCACTTGAGAGAGAGCACCTTTTCGGAGCCCACCAAGTTTTTGGCGCCGTTGCCGGGGAGGAATGGTTTGTGACTACGGTTTATTTCATTTAGAGGACCTTCGGTGAGATCTTTCCACTTTACTGTACATAAACTTTTTTTTATTATTTTATTTTAATTTTTAAAAATGGATTATATGAATTTCTATTGCACGAACAATCTGTATGATGCACGGTATGCTAATGCACACAAACATAGGATGAAAAAGCTCAAGATTGTAAATTTTAATCAAACTGATTGTGAAACTTTCTTTCAGGCCTGGAGGAGGTTCACAAACATAGTATCGAGCTATCCGCAGCATGGGTACACAAATGAAGAGCTTATGGTGTCCTTCCTAGATGGACTACGACCATAGCTGCAGGAATTATTGGGAGGCATGACGCCGACAGAGGCGTGGGAATACATGGAGTCTCTGCAAGAAAATGAAGAAACCAGGGAAGAGACTTCAGAGAGCGATTCAACGGAGCCTTCGTGCCTCGATCAAGAAGAGCAAAGCGTAGACGTACCTTTGCAATCCTTGAAAGAGGAAGTTTACCTGATTATTCAGACACAGGAGGCTACATCCCATCAATTCCAGGAGAATTTCCTTGCTCGGAGTCGGCAGATTCAGAAATCCATTGAAGATCTTAATTTGATTGCAGCTTGCTTAGAAGAAAACAATTATTTTGATATTCAACTTAAAAAATCTAATACGAGTTTATCTTCTATTGCAGGTATACCGAGCGAACCATGTCACGTTGAGGACATGAATGAAAATATCTACATGGCAAAAAGTGTGTGCAAAAGAGAGGACGAGCTAGCAATTTTGGATGAACGAGAGGAGGAGACAGCTAGGGACAAGGGTTTTGAGATTATCGCCATGGAGTCAGAACCATGCACTCCTCCAGTTTTGTCCCAAAATCATTTACCCCTCTCCCCATTGATCGAGCATCGTACAGAGAGTAGTGCAAATCTTTTAGGGAGCATTCGTCAACTTGCTTTAATTTCTTTCAACTATTTTGATGACTACATTTGGAATATTTTTATCAATAAGAATCTTAGACTGAAATGGATTGACGTAACTCATCTCTTGCAGGAAATAGGTGGACATTTTATAGAGATGTTGGGAGTTACATTGCTGGGATCCAGTTTAGTCATTGGATGAAAATTACTCGTCGAGGAGCGCAAGGAGCAAATTGAACAACTTCCTCCACAATTAAAGATTCGGGATCCGCCATTTGACCACGGTGTGTTCTTTCCAGTAGTGTAGTTTTTAAATGCTTTCTAGGTTGCTTGCTTGAATAAACTCGTGCACCTTTCGACATTGAGGACAATGTCCATCTTTAGTTGGGGGGTGTGTATGAGACCTTAGGATTTTTTTGAGAAGAATAAATCACCAAATCTCATCATTTAAAACCCCTTCATATGCCTCAAATACGGATGATTACGCATTAATTGAGTTCTGAAAATTTTTATGGCTTGAGTTGATTATTCTTCCTTCATGGAATTACCGTTAATAAGCTATTCATGAAAACTTTCAATTTCCATGATTAATATCTCGAAATAGTTTGAATTTATTTCATGCATGCTAATGTGATAAAAAAGCTTAAGTATACACGATTTATAAGAATAGTCTTCTAGTTGAAGGGGAATTTGGCCTTGGTTATCAATGTTTATATTCAAAGAATGGGTGTTGAGTTGCTTACAAAGAAAAAGAGAAAAAGATGAAGAAAAGAAAAGAAAAGAGAAATGAATGATGAAAAATATCTGAATAAGTATGTCACTAATAAATAACTTGGTTGGCTCGAGTAGTACAGTCCGAGGGGTCCTTTTTGGCCTAATGCCCTATTATCGTCTGATTTGGGAGCCATTGACAGGAAACTCGCTCATTTGATGGAGCGATCCAAGTTATACATTTTTCTGCGAATGTTGCTTGATGCGCGTTACGCAGAACGAATAAAAGAAAAGAAATGGTGAATATACAAAGCAACTTCAATACCCATGTCTTGAATGATTGTTTTGATAGGCCAATTCCCTGGAAACACGAAAACTAGTATATAACGACGTGTTATACTTTCGCTTGCGCAAAACGATGCTTGCATGTTATTTATTCATACTAAATTAGAGAAAATATCATGTGATTGATTTTGTTTATGGATGTGTATATTGATGGTCAAGATCATGTTGGAATGCGTATTATTGAGCCACGCCATGAGCAATTTGAAAGAATTTATTGTTTTATTAATCATCCGCATTAATCGCTCTTTTTGCTAGAGACTAGCAAATCGCTAGTTGGGGGTATGATTCTGGTTCAATATTACATATTTAACCCCCCCATTTAGCCCTATTTTGTGCTCATGTGATGCTACATTGTTCTCTAATTCATACGTATTTTCTACACATTTATTTATTAGAGAAAACACACTATTTGAGCACAAAACAGCATTTAACGAAGTATTTCTACACTTTTTATATTTTTCCTAGCTTGGTCTCGATCTCACGATTCCAACGACTATTTATTTGTATTTTTTCTGAGATCTGTGCTAATTACTGTGTATTTTTGAATGTAGAATACCAATAAAATGAAGAAATACAGAAGAAATACACTTGAAATACGAAATACGGTCGGCGCACAGTTATTGGCGGCCACGTGGACGAATAAGGACCGTGCGATGTTAATCCAACGGTCGGGTGCGAAGGCTGAATACCTGGCGACGTGGCTTATTCATCGCCATTGGATCTTGATCCAACGGTCTTCATCAAAGCGGAATGCGAGAAGCGGATCGAGATCCGGAAGGCCACGTGTCGGCCATCCGAGCACTCCCGCCCGTATCCAACGGCCCGCGTTTTCCCGCTGCTACGATCCGAATACGAATGGAGAACTCGATGCCGTTGGATCGCAATCCAACGGACAGGAACGACGCTGAGGCGCGCCTCGGAGCGAAATCCGCGTGCTACGTGGCATGATCTTAGGAGGCTGCTGCGCGAACGAACGGTCGAGATGGAAGTCAGTTCGAAATCGTTTTCGATCGCAGATGAGCGACGTGGCACGATGAAGGCCATGCGATCGGAATCCAACTGTAACGAAATAAGGACGAGTTCGATTCGAACTCGATTTTGAACGCAGGCGAAACCCAATAAGGAGGACGCGTGTCAGCGCGTGGAGCGATCCCGCATGGATCCGACGGTCATGATTTGTTGCGACTATTGGGTTTGGGTTTTGATGATATTGGATGCGGGTTTCGACCCGCGAAGCACAGTAAACCCGCAATGCCTCTATATAAGGTATTCCTAGGGGTTTTTGGGCGTATACAAGCAGATTGGGGCGTATTTTGGGCGTATTGGAGGCTCTAGGAGCCGTATTCCCCCTCTGTAAAATTCTGTAAAATACCAGAGGCTTTTCTTAGTATTTCCAGAGAGTTTGAAGTCAAAACGTGGAGATTTGGTGATATTTTCTTTAACTCAAACCCCGTATTTTGGTGTTTTCTAGCGTATTTTGCTATAAAGTTGATGTATTTTGTTATGGAAGTTGTTTATTATTGCATGATGAGTAGCTAAAACTTATTTGTGCATGGTATGGAGTAGTTAGGAGATGTGATTTGTGTTAGTTTGGTTGAATATCCTTGTGCTAAACCGTTAAACGCCGTTGAAGTTGTAATCTTTGTTATTAAATCGTCTTTTTCATCTTCCAAAAGAAGTGATTGAGTTGATGATCGCCCCAAAAGGGTGAGTTTTGATCTTCCCAAAAGGGAGTTTCATACCGTAGTTTTGATCTCTCCAAAAGATAGTTTCATATCGTATTATAACTTTAGCGACGATCTTATTGAATATTGTGCTTGAACCCCCAAAAGGGCATCTTCCGATGAATTGCTCCCAAAAGGAGAATTCGTTGAGTTATATTGGGTATTTTCTGGTGAATTGCTCCCAAAAGGAGAATTCATTGCGTTATACTTGTCAACCAAATTAATACGAATCATTGATCCTAACGAACCCATATGTGCAAACTTTTCGTCGATATTTTCATACACGAATTTCTTTGTTCGCACATCACCATCACGCACTTTCACACCATCGCCATCATTGTTGAAGTGGTTAGTTTCTTTTCGTAGGATTTCTATTTGATTTGAATTGTGGTTGCAACAGATTTCCTCCTAAGGATTCGACATCTGGACTCCCAGATTATATTACTTGTACAGACTCTTGCACTTGAGAGAGAGCACCTTTTCGAAGCCCACCATCTGTGCTTATAACTGCGTGGGATTTCTCGTGGGTTGCACGAGAATTTTTATTAGCCTATTCAACCCCCCTCTAGGCTACCATCCAGATCCAACAAGAGTGTGCCTGAGTGTGTGAGGCTAATCATAGGATTAAATAGGATTAAATAAATAGTTAAATCTTAAATGGTACTTTTGTTAGTCAAAAGCTTTTAATGCAATTAGGTGAGCTCTTGACTAAGTGTGGAATTTGGGGTTAGGGGGTGAACGTGACATGGGAATGAAATATATGTGTAATCACGTTTAAAGTTTGAGATGTGTTAGGGGTAATTAAGTAATAATTAAAACGGTAATTAGTAAAAAAGTATTTAATTAAGAATAAAAATTACGATTTTTCCCCTGGAGTCAATCGACTCCAAAAATTACGAAAATATAGCCACGGGATCGTATGTCACGAGGATCGTGACTACGAGGTCCATTTTAGGGTTTGAGCTACGGAGATACTAGTTTTAGGCCAAAACGTTTAGGAAGCGGGTTTGCGGGTTTTCTATTAATTTGACTTCAAAAAATTACGAAATTAATGTGGAAAGCCCTAAATGATTACATGATGATACAATAGAAGTTTGAAAACATTTTGATGTTGTTTGTATAGAAAATTAATTCGTTAAACCAAAACAGTAATAAGTGAAAATGGATTTTTATCAAAATTGTTTAGAGGTATTTGATGAAACCCGGACTTACTAAAATACTTGATAACTAGTCTAATACTTCAAAATATTTTTATAAGAAAATTTTGAAATCATAAAACTCCTGACGAACCATTATAAAATAGTTTGAAAAAAATTGAAAATACGTGAATACGTAAATAGTTGTATTGAAAAATACGAGTCGTTACAATGTCCCTGCATGGCCTAGGGTATGGTAAACTGTCAACCCTACTAGCCAGCATCGGTCAGCATACTTCAGTCTTTGTTATATACACGTTGTACTTCTGACAATGTACACCGTCCGAGGTTTAGCACAAAGAACCGTACCGAGCTCGTGACACTAACTTCCCTTTAACGGAAGAGACGAATCCCATCTAAGTCATTTACTTACCTCGTATGCTTCAAGTGTCACCCAACCTAAGATATTTCAGCAGGCATAGCCTCGAAACTCGATCATAGATCTAAGTGACACTATTCACCTACAGGTTCGTACAATGACTTCAGGTCTTAAGGGCCAACTTGCCTATCATCACTATGGAGTTATTAATGACAGTTTAGTTAAAGTTTAACCATTTAATAACTCTTCATTGGGTCGTTCAGTGGACTCATTCTCTAATGAGCACATGCGCCCTGTCTTCGACTTCGCTAGGTCGAATGACTATGAGATCATCATTACCTTATAGGGTAAGACAAAGACACAATGGTCTGTTCGATGTACCGATATTCTTTTCTCGACACATCTATGACCATGAACATTTTAAGACTTAAGTTCCTATCGGTCATTCACTTCTCATAATCGAGATCTACATCTAGATATGTAATGACCTCACTTTAATTCTAAGGAAATTATCCAAGTATATAATTCATAGAATTTATACTAGGATAATTAGTACCATTTATATATTGAACACGATGTTTCTTAGGATAACTTGCCACACTGGCATATATCTTCCTACATCTCCCACTTGTACTTAGGCTATTTATCTCGGTATCTCATACCGCTATAGCATATCAATCACTACAGACGTTCATATGTCAAACCTAAAAGGGATATGCTAAAACGTATCTATTATGCAGTTTTTATGGAGTCTTATTATTTACACATCATTTTATCACACATGGGTGATCTTTCAAAATCGTCTCTGGATCTCATCCAACGATTTTCCTTCTTGTATAGCTAACGATTAGCATATACAGTTTGATGTAATATTATCATTCCTACAAGTTAGTCATATTATATTCCCATTATTCTTGTGTCAATTATGTCCAGTACATTAATGACATCAATGATTCTATCTCTTTGACATAATCAACACTCTTTTGATTTGATGTCACATATAGATGGTTTTATAACTTGGAACTTTTACTTAGTCCAAAAACGGAACTAAGTAATATGCTCGCTCCACTGACTTTGAGAACCGTCTAGTTAAATATTTCAACTTAAATTTCTAAATCTTATTTAGAATATTTATTAAGTATAACCAGCTCATTCGTGCTGAATTAATTTTAAAGTGGAATGTACCCGTGTCAGGTTGTTTTGACGAATAAGTCATATCAAGATCCGTCTATAGGAGTCTTGATGATAACTTACTCAATCAAAACTTTCTACACTTTTGTTTCATTTAACTGCATTAATCCTGCAGTCCAACAAGAACTATTCTTATTGTGCGCATAATTAAGATCACATCTTAATGTATACACTCATGGGACTTTACTTGTTACTTAGGATTAGTTAAATATACAGACAGCTCAAATTAATCTCTTTAACTCAGAGCATCCATGACAGCTCAGGAAAAATATTCACCAACTCAGATAGCCATACACAGCAAATTAAATAGCCATTCACAACAAATCATATTATCAGCCAGAGCATATATTGCCAAGATATCAACGATTTCATCCAGAATGAAAAAACTTGTTCATCACAGAAACTTTGAGTGACAATCACTCAATCATTGTTTTCAAACAAAATATCGATACATTTATTCAAAATAAAAAAGTAGCGACTGCTTCTTGATATCTTCCGAAGTCTCTAGACAGCCCCAGCAACAACGATTACTCTGATTGCCGACCGTGTTGGGAACGTCTTCCATCCTTTGCTTTATTCAACTGTAGACAGTTTACAGATGTCTTAGTAATCATACTGGTATCTCATACCATGTATCAAAGCTTTATGGAAATTTATATGCTCTTAAATAAGATTTGTACCTAAGGTAGAGGCATCACCATGCCCCCTTCTTTTCTGCAAGATAGACCTTGCAGTTACTCTTCCAATCACCCGGCTTGTGGCAGTGGAAGCATTCAGATTTCGACGACACCCCTTTGTTCTTCTTCCCCTTCTTCTCTTTCGCAGGTTGAGGGGCATGCCTCTTCTTTCCCTTGCCATTAGGCTAGTGAAAAGGGGCAGATCCGACAACCAACGTTTTTGTTGGCTTCTTCTCGATCTCCTCAAACTGCCATAGCATGTTCAGGAGACCAGGAAGATCCACTTCAGTGTTTTTCATTATGAAACTCGTAATGAATGAGATGAAGTCAGGGGTCAAAGATCTAAGGATTATGTCCACGCTTATTTCATTCTTGAGGACAAATCCTAGTTGGGCTGCATCCTCTATGTAGTCGATCATCTTGATAACATGATCCGTAGACATCTCATGATCCAGGATGAACCACAGCTAAGCAGCATCCTCAACGTAACCAATCATAATGAGCACATGATCTTGGACATGGCCACCACTCACTTTCGTACCCCAGATACGGCTTGTAGCCTCAAACTTGGCCACCTGAGAGTGTTTCACATACAACTCTTTTGCATTGAGAAACATCAAATGAACATCCATATGTTCATGCCTTATATGAAGATCATTCCATATTGAGGCAAAGGTGCGGCAACGAGCCTTATCATCATCTTTCTACCAGACAATGTAGTACTCAAGTTCTTCATCAGTAGATGACTCCATAGGTTTCTCAGGAACATGGTCATTGAGAACATAGCTAACTCGCTCAAGAGATAGGACGAGTTTTATTGGGAAATCTAGTCCCAACCCAAGTGGTTTTGATGATGATCACACCAAATGTTGTTGTGTACTAATTATTGCTTAAGTGTGTAGGTTGTGCAATAAGCTAATTGAAGCTCGAAGCATATTTCGAGAAGAAGAACTATAACTACACACATAGAATATGAAGAAGGATTGAGATTACATTCCACGTATACATTCTGAAGCTTTAACTTAAGCACAAAAGGCTCGAAGATGATACTCAAAGACTGTGCGCAAGCTCAAGATTAAGAGGAGCTCAAATTCAGTGAAGCATATGCATCCAGCTCAAGCTCATCCATGGCTTCAAGTTCTTCATAGTGACTAGTGTGTGAGTTGTTTTTCATTTTTCTTAGGATTATGTCAAAGCCAAGAAAGAATACACACACACACACACACACACACACACACACACAATTGAATTTTTGAAAATGTTTTTGAATTAATGTTACTATTATATAAACTTATTTTCAGTGATATGAGAACAAAACTTCAAGATGGAGTCAACTACCAAAAACCCATGAGTTGACTACCTTTAAGTAGCAGATTTTCTCAGAAAACTGCTCTGGGAGTCGACTACCAAAGTTAGGAGTCGACTATCAGCTGTAGCAAATTTTCTTAGAAATTACTCTGGAAGTTGACTACCAAAGTTGGAAATCGACTACCAGCTGTCGACAGCCAGATACATTGAATCTGTTTTGTAGTCACTTTTAAGCAAAAGTCGAACGTTTTTTTGAAATAATTTGAATTCATTTTTAGCCCTCTAAATAGAGAGCCATTGAGACCCTTTTCTATACTAATTAATTCTTGAGTAAAATTCAAAATTCTCTCAAAGCATTCAAGCTCTCTAATTTCTCATCGCTCTCAAGTTTTATAGCCAAACTGTTTTTATATTTTGATCTTAATCTTATGCGTAATTTTTTTATCTTCTTTTAAGATCTTTTTTATTTGGCTACTACAAGTTGGTTTTCAAATTCTTTCTACTTCATTTTTGAATATTCTTAAAATGATTTTAAGGCAACAAAAGTTTCTTGATCACATTGAATCAACTATTATTCTTTGTGTGATCAAAGAAAGATTAATTCTTTAGCCACATAGAGCACAATTGCACGTTCTTCTTGGCTATAGAATTGTTGGATGTAAAACCAATCTCCACTGACTTATTGTGGTGAATTGGATTTTGATCTTATTTTGAGTCTCTTGAAGATAAGGGTGGTGGAAATCCTAGCTAAGGCTAGGTGGTGTTGTTGTAAATCCTAATTGAGACTAGGTGGTTGGAAATCCTAATGGTGGAACTAGGTCGTTGGAAATCCTAGGGAGTGAAGCTAGTTAATTGTATTGCTAAGGAAATAGTTGATTTAATCTCGATCTGTGACGGTCGGGGACTGAATGTACCCAGGTGGGGAACCAGGATACAATTGCTTGTCTCTCTGTGTGAATCTTCTGTGATTGTTTATTGTCATTTACTTTACGCTAACTTATTTATTGTTTAAGTATATGTAATTTGCAATCACGTATTAATCTATTCTTGCTCATTAATCGCAAGCCTTTATTTCATTCCGCTGTGAGATCTATTTTATAGTTGTTACTCTTTAGATCTTAATCGTTGATATATCATCTCATCTTAATTTGGAGATCATCGTGTTGATTAAGGACCAAGCGTAGATCACTCTACTTGGCACCTTAGGCAACATTGGAAGGGAAGTTATTCTTTGTGTTATTAATTTATGAAAAAGTTTTTATTCATACAACACTATTCAACCCCCCTTCTAGTGTTGTTTGCCATCCACATGATCCAACACTTGGTATTAGAGCAAGCTTTAGCGCTGGCATCAACTTCTTTCCATAATGAAGGACTTAACACTCTTCAACCACTTCTCTTTGACGGTACGAACTATGCCAATTGGAAGATTCATAAGATGATGCATCTCCAGTCAGTTGCCATAGACGGTTGGACAATCACGAAGAATAAATACACAACGCCAATCACCGAGATGGAGAAATGGTCTGTAGAGGAGAAGAAATCAGGCAACCTAAATGTCAAAGCGATGAACCCTTTGTTCTATGCTGTAACCGGACCTGAATTCAACCGAATCTCTCAGTGTGTGACTGCTTATCAGATCTGGCACACACTTGAGGTAAGTTATGAGGGAACAACCAAGGTAAAAGAGTCTCGTATTATTCTGCTTAATTCAAAGTTCGAAAGTTTTAAAATGGAAGAAAGCCAATCTATCAGTGATCTGAATATTTGCTTACTAATATAACCAATGAGCTTGCAGGGTTAGGGAAAAAGGTATCTGAGTATGATAAGGTAATGAAGATCTTGAGATCGCTCAGACCCGAATGGAAAGGAAAGATGACATCCATTCGAGAGGCTCATAACATAAGTGACCTCACTCATGAAGAGTTGATGGGAAATCTTATGGCATATGAGATTGAACTCGAAGAAAATAAGAAGACGGAAGAAAAGCCAAAGAAAAGAACATATCATTTGATGCTCCCGAAACTAACACCTAGAAGACACCTAGCAATGGCACGAACGCCAAGTGCTAGATGTATCCCAAATACGAATTTTCGGCACTTTACGCAAGCGTACGGTGTCAAGTAATAGTATTAAAGATATTGATCCTACAGGGAAGGTAGAGATGTTATTATCTTGGGCTATTTTTAAATCTCAGAATTTACGTAGCAGTCGGTTTCGAGAAATTGTTTGTTTAGGATTGTGAACAATTAATAAAGACTAGGGATTTAGGATTCACCACTAGGATCGTCGGATGTCGATGCTTGGTTAAGACTCTTACGTTGCATTGGAATTATTAGAGATTGTCGCATCCAAGATGTGGAATTCATAGCTCTAAGCACCATGAATCTAACGTATCACATTAACCCCGCTCTCGTGACAGGCGCATACGATACATGCATTAAGAATCGAAAATATTCATGCCACTCTTGTAGATGGAATGATCTCAGCTCACGCCACTCTCGTGGGTTAGAGCTTCGATGTATTTTGGTGACTCTCATTGACGCAATGGCGGTAGCCGTCAATTAGTAATATAGTTCGTCGGTGGATCCCATCAAGACACGAGCCAAGCATGGTCACAAATCCCAATTGAATCCACTAACTCCCTAATTAAGCCTATATGATACTCCTTAAGCCAATTGATTCCACCGACCGTGGGCACGATCTCTGTACGAGTTCTCCTACAAACTTTGCAAGATCAACCAAAATACGTCCCTTTTATACCAACGCAACCTAAAAATCCTAACTTTGCATCTAAATCCTAAAATCCATGGGCTAATCCATTAGCCCTAGATAGAACTACTCACACATCATAGAAATAACAACAAAAGATTCAATAGATGCAATGGAATTCATCATGGCAATGTAAAACATCAAAAGCAGTAGAAAGTGTAGAGAATTGTTACCAACGCGTCGTGGAGCAATAGAAATCCAAAGAGAATTAAGAAATTAAGATTCATTGCACAAAATAGCAATAAAATCCAAGCTTTGCTTCACAAAACAATAGCGACGACACAAACTCTAAAAAACCTAATTAAAACTAAACTAAAAGTTTCTCTAAAGTTTCTCTTTGAAAATAAAGCTAAAAACGTGCTTAAATACATATGGTAGCAATTCCAAAAAATCTCAGAAAATCTGGGTCCTTGGGCCCACCAACTAGGCTGGTGGCGTTGCGCTACTCGACCGAGTAGCTGAGCCTGCTCGGTCGAGTCGGTTTCATGCTCTGCTTGCTGCTGTGTCTACGTCTGGCTGATACTGGCTACTCGGTCGAGTAGCCCCCCTACTCGGTCGAGCTACAGTAGATCAGAACTTCCTCTAAAATGCTGCTCTGCTTCTTGACGACTCGGGTCGAGTAGGTGAGTTGCTCGGTCGAGTTTCTTTGCTTCTCGGTCGAGCTAGGGTGCCTTGGAGAAAAGCTCTAAATCTTCATCTTTTTGGTGCGACTCAGGTCAAGTCGGCTGTCTGCTCGGTCGAGTAGGTTGAGGTCGTTTCATGTGTGATTTCTGCGTGTCAGCTTGGCCAAGTAGCTGATGCTACTCGGTCGAGTCACATGGGAAATTGAACTCAACTTTTCCATCTCTCGTTCTCTTCTCCTCCACTCCTCCAATATTCTTCCATTCTTCGGCGAACTCTCATGGAGCCTTGTGACGTGCGTTTATATTTCATATATTCACGCACGTTTTCCTTTGTATTTCTCCGTGTTTTTCCGCCGTCTCTTATTCGAATCCGTGTATTTTCCCGTTTTCTTTCACTTTTCTTTGTTTGTCCATGATTACAGGAGATTGACCACGTAGGGGACATTTAATGATGATATCCCAAGTCCCCGGAGCAACGGGAGAAGTCACACGTGATCCAGGGGGTCAAACGGCGAAGTATTCATCTTTCAGCCCCTCACCCGGTCGGTTGGTCATCTCCAACCGATCGGGTGATGCACGCGTGCACCAACCGGTCGCTACCGCAGCTCACAAAGAAGTCACCCGACCAGTTCACAGACCGGTTCTGCGGGCGGCTGTTCTCTGTTTTCTCGAGCAGAATTCCAACCGATCGGGTGATTCTCACCCGATC
The DNA here is from genome assembly GCA_030789695.1 of Scilla litardierei. Taxonomy (NCBI): domain Eukaryota; kingdom Viridiplantae; phylum Streptophyta; class Magnoliopsida; order Asparagales; family Asparagaceae; genus Scilla; species Scilla litardierei. Next base: position 730,142,244 of record CM061142.1, read on the forward strand.
GGTTCATCTGTAGCTGAAGAAGATAAGCTGAAGACACGGGCGTTCAACCGATCGGTTCACCCGACTGCTTCAAGATCCAACCGGTCACTCAAGAACTCACCCGACCGGTTCATGTGATCGGGTGAAAACTCGCCGTTTTCTGATATCTATTTGTAACGGATCAACCGATCGGTTGACTTGTCAACCGATCGGTTGATGCGACGGCCTATATATAGAACCCCTAGGGTTCCAGAAACGGGAGTTGCTGTTTTTCTACTGTTTTATTTCCTTGTGACGGCTGTAATTGTTACTCTTTTGTAAGTTTTCAGATCTTTCTAAAATTTTAGTATTGTCTTTATTACTCTATTACTTCTGCATTGCAATCGTCTGATTATGATTCCAACGGTTAAATTTCATTTAGATCGCTTTTTCATGAATTTTTGTGAGTAGTTCCCAAATCTGGGATTTTGGTGGAAACCCCTTCGGGGGCTCTTCCCGATGCGTCCGTAGGGTTAGGAAATCGATAGGGAGTAGGAATCTAACGGTTACGCGGGGTGTTTCATTGTCATCGACGGGAAAAAGACCGCCTTTGACCGTCGGGCCAAGGGGGAATAAACTTGGCGGTTGACTCCCTAGCCATAGCTCACACCCTTAGCGTTGACGTCGAATCCTAGCACGCGGGAGCGGCAGGATGAGATGTTGGGAGTTATCGTTGCGGGCTTAGTGCTCCCGGGATCGATCAGTGTTTATGGACACGGGAGTGCCCACTGATCGAATCCGGGAAGTCCGGTGTATCATCCTGGGCACCGACCGGAATATCGGGCCCATGGGACGCCGGTACCACTTTCAGAGGCAACGTCCCACCATTAGACCCTAATCCCGATCGCTATCCATACCCGTAGGCCGCGTCGGCGAGAGTCTCTCGTCGGGTTGGAAACCAAAGTCCCGGGTTTACTTTCTTTTCGTTCTTACGCTTTTATTTCCTTTCGTGACAACCATCCACCGATTCGGGCTAGCTCGCCCCTCGGGGTGATTTAGGTCCTACCTGACCCAAGCACAACCTCGCCTCCCTGAGTTCGATATTCCCGCACCCTACACTAACCGTGAAACTTGCGGTAAACGACATCGCGCCGCCGCATATCTCGCGGGGGCGCCGGTCAAGTTTATGGCGCCGTTGCCGGGGAGGCAACGTGCTTGATATTTTAGGATCTCTTGAACCCTCGTGTCTAGCTCACATCCCTACCTCGCGATAATTTTCGCATTCTCCTTTTTTTTCTTTTTCTTATTTGTTTTTCTTATTTTTATTTCTTATTTTATCTGTTTCTTTCCCACTTGTCGCTTCACGGGTGTTTGTTGTTTTTCATGCGCAGGAGTTCAAGGAGTCTTGACGACTTGATTCCCCTCGATCCAGAGATTAACGCCACCCTTAGGCGTTTGGCCGCCGAGAAGCGAAGAAGAGAAGATCCCGAATCCATGGAGGAGAACACCCCACCTCACAAGTCTCTGCTGGAGTACTCGATGCCATCCATCGAGTCGACTTCTGCCATCCGATCTCCAGCTATTGCGGCCCAAAGCTTTGAGCTGAAGCCGTCTCTAGTGACATGGATCCAGCAGGACCAGTTTGCGGGTGCGCCCATGGAGAGCCCGATAGAGCACCTGGACTCCTTCTTGGAGAAGTGTGACACCTTCCGAATTAATGGTGTCACTACAGAGGCTATCCGTCTGAAGCTGTTCCCTTTCTCTTTGCGGGACAAGGCCAAGCAGTGGTTAAGGGGGAAGGACCCCAATACTTTCAACACCTGGGAGAAGCTCTCCAATGCTTTTCTGACGAAGTTCTTTCCTCCGGGGAAGACCATGAAGTTGAGGAGTGAGATCTCCTCCTTCTCCCAGGCCAGCCACGAGTCCTTGCATGAAGCTTGGACGAGATATAAAGAGATGCAAAGAAGATGCCCTCACCATGAGCTTCCGAAGTGGCAGATTATCAATCTGTTCTACAATGGGTTGAGGGATGACCTTAAATCTTCTATGGACGCCGCGGCTGGGGGTTCCTTCATGTCTAGAAGCGAGGAAGGTGCCGAGAATATTCTGGAAAACATGGCATCCAACAATGAGCGGTGGTGTGACGAGAGAGCCACACCAAGAACTGGGGGTATACACAGAGTCGAGGACGTCGACAAACTTTCAAGCAAGTTTGACTTGCTTTCGACCCAGATCTCCGCACTGATGGTAGGAGCCGGTGGAGCCGGTACACAGCAAGTTTCTGCAGTAGAGTCCGAATTCCTTGGGGAATTCGACGGTGGTGACATCTCACCACCGTTGGATCAGGCGAGCGCACTATTTTACAACCCCACGGGGAATGCGCCATATCCGTCAAGGACAAATTCCAACCCGGCCTACTCTCCCAACAACCGGAACCACCCGAATTTCAGTTACCGGCCACCATTTCAGCCCTCGCCGCCTCAGCAGCCGCAGCAACAAATTTATCAGCCGGCTAGACCACCGCAGAATCAGGGTCAGCTGCAACCGTTTCAGCAGCAACCTCAGCAACAAACATACGCTCCCAGCAATCAGCAGCCGTTCCAGCAGCAGCAGTATGGCCAACAGAGGGCCGTCTCTCCGGTTGAGTCTCTCTTGACTCAATATATTACCAACCAGGAGAGGATCAACCAAAAGCTGGAAATGGGCCAGCGGACCCTCACGGACCAAGTAACCCAGCTGGGGTTACAGGTGGCGAACCTTGCAAGGTCACAAAACCAATTGCCGCCACAACCGGAGGTGAACCCGAGGGGAGCAACACAAACATCGGCACTCGTGCACGAGCACGCGAATGTGTCCGCTATCGTTCTGAGAAGCGGGACACAAATTCCTACTAGAGTGCCCCCTAGCAACCCGGAAGCACCATTGGTCGTTGAGAGACCGACTGAAAAATTAAGTGACACAGGTGCTTCGTCATCAAATCCCATGACTCCGGAGGGAGTGTCTGAAGAAGAGAAGAAGAAGGAGGAAGAGAGCCCAAGAGTGTATAAACCCGTTGTGCCATTTCCACAACGGTTGGCTCAGGCGAAAATTGATGAGAAATATGGGAAGTTCTTCGCCATGGTCAAGGACCTAAGCCTGCAAATCCCCTTCTTGGAGGCAATCGAAACAATCCCCTCCTATGCAAAATTCTTAAAAGATTTGGTGACCAAAGGATCAAGAAAAGAGAAAGTGGTGCTGACGGCGGAATGTAGCGCTCTTATTCAGAGGGATAACCCGCCGAAGCTCAAGGACCCGGGGAGCTTCTCTATTCCTTGCACGATCGGGGCTGTGAAGATTCATCGTGCACTCTTCGATCTAGGAGCGAGTGTTAGCTTGATGCCCTTATCGATGTACAGAAGGATAGGAATGGGTGATTTGGAGCCCACCGGGATGACCCTACAACTAGCTGACCGGTCGGTCAAATATCCTGTGGGAATTGTTGATGATCTCCCCGTGAATGTGAGAGGGGTGCATGTGCCTGTGGACTTTGTAGTCATGGACATGCCCGAAGACGCACACACCCCCATTATCCTGGGACGGCCTTTCATGGCCACTGCTGGCGTTCTTATAGATGTGAAGAACGGAAAACTCTCCTTGAACGTCAGCGGAGAGAAAGTTGAGTTTGACCTGGGACTATCCATGAAGCACCCCGACCCTCCTGATGACCTCCGGTGTAATTTGCTTGAGATAGAAGAAGAAAAGGCTGTAGAGGAGAGCTCCTGGGAGATTCTCCTGAGAAACCCCCCCGATGACTTGGGGAATTCTGAAGATGAAGAAGGCCCCGAAGACAAAGAAGCTGTTGGAAGACCGAGTGCAGCGAGAACGACCCCTCCCGGGTTCCCCAAGGTTCCTCCTGTGAGGAGAACGGGGAAAGAGCTCACGGACCTCACTAAAGACGAGGTCCGAATCCTGAAGAAGATGGCGGGAAGCGCCAACACCAAGGAAAAGCCCCCGGATCTCAAGAACAAAGGGAGGGTGGTCGAGCAAGTATTTTTCCAGCCGCTGACTACCCCGAGCGCCTTCAGCTCCAACAAGGAAGAGATGCCTAAGTTTGGGCATCACCCGTATCAGCCACCATGAGCATCTCTTGCGGGCGTCGAGCCAACGACGTTAAACAAGTGCGCTTCATGGGAGGCAACCCATGTTCTAAACTTTTTCTCAAATTTTTAGCGTTATTTTTTACTTTATTTTATCTATTTCTGTAAATAAAATCAGCTGCGAGAACATCTGTTTGGGGACTTAATCAAATTTCTTGGTTTTTGCAGGAAACAAGCCCCAACCGATCGGGTGATAACTCACCCGATCGGTTGGGATGTGTCAGATACATGCAGAGATCTGTCCCCGAATGAACCGATCGGTTGAGTAATGAAGAGACCGGTTGGCAGACCGGGTGAGCTGGGGAGAGCTCTCGGAAATTTTTGGGGAAGTATCAACCGATCGGTTGAGTTCATGCGCGATCGGTTGACGAGACCGGGTGAGCAGCCCTAAGTTCTCGGGAAAATGTGTGGAGCGGCCAACTGATCGGTTGACAACTCAACCGATCGGTTCACCTGTAGCATTTCTTCGGCAAAATTTTCGACCTAACTGTCAACCGATCGGGTGACAAGTCACCCGATCGGTTCGACTTAAAACCCTATATAAACCCCCCCGACACCCGCTCGTTTCCATCTCGCCCGATCGCAAAAACCCCCAAAATCCGCCGTCGTTTCGCCTTCCCCTCTTCGCCAACAACCGATCTTCACTCCCCCACGCCCTCTACTCCTCCATTACTCCCACTCTCCACCTCCTTCATCAACCCCTCCATCATCTACACCCTCTCTCTCTCCTCCCATTCCGAGATTTTGACCTAATTTTCCCCCAAACCACCCCCGTTTCGAAAATTATTGCCGAAGGAGTTCGCCGCGGCTCCAAGCTACTCTCGCTGAACAGTGTGGGGACATCTACGAGCAAGCTCCGCCATTCCGCTTGGGTAAACTCGCTCCTAAGCTTATATTTATATATTTGCCCTATTTGTCGAGCTTGCTCGTTTGCTTGTGTTAGTGTGCATCCACGATTTTTGCACTAATTCTTGCTCGCACACACACATGGCTAAAGATAAGGATAAGGGGAAGGGTATCATGCGGGAAGAGGAGCCGTCTCGAAAGAGACGAAAACAAACACGCCCCCCTTCCCGTACACGAGCACTTACACTTGGCCCTCCTCCGCCTGTTGTCCCCCCTGTGGACCCAATGTTGGGCCCACACGGGTATATTTTTCGGAACCAGGAGCACAAAGATTTTTACCGTAGGCTTGATGCTCGAGGGCATCTATCCACTAAGTTCCCGCACGCACGTACACTTGTCGATCTCGGTGTCTTCACCGAGGTCGAATCTCTTTTTGCTAACTTAGGATGGTTGGCCTTTCTTAGTGCTCATGCAATATCCTTCCCGGCACTCACACTCGAGTTCCTCTCCACACTTACTTGGGAGTCCGGGTCGATCATTAAATTCAGGGTGCGTAACCGTAGTGTCACCACGGATCTGAACACGATCAACGATATATTTGGTTTCCCCAATCTCGGGGATGATTCCATCCGACACTACGGGTACACGCCCGAGTTTGATGTCGATCAATTCTGGTTCCGCCTCACTTTGATCCGTGATTACCCCCGAGGAAGGGCCAAGGCCTCCTCCATCATTCATCCTGTGTTTCGTTTAGCCCACAGGATCATTTCATCTGCATTCTTTCCTAGGGACGAGTCTGGTACTGTGACTATCCCTGACCTCTTTATCCTTTGGGCCATGACTTTTCCTTATGTCTGGGATGATGATGGAGTCAGCTTCAGGGCCCCTACCGTCCCCATCCATGGCAGCGATTGGCTTGTTTACAAGCTACTTGAGATCAGCCGGGCCGGGAAGGGGAAGTTCTGTTGTGGGGGCATCATCACGATCATATGCTCTCACGCCCAATTCAATATCACCATCCCCAACAATCTTCCAGCTGCCGCAGGACCCTCACATCTCGATATTGATGTCCTGCGGCACATCCACATGATCAAGCCCCGCTCGGATGGCCGCTTCATATTTCATTATGGCCACCCCCCAGCCCCTTACACCATCCTGCCCAACCCCGCTCGCATGACCCTTGCCCTCGTGGGAGATTGGACTTTTCCTCCTGATCCCGACTTCTTAGCTGGGTTGAATCTTTCTTTCTTTCCCGCAGACGCCTGCAGATCACCGTCCCCTGCCGCCCACTTAGGCGAGCAGGATATCCCTGCGTCTGTGGGAGATTTAGGGGCTGGCCCGAGTCGTCCTGTTTCTGCTCCGGGACCGATCACGTCTGAGCACCTCTTTGCGGCCATTTCTGGCCTTGTCTCCTGTGCCGGCATGACCACTGCCGTTGGCACCTCTTCGACCTTACCTGGCGGCACCACCTCTGCCTCGCGTCGGTCTACATCTTTTGGTCGCCGTCAGGTATCTGCCCGTCTGGGACTTGAGAGGGAGGTCGCTGCCCTTCGTGAGCTCGCGATGTCCTCTGCTTCCTCGGACCCATCGCCATCCTCCTTTCTTACTCACCCACGTTTCCTCGCACTTGAGAGGAACGTGGCCGCCATTCTCCGCCTTCTTACTCATATCCACGGACCACCCCCACCTTCACCACCCCCACCTTCACCACCCCGGCGATCTTCCCCTCCACCCACCCACACTTCCCCACATCCATCACCCCCTCTCCACACTCATCTTCTCCACCTCCACGTCCCATCCCGGCATCCACTTCACCCCTCCCGTCCACTTCCACCGCACCCACGCTACCTCCCTCTTCCTCCGTCACTCCATACGTGCGTCGGAGGAAATTACCGGTACGCTCCAGATCCCTCCCACCACCTCCCACTACCGTCACCACCACATCTACTTCCTCCATTTCCATTCCTCTCACCACCGCCTTGATCGCCTTCCTACCACCACCACCCACCACCACCGACACTCCTCCCATCATTCACACCACCACTGCCCCTATTCCTTCACCTCATTCCCCACTTCTCAGCACACCCCCAGCCTCCCCCGACCACCCATCCCCACCCTCTTCCGAGGAGGACGAGGACTCACCTTCTGCTGCTTTCTGATTTTCCCTCTTTTGTTTTTGACTCCCCCTTGCTTATATCTGGATTTCATTGATCACATCATTTCGCTAGCACTTTCTGGTCAAGCTTGGGGGACGTCTGTTTTGTGTGCTGTCGTGTTTTGTTTGTTTTTCTCATTTTTGTGTGTGTGCTTGTTTTTCACTTTTTGAGTGTCGTGTCGTGTGATTTTATTTTTACTCTTCTTTTCGTATTATTTGATTTTGATCTCGATCTTTCTTTCTTTTTCATTTTCATCTATGTGTTTTCCTCGTTTTCATTTCTTTTTGTGTCAGTGCGTATTCCCCCCATTTTCATTGCCCTCCCGTACTCACTCATATTGCATTGAGGGCAATGCAAACTTCAGCTTGGGGGAGTCGCACTGTGTGCGTCGTTTGAGTCCTTCTCTTCGTTTATTTGAGTCGTTCTTCTCCGTGTTTTTCTTTTTTTTTCTTTTTTCTTCTTTTCTAGCTCTTTCTCCTGGAGATGAATCCTATGATGAATCGCCACAAAGTCACACACACACCTAGCACTGCACCGATAATCACACTCACTAACCCTAGGATTTCGAGTCCTCTTGCATTTCACGCATCGTGGGTCCACTTAGCTTTTTGTGAGTCGTGTGTCATGACTAGCATTTGGTGTGCTTCTGCTTTGTGATTTCACTTTATATACCTGTCCAGGAATGACCCCTAGATTATCATGCTCCGATTTGAATATGCGGTATTTGTTTCCACTTTATGCATGCTATTTTTATATCGTATACTTCAATTCGCATGCGTCGGGATTCCACAACTAAGGACTAGGATAACCCATTTAGCCTGAGCTCTATTTAGCAAGAATAGTCGCCTTTGCCCGAGTGTTTAGATTTCGACTTATTTTTTGTTTTACTTGGTGCAAATCCCCTCGTCGTGTACCGTTCTCCCACTTGGGAGAGTACACAAGTGTATAGCCAAAAACCCAAAAATCCAAAAAAATGGGAGGAAAGAAATAAAAAAAACCCAAAGAAAAGAAAAAGATTGTATAGCCAAAAAGCCAAAAAAATAAGCAAATACCCAAAACCCAAAAAATTCACGTGTGAATATTTTCCTACTTGCCGAGAATAAAGGGAAGGCGAGAATTTGCACCGAGTGTTCTTCTCCACATCATCTCAACCTCCGTCGTTATCGAAAACGCTTGGCTTAGGAGCTATTTAGCTTGTATCTAAGCTATAGTGGCGTGATTTCCTTGACCCTAGTTGTGGAGTCCCCGATGCATGATACGCTTCTTTTCCCACTCTTCTCATGCATGCTTGAACTTATATTCGCCGCTTAATTCAATTCGGATCGATATTTTGGGTCATTTCTTGGATTTGTGTATATCGAGCCTTATTGCACATCGTAGAAAGCTTCACCATTTGCTAGCACACGACCACGCTCACTCGCGCTTCACTGCGTGGACCCACGACACTTATTTGGACTCGCTTTCCTAGGTTTAGTGGTGTGATTTGGCGTTTGCTCGCTTGGTGTGTCGTTTTTGATTTTGATGGCTCTGATGGACGATCTAGAGCTTAGAGTTTTCTTTTTCTTTCTTCCTCTCTATTTTTCCCTTCCGAGCTCCTACTCTCACTCGTCTTCCTCGAGGACGAGGAAGAGTTCAGCTTGGGGGATTTTGACGTGCGTTTATATTTCATATATTCACGCACGTTTTCCTTTGTATTTCTCCGTGTTTTTCCACCGTCTCTTATTCGTTTTCGTGTATTTTCCCGTTTTCTTTCACTTTTCTTTGTTTGTCCATGATTACATGAGATTGACCATGTAGGGGACGTTTAATGATGATATCCCAAGTCCCCGGAGCAACGGGAGAAGTCACGCGTGATCCAGTGGGTCAAACGGCGAAGTATTCATCTTTCAGCCCCTCACCCAGTCGGTTGGTCATCTCCAACCGATCGGGTGATGCACGCGTGCACCAACCGGTCGCTACCCGCAGCTCACAAAGAAGTCACCCGACCGGTTCACAGACCGGTTCTGCGGGCGGCTGTTCTCTGTTTTCTCGAGCAGAATTCCAACCGATCGGGTGATTCTCACCCGATCGGTTCATCTGTAGCTGAAGAAGATAAGCTGAAGACACGGGCGTTCAACCGTTCGGTTCACCCGACTGCTTCAAGATCCAACCGGTCACTCAAGAACTCACCCGACCGGTTCATGTGATCGGGTGAAAACTCGCCGTTTTCTGATATCTATTTGTAACGGATCAACCGATCGGTTGATGCGACGACCTATATATAGAACCCCTAGGGTTCCAGAAACGGGAGTTGCTGTTTTTCTACTGTTTTATTTCCTTGTGACGGCTGTAATTGTTACTCTTTTGTAAGTTTTCAGATCTTTCTAAAATTTTAGTATTGTCTTTATTACTCTATTACTTCTGCATTGCAATCGTCTGATTATGATTCCAACGGTTAAATTTCATTTAGATCGCTTTTTCATGAATTTTTGTGAGTAGTTCCCAAACCTGGGATTTTGGTGGAAACCCCTTCGGGGGCTCTTCCCGATGCGTCCGTAGGGTTAGGAAATCGATAGGGAGTAGGAATCTAACGGTTACGCGGGGTGTTTCATTGTCATCGGCGGGAAAAAGACCGCCTTTGACCGTCGGGCCAAGGGGGAATAAACTTGGCGGTTGACTCCCTAGCCATAGCTCACACCCTTAGCGTTGACGTCGAATCCTAGCACGCGGGAGCGGCAGGATGAGATGTTGGGAGTTATCGTTGCGGGCTTAGTGCTCCCGGGATCGATCAGTGTTTATGGACACGGGAGTGCCCACTGATCGAATCCGGGAAGTCCGGTGTATCATCCTGGGCACCGACCGGAATATCGGGCCCATGGGACGCCGGGTACCACTTTCAGAGGCAACGTCCCACCATTAGACCCTAATCCCGATCGCTATCCATACCCGTAGGCCGCGTCGGCGAGAGTCTCTCGTCGGGTTGGAAACCAAAGTCCCGGGTTTACTTTCTTTTCGTTCTTACGCTTTTATTTCCTTTCGTGACAACCATCCACCGATTCGGGCTAGCTCGCCCCTCGGGGTGATTTAGGTCCTACCTGACCCAAGCACAACCTCGCCTCCCTGAGTTCGATATTCCCGCACCCTACACTAACCGTGAAACTTGCGGTAAACGACACCGCGCCGCCGCATATCTCGCGGGGCGCCGGTCACCTTGCCAATGACGTCTCGGACGGGCCGGATGTGTCCATGTCCCAAAATAGCTCCAATTCGCTCCAAAACTCCTGAAAATCAAAAAATCTATACAAAACTCGAATATAGCGTTAGAAGCACGATAATAAATGAAAATATGGAGTTTGGAGGCGAATATGACATGAAATGAAGCGAAAAAAACATGTAAAATATGGACACATCAAAATCCCCCAAGCTTACCTCTTACTCGTTCTTGAGAATATGAGGCTCACCGGGCGATAAAAATAAAAAATAGAAAAAGAATGGAAAATGGAGGGGAGTGCTAGAGTATTTGGTCAGATCTCAAGCCATAGTGACATATCACAATACTTTGAAAATGGATCACATGCTAATAAGAATTTCATATCTTAGCCAAACATATTACTTGCAAGCATTTAAGAACAAAGGAATGGATTCTCTAAATTCATGTAATCAATCATATCCAAATCATGCAATTCATAGAGTCTAGTACAAACATGTTGGCGACGCACTTTTCAATCAATAGAAATAAATGAAGCATATAAGAGTCATACCAAGCATGCAACAGAGAATAGAATAAGGATCATGGCGTTCATATATTCATCTCAAATCATGAAAAATCTCCATAGCTAATATATTTTGCAAAGTCTGAGCATTATCAAATATCCCCAAATGTGCACAACTCCACTCTAATGGCGTACTCACTCGTATAATCAAATGGATTCACCCCCCAAGCTTAGCTTGAGGCATCACATCTATGGAATAATAAAGAAATTTTTGTGGCTTTTTCCCAAGTATTTGTGTAGCTTCAAGTAGTAAGATATAAGAAATATTTTTCTTTTTCTTTTTGAACTCCTTTTTTTCCTCTTTAGGAGCAATAGGATATACATTTTTTTTCTTTTTTTGGCTCCTTTTTGGATTTTTGGGGCTTTTTGAAGCTAACTTTTTTCTTCTAGGATTTTTGAGAATAGGATGCAGTATATGTAGCTGCAATGGGGTGAAACCAAGTGACATGTAGAGAATAATAAGATATGTAGAGAAAGAACTGATATAATCACTCAGTTCACACATAAGATGTGCACAATGGTTCAATAAGATAATACTCCAACTAAGCTCATAAGCAAGTATAGATATTTTCATTCATTTCAACGAATAATGAAGTCATGCGGTAAGACACACAATAATACAGCAGACATGCAATAAAAAATGAAAAAGATAACAAGGCAGATGCTTCAAATATTCTAAAGATGCGTGAATCTTGGTGCATATCCAACATGAGCATACTAAATACTACTGCATACATTTAGTTTCAATTCATTTCATGCATTCATATAGAGAGATCATCAACAGAATATATATATATATATACTAGTCATTACCCGTGCCCATAGGGCACGGTTTATTTAATGGCTGAGTTTTTCCCCCCACACATTTCAAGTTCCCCTAAATTTCAAGTTTTCCCACAAAATTTCAAGTTTCCACCCAAATTGTCATTGCCACCTAGGACAAACTTGCCACGTATGGTAAAGCTTTGTCCTAGTAGGATAAGATTCAAAATCTTCAAAGGACTGGAAAAAAATGGTTGGAAGGGGGAGAATAAAAGGTGTGGGTGGGTGTGTGGGGAGGGTCCAGGGGCAAAAATGCAAAAATCGGTGTTGTATGTGCAAAATTCCCCACCTCCTCTCTTATCCCTCAAAATCGCATCTCTTATATTTTCTGTTATCCAATTTCTCTTGATAACCCGTGCCCGCGGGTATGGTTCATTTAAGATTTTCCCCTGCGAAATCTTTGTTCCCCCAAAAAATTATTTCCACAGCCAAAATTGCGAAAATCACCTCATCCTCTCTCTTGTCCAAATTCTCTTATCCAATTTCTTGATAACATCCCTTATTTGTAATATAGATATCCCTCAGAATCTCATCTCTTATCCAATTTCTCATGTCCCAATTCTCTTATCCAATTTCTCTTGATAACATCCCTCTTTTATATTATATATATATATATATATATATATATATATATATATATATATATATATAGGAAAATTTTCAAATGCAAACATTTCGCACCGTGCGAAAATGTTTTTAGTTTTTTTTTGAAATTTTTTTTTTCAAAAATTCTTTTTTCCACCCTCATTATATGTTGTTATACCCCACTCAAAAAATAATGGTTGAGAAATAATGCCATTTGGCCTTCGATCAAGGCATTTCATCAAATTCGCACGTTTTGAGACCGTTAAATTTGTAACGGGTGGATGGGTGCTCTAATGCCCAACGGGTTCACCCATTATTTTCCCTGGGGTATATAATTGTATGGATTAAACATCAAAAAAAGAATTTTTGAAAAAAAAAATTTCAAAAAAATAAAAAAATTGTTTTCGCACGGTGCGAAAAGCCCTTTTTTCGCATTTGAAGATCCCTATATATATATATATATATATATATATATATATATATATATATATATATATATATATATATATATATATGCAAGCATATGAATAGTAAGACAATGAAATACTCTAAGTAGCATGGCAAAAGTAATAAGCATCGTGATAGCTATTACAGCTAAGAGAGATATCATCATTTGGAATATATCTAGCAAAAGGGGAAACGAAAGGCGGAGAAAATAAAATAAAAAAAGCAAGCATGCAAGCATACCAAACATGGAAAATATAATGCTAAAAAATGAAACGGTGAAAAAGTGGTGAAAAATAAAAATAGAAAGGGTGTAAAATGGAAGAAGATGCAAAAAATGAAAATAAAAGCAGTAGCGCTCATCCCCCAAGCTAAACACAGCAGTGTCCTCACTGCTGAGAACACGTTGGCAAGAAGGGAAAATGAGGCTAGGGTGGGCTGGTGGTAAAAAAGGAATATAATAAAATAAAAGCGAAACTATGCAAATAAAAGATGAAGTACATGACCTAATGCCTAAGATGCAAAAATGTGAACAGGAAGGCATATGATGCAAATGATGACATGATGCAGGTGGGATATATGCAAATGCAAAATGATGGAAAATATACAGACTGTGCAAAAAGGTCATCCCCCAAGCTATGTAAGGAAAGGGCCCCGAAGAGACAGGGCACAAAAATGAATAAGGGGTGACATGAGCAAAAATAGTGTAAAGATCAAGCAGCGCCATCACCCTGAGTGGATGATGATGGGTCCGACTGCTGGGGAACAGAGGTAGGAACATCAGGCACAGAAGGTGAAGGCTCGACAGGTGTGTCAACCGGTGAGGCAACAGAAGAGACAACTAGCTCAGAAGATACTGTAACAGCTGGAGTGTCGACAGGTGTGAGAACGTGTGTGTCAACAAGAGAAGTCTCCAACTACGGTGTAACCGACCCAACGGAAGAAGTGACAGGCCCTGCAGAAGCCTAAGAGTGGGGCACAATGAGTGGTGCAGGAGGGACAAAAGGGACAGGTTCTGGCCTGGGAGGAGGGGCTGGTGCAAGTATGACAGTGGGTGACGCTGATGCCTAAGAATGTCGAGAATGGCGGAGAGGTCCTGCTCCACAGACTGCTGAAAAGAAGAGAGCAAGGTCGCGAGGGTGTCAAAGGCACACCTCATGGTGACAACCTTGGTCTCCATCATAGAAAGACGTGCGTCCGTGGTGTAGGAGCTAAGAGGTGGTTGTGAACTGCTAGAAACCACCCTCGTAGGGTGCCCACGGACAGGTGATACCCGGGGTCTGAACTGAAAGTCAGGGGACGGTGGTCTAGCAGGGATCTCGAAGGAAGAGGATGTGAGTCGAATGGATCCGAGATCCGGTGCAAAGACAGAAGCAACAGCAGCATCAGAAATGGGAGACACCGTGGCTACAGAAGTGGTGACAGACACCACGACGCTCTCAGAGAAAACTGCTGATGCTGGTGCAGAAGTGGTGCCAGCAAAAATGACTGTGGACCCTAGAGTGGTAGGAAGGGAAGTGAGGATGTCCACAGGTGCGGGAAGTGTGCTGGCAGCGATGGGCTCCAAAATAAGTGAATCGGTGGGCTCGGGAGCGAAAGAACTGGCTGGCTCCAAAGGGGTGGAGGAAGTGAAATCAGGAGCAGCAGAGAAAACCGTGCCCTCAGGTCTAGGCACGGCAGAGAGAGAGAGAGAGAGAGAGAGAGAGAGGTAGCGACCTCCGGGGTAAAGGTGTGGACAGTTCCTGAGGTCTCTACGGTGGTGGTAGTGGTGGTGGTGGTGGGAGCACTGACAAAAGTGGGAACAGAAGTGCTCCCTGGTGGGGTGGATGTGCAGGCTGGGCTGGCTGGGCTGCCATGAGGGCAGCAATGTCAGGCTCATCCTCATCAGAACTGAGCACCCAGTCATCGATGTCGTCGGCGACTGGTGCTCCAGGTGGCTCAAGGACGTGGATGGGGGGAATAGGAAAAATGCAGGGAGTGAGCCAGTCAAGCATGACTGGGGTGACGTGGGTGATGTTAGGGTAGGGTATGTAGAGGTGCTGCTTGCGGTGGGTGCCTAGAAGGTAAGTCCAGTGACACTCACCGTGCGGCCTGACGATGGACATACGGGTAAGCACATCCATCATCAGGCATGTAGGCCCGGTGGGAATCGCCAGATGTGCAGGAAGCGCTAGGCCGAGCATCTGGGTGAAAATGGTGAAAAATCTGTCGCAGCAGATATTGGTGGCAGCGTGGATGGTCTGGAGGAGGCGATGACACGGCCAGTGCACTGCGTCGGAGGGTAGGAAGGGGTGGAGGGTATAGTCTGGGTGGAAGCATAGAAGTCGAGTCATCCCCATAAGATGAAAAAGCTCAGGCAGGGAGAGTGTCCCGACCTCTGTCCTGGAATAGAGTGTGGTGGCAAGGTGGCGCTAGGCATAGCGGAGACAGGGGTGGACGATACAAGAGGATTTTGCCATACTAGGGTGATATCTCGCAGATCAGTGATGCGATGCCAAAACTGTTCGGCATCGAACACGATGGGACATGGCTACAAAACGCTCGCAGTGAGCGTGATCCCTAAAGACGATATCGTATGTCCTCAGGGTGGGCAGTAGAGGAACTGGACGGGATGGAGGAGCAGTGGTGGGGATTGGAGGAGCGGTAGTATGGGTGGTGTGGGGGGCCTCTATAGCTAGAGGCACGGGTGTAGTGGATCATGACGAGTTGAACGAGGACGAAGAATCATCCAAGTATGGCTCGGGTGTGTGTGAAGGTGAACGCTGCTGGCTGGGAAGAGGCGGGACCAGTGGTGGCCTTCCTCTTCGCCGACGGATGCTTCCTTGGCCTAAGGCAAGGAGGCATCGTGCAAATGGTGCAGACAGCTAGCTACGGTATAAAAGTTAAGAATGAAAGGAGAATACCGATATCCAAGCGTCGCTACAAAAGCAAAAGCGATCCCCAAGCTGCTCCAAACCCGGCTCCTCGAATCCACGAAGAAGCTCCAAGTGTACCTGCAATAAGATAATAAATGATTTTAGGAGGCAATTAAGAAAATCAATCGGGTTTGTGGTTTAATATTGAAAGAATTAGGGTTGGGGATGATTCAGATTTGGGGGAGATGGGGTGAGAGAAGGGGGTGAGAGGGAAGAAGAAGGGGGAAGGGGGGCTTCTCGGTGCGTGCAGAGCTCCGGCGAGTCGTCGGAGAAAGGGGAGGATGCGAGGGTTTGGGGGAAGAAAGGGAGGAAGAGAGATGGGGGTAGGGGGAGAGGGAGGAGGAGGGTGTGATGGATGTATCGGCGGTGCTACTCCAACGAGACGCCGGAGCAATGTGGACGGGGGGTGATAGAGAGGGGGAATGGGAGAGAGAGGGGAGAGAGAGAGGGAGAGTGAGTGAGTGAGAGGGGGTGGACCGGGCGTCGGTGGTGGGTGGTGCTCGAGCGGAGCATGCGACGACAGCGGCGACATGGTGGTCGAGTCGAGTTAGGTCTAGGGTTAGGGGAGAGCTCGGGAATTTGGGTGCTGATTTTGAGTAGGATTAGGGATGGCTCGAGTCGGGTCGAATTAGTACAAGCCGAGTCGAGCTCGGTTAAGTGGTGGGCCCTTGCTGAGTAAGCCGCTGCTCGGGCCGAGTAGCAATAGCTACTCGGTCGAGTAATAAAAGATAGAAATTGTGCCCTAGTACTCGACCGAGCTGCTTACTCAGCTCGGTCAAGATGAATTGAAACAGAGTGTTGTTTTCAGCTCTTTATTTCTCTCTATGCAGCTCGGCCGAGTAGGGTAGCTACTCGGTCGAGTCTATTAAGCTTTTCAGAGCACCCTTTTAGCACTTTTGGGACTCTTCCTGCAGCTCAACCGAGTAGGGTAGCTACTCGGTTGAGTCGAATTAGAAACAGAGTGCTCTTTTTCGACGTTTTTGGGTTCTGTCTGTAGCTCGACCGAGTAGGGTGTTACTCGATCGAGTCACAATTAATTTCCAGAGAGATTTCCTCCAGCTTTCTGTAGCTCTGACTGTAGCTCGACCGAGTAGGGTGCTACTCGGTCGAGTCGAGTTTGATTTCCAGAGTGCATTTTTGCCTTCTTTCTCCAATTCCCTGCAGCTCAACCGAGTAGGGTAGCTACTCAGCTGAGTCACCTGGAACTCTTCCCCCAATCTTGTATTTCTCTAAGGTGCTCTTCCCTTGGTTCCTTCCCCTTCATTTCATCGTTTGTCGCGCTCTCCTCATTGTTCAACATGTAGAAGGAAGAACTCATCAAATTTTTATGTGTTTGTATTTTCATAGGATTAAAAACGTATTTATTTTGTTTTTGAATAAGAAGAGAGAAAAAAACAAAAACTAAGGGAAAGAAAATCAGGTTGCCTCCCGATAAGCGCTTGTTTTAAGTCGTAAGCTCGACTCCCTCAAGATTTTCAACGAATGGTGGGGCATTCCTCAAGAAAGTAGTTTCTTCTTGTCCAATCGGTTCTCCTGCTACGTATGGCTTTATTCTTTGACCATTCACCTTGAATTTGTTGTTATTTCCCTCAAGTTCTACGGCACCCCCGGTGACATACTTATTATCTTGTAGGAGCCGGACCACATTGATTTTAGCTTCCTGGGGAAGAGTCTTAGCCTTGAGTTGTAGAGGAGTACTTGGTCACCTACTTCGTAGTACCTTACCGTGATATTCTTGTCATGATAGACCTTATTCTTTTCCTTGTACATCCTTGTGTTCTCATAGGTGTGTCGTCGGATTTCGTCGAGATCGTTGACACTCAAGAATCGTCGCATGGCAGTGCTTTTGTAATCAAAGTTCAATTTCTTTATCGCCCAGTATGCTCTATGTTCCAATTCCACTGGTAGGTGGCATGCTTTCCCATATACTAACATGTAAGAGGTTGTTCCGATATGGTCTTGAAAGCGATGCGCCCAAAGAGCATCACTCAACTTTTGGGACCAATCCTTCCTTGATGCGCTCACCGTCTTTTCTAGGATGTTCTTGATCTCTCTATTAGATATTTCAACTTGGCCACTCGTTTGGGGTTGATATGCAAGACCGACCTTGTGATGCACTCCGTATTTCTTAAGCATTGTCTCAAACTTCCTTTCTATGAAGTGACTCCACACGTCGCTTATAACCGTTCTCGGGACTCCAAAGCGGGGGAAAATCATATGCTTGAAGAACTTGGCCACTACCCTTGCGTCATTCGTTGGGGTGGCTATGGCTTTCACCCACTTTGAGACATAATCAACTGCAACTAGGATGTACTTGTTGCCGTTACTTGTTGAGAAGGGTCCCATGAAATCAACATCCAAACAGTTGAACAATTCTATCTCCAAAATGCCTTGTAGGGGCATTTCATTTTTCTTTGTGATATTTCCCGTTCTTTGGCACATGTCGCATGCTCTGATGTATTCATTTGTGCCTTTGAAGATGGTGGACCAATAGAAGCCACTTTGGAGAATTTTCACAGTGGTTTTAGTGACTGCTGCATGTCCCCCGCAAGGTTGGTCATGACAATGTGACATAATGGAAGTGGCCTCCTCTTTCGAAATGCATCGTCTGATGATCCCATCGGTGCATGTTTTGAATAAGTACAGAGCATCCCAAAAGTAGTTTCTGGCATCATGTAAGAACTTCCTCCTCTGATAAGTTGCCATCCCATGAGGGATTATGCCACTCACCAAATATTTGACTATGTCGGCGTACCAAGGTGCTTCAGAGGAGGATGCCACGAATAATTGCTTGTCGGTGAAAGAATCATCAATTGACACGCTGTCGTCTCCATGCCTATGAATCAGCCACGATAGATGGTTTGCCACTACATTTTCGGCCCCCTTCTTGTCCTTGATCTCTATGTCAAACTCTTGGAGGAGAAGAATCCATCGTATTAAGCGTGGCTTTGCATCCTTCTTGCTTAACAAGTATTTCAGCGCTGCATGATCCGTATGGATTATTACCGTGGATCCCAGAAGGTAAGATCTGAACTTTTTGTCACTCCCTGCTTCCCAAAACTACGGAGGCGAAGCGTGGCTAAGGTTCGCTTGGGCCAGAGCTGTGAGGCTCGGACCCAATAAGCGTCTGTATGGGTACCATTTAAAAGATTACAAGTTCTTGCATATATAAAATTCGTAACAACAGAAGTACTGAAAGAAAAGATGCATTCATTTTTTCCATCAAGATATCCAGAAGTACAAGAGTCTAAAAAGGAAAGTAAAGCCCAGCATGGCAACAATTACAGAAAGGAAACTAATGGTGCAAGCACCCAACCTATGTTGGATATTGGACTCCCCGGATTTGGTTTTGGATGATGAACAAACATAAATATATTGTGAACTAACAATTTGTGAGCGCAGTTATGGAGATCGTCGTCAAACTTCTTTGAATATCAATTGCGACGTCTCGAGACTTCTCAAAGCATGTGATCGTATGCCTAAAGCTTCGTTGAAGCTTTTGGACCATGTTAGAAGCCATGAAGATTCGATTGAAGCTTTTGAAGACGGTATCGTCAAGTTTTATTTATCGTCTTTTAAGCTTCTTTCGTAGAATGTTAAGCCTTGAGTAGGTCTTACGTTTTAATCTTCATAACTCTTCTATCTTAGACATAGGATCTTAGTAGAAGTCCATACTAACTTTCCCGAAGCATCGCGCTCCGTTTCGCGACTTCTTGTGCATGTTAGTTGGTTCAAGAAGAAGAACCAACCGACTAGATGGTGATCTAGTCGGTCAGCAATCCTTCTTGGACCGACTAGTTTGCTTTTTCAATTCATAGCTCTTTACTGTTTACAGTTAGTCGGTCTACGTTGACTCACCGACCGACTAGTTTGTGAACTAGTCGGTCAGTGATGCTTCTTAGACCGACTAGTTGAGCTTTCCCTGTACATGCCAATTGAGCCTGAGCTACTGTTTATAATTAGTCGGTCTGTGTTCATTGATCGACCGACTAGTTGATGAACTAGTCGGTCAACTTTCCTTCTTGGACCGACTAGTTTAGCTTTCCTCTATATTCAAATTTTCACCTGACTTACTGTTTATTGTTAGTCGGTCTATGCACATTTGGAGACCGACTAGTTGGTGAACTAGTCGGTCAACATTTGTTCTTGGACCGACTAAATCAATTTGTGCTCAGACTTCAGTTTTATCTCTTAGTCGGTCTCAGTTGAGTAACCGACCGACTAGTTGTGAAACTAGTCGGTCAGCTACTCTTCGTGGACCGACTAGTTCCTTTTGTCTGAACTTCAACCTATTCTTTGTTCTAACCATTAGTCGGTCTACGTTGATTGACTGACCGACTAGTTGATAAACTAGTCGGTCAGTGGTTGTTCTTTGACCGACTAGTTGCGATCAGAATAGAGCCGTTGGAGCTTTAATTGAAACGTTTCTCTCTCTCTCTCTCTCTCTCTCTCTCTCTCTCTCTCTCTCTCCTCTATCCTATAAATACTTGTTGAGCTGCATTCGTTGCACTTAAGGCTGATATTAAGACAAGTTTAGAGATCAAAGAGAAATCATTCTTCTCATTTAAAGCTCATTCATTTCCCTCTCAAGAATCTCTTCCTCATTCATTTCAAAAGAGAGATTCATTGATTGAGAGCCTTCCGAGCCAAGTGCTTGATCCTAGGTCACCATCAACCTCATAGCTCTCCATAGCTGGTCTACATCTTGGAGCTAGGGTTTGGTGCCTTCTTCTTCCTCAAAATCATCCTTGCCCTAATTCGTAAGTATACTCAAGGCATAGGTATTTTGTGGTAAGCTATTCTATTTCATTTACTTTCATTTTGTAAGTGTTTAACTCTCGGTTGTGAGAGTTGTGTTTGTGATCCCGGGTTGTGGGATTCACAAATTACTTTGTGTATGATTTGACTTGGTGAAGGTTCTTCACAAGTATTTCATAGTGGAAATCTTGAGTTAGGGTTTCTAACTCAAGTATCCGGAGGGGATCCGGGTGTTTGGGACGTATGATCACCGGGAACAAGTCGGGGAGACTTGGGTGGATCCGAACCCAGTAATATCGTTTGTTTGCGATTGTTTATTTGTTGTCGATTATTTACTATTCCGTATTTCCGCATTAATTGGTAGAGTTTTCACGGTAATTAGGAATTAGCCTCTTAATTATTTTAAAGTACTATTCACCCCCCCTCTAGTACTTGTGCAGTAGCTTAGCAGGGTATTACATTTGGTATCAGAGCCAAGTCTATAGCAATGTCTGCCAACGACAACAAGACCATTCGTCCACCTTCCGACTATAGCACCTTCAAGAATCGTGAAGGAGCTTCTTCGGTAATGGAAGGACATTCCTCAACGAG
The DNA here is from genome assembly GCA_030789695.1 of Scilla litardierei. Taxonomy (NCBI): domain Eukaryota; kingdom Viridiplantae; phylum Streptophyta; class Magnoliopsida; order Asparagales; family Asparagaceae; genus Scilla; species Scilla litardierei. The sequence continues at coordinate 730,163,207 of CM061142.1, forward strand.
GCCTTCATTCTTCAACGGTACCAACTACGGGTACTGGAAATACCGGATGAAAACTTTCCTCCGGAGTGCTTCACTATGGAGGACCACAATGAAGGAGTATGTCGAGCCCGCCGAAGAAGATTTTGAGAAATGGACAACCGCGGAGGTCGCCGCGGAGGTAAGCAATGCCAAGGCAATGAACGCCTTGCAATACGAATTGGAGCCCGAGGACTTCAATAAGATATGCACATGTAAGAGTGCATATCAAATTTGGAACTCCCTCCTCATCATACATGAAGGGACGAGTAGGGTAAGAGACTCTAAACTTGTTGTAGTTAATAAAGATTACGAGATGTTTCATATGCTACAGGGTGAGAAGATGAAGGAGTATTATGCTCGCTTCGTCGACATTATAAACGAGTTAGAGGCTCTCGGCAAAACCTACACCCAAAAGGAGAAATGTTCGAAGCTTATTGAAGGACTTCCTTCTAGTTGGGAAAAGCGTACCTTCGCCATCGAGGAAGGTAACAATATGAACAAGTATACCGTAGTTCAATTAATGGGTACTTTAATGTCATACGAGGTACGCAAGGATATCAAGTTGAAGTTGCAGGAAAAGATGAAGTCTTACCTACAACAACACGAGCCAAAGAAGAAAGCGATTGCTTTCAAGGCCACTCCATCTACTTCCACATCGACCGATGATGAAAACTCGGAAAACGAGTTGGACTTGGAGTCCATGGCTCTCATGGCCAAGAAGTTCAACCGGTTCTTCCGGAAAGGTAACTTCAAAAACAAGTCAAAGTTTAATTCCTCTAACGCCTCATCTCCTTTGTGTTTTCAATGCAACAAGCCCGGACACATGAAAGCGGAGTGTCCTCAAAAAAAGCACAAGGAGAAGTGGAAGGCGCCGAAGTACGACAAGTCCAAGAAGTACAAGAAAGGGAACAAAAAGGGGCTTGTCGGGACTTTCACCGACGCCGATGATTCCTCAAGCGGAGAGTCGGATGATGAGCAAGTGGAGTAAGCACACATATGCTTCATGGCTAGAGAGGAGCAAGATAAAGATTCCTCTTCTGATGATAGCGACAACGAAGGCGATGAGGTAACTATGGATGACCTTAGGAATGCTAATTCTCAATTGTGGTCTAAGTATACTAATTTAGTAAATAGGTATACTAAAGTAAAAGATGACTTAGCTAGCATTCAAACCACGCTTAAAACTATCATCACCAACAACGACACCGTTGTTGAAGGGTTGAAGAATGAGATTGTTAATCTCAAGACTCAACTTGAACATGTTAGCATTGAGGATCCGGAGGAACACAAGATAGCGGATTTGACTTCTCAAAACTCAACTTTGAGTATTGAGAATGAGAATCTTAAATCTCGTGTTTATGTGCTCATATCGGAAGTATCCACTTTGGATGCTTCTATGCGTTCTCTCACCGAGAAATATGAGAACACATTAGGCCAAATTAATAAATTCAATAAGGGTAAGGACCATTTGGATAAAATCACAAGTGACTTACTTCCAGCCAATCACCACATTGGCTTGGGGTATACGATGGGAAGTTCATCCAAATCGGCCACTACTTTTGTTAGGCCAACTTCTGGTGACTCAACGAGTGGTAGCAAACACTCTATTGGTAGTTCATCTACCAATGGTGCTTCCACCTCGTTCACACACTCTTTCGGAAAGAAACCCACTTTGGGTGGACATCCAAAGAAGGGCCATGCCTACATGTACACCAATACTATACCACGTAGGAACACACGTCCTACTCCATCGGCTCACACATATGATGATTTCTATGTTACACGTTCACGGCCACGTGTACACAATGTGAGACACCCTCGTGCACGTGTTCCTCCACATGCACATGTACACCCACATTATCGAATGAATAATAATCCACATGCACCATTTCATCATGTTCCTTATGCCTATCCACGTCATGCATCACGTAGAAACCAACAACGCATGCATGCACCCAATAGGATGAGGGCTCCCAAAATATTCACAATTTGGAGCCCAAAGGACACAAGCATGAATGAAAAACAAGTTTACATGAATGCTTATTTTTCGGATGTTGTGCATAGTGGTAATTATGTGGGGAAGTCTAAGTCCAATTGGACTTGGCTTCCAAAGGTCTAATCTTTTGGACCCAATGACCTTGGGTACCATGATATGAAATTTTCTATCTTTAGGTACTCAAGGAAAAGAAAAAGAAAAGGAGCAACAAATTTAAATTTAGCTCCAAAGGAAATTGGATACTCGATAGCGGGTGTTCAAAACACATGACGGGTGACGCTCAATTGCTCTCCAGAGTGGTTCCCATTGCTAATGGAAACCACGTCGTCTTTGGAGGCAACGAGAGCGGAACCATCATAGGTGTTGGTAAAGTGGGTAATCCTTCTAAACCCCTTATATGTGATGTTTACCTTGTTAAAGGATTAAACCACAATCTCATTTCAATAAGTCAACTTTGTGACAAAGGTTACAAAGTTAGCTTTGCGAAAGAAATGTGCCATATTTTAAGAAAAGATAATAATGAATTATTGTTTTCCGGCACACGCCATAAGGATATATACATCCTAGATCTTCCAAGATCACATGAACAATGTCTCATTGCCAACACAAGTGAACAACACTTATGGCATCGACGTTTTGGTCATGTGAACTTTGGAACACTATTTAATCTTTCCAAGTTAAACTCTATTAGAGGTTTCCCTAAGCTAATATTTCAAAAGAAAAGCTTTTGTGACTAGTGTCAACGAGGCAAGCTTCCAAAATCGTCGTTTAAACCTAAGAAAAGAATTTCTTCTAAGCGGCCACTAGAGCTATTACATCTAGATTTATTTGGGCCAACTAGATTTGCTTCATTAGGAAATGCACGATATGAACTTGTCATCATTGATGAATTTTCTAGGTTTACTTGGGTATTTTCATTATGTAATAAAAATGAAGCTTTTGAAAACTTCACAATTTTTGTTAAGAAAGTACAAAATCTCTTAGGAACCACCATTGTCACTATTTGTAGTGATCATGGAGGTGAATTTGAGAATGAGTCTTTTGAGACATTTTGTGATGAAGTTGGTATTACACACACCTTTTCATTCCCTCGCGCACCTCCTCAAAATGGTGTTGTTGAGAGAAAGAATAGGACGCTAGTGGAGTGTGCTCGCACTATGCTTGATGATAGCCAACTTGGCCATCAATTTTGGGTGGAAGCGGTACACACCACTTGCTATGTGTTTAATAGAATTCTTTTGAGGCCCAACACTAAAAAAACTTGTTATGAATTGTTTTTTGGTAGGTTGCCTCAAGTTAAACATTTTCGTGTTTTTGGTTCAAAATGTTTTATTAAGAACACGTATGGTAGTTTGGACAAATTCGATCCAAGATCCGATGAGGGGATTTTTGTTGGGTATTCCTCACGTAGCAAAGCCTACCGGATATACAACAAACGAACCTCAACGATCGAGGAATCGCTTCATGTTTCATTTAATGAAGGATTTGTTCCAACTAGAATTACTAATGATGATGACTCTATGGATGTCTTATGTGATTCAATTGGTAATTCTAACTCTATTAATTCTATTGATTCTATTGATACTAACCCGACTAATGAAGTTGTTGAGAATGTTCCTAGTGATTAAGGAATTTCCAAACGGCTTCATACCGTTCGTGACCATCCTCATGAGCAAGTCATTGGTAATATCCATGATAGTGTCAAGACGAGATCTCAAGTCAACCATTTCGCTCATTGTGCCTTTGCCTCCTCGATAGAGCCAAAGAATGTTAATGAAGCTTGCAAAGATAGCGCTTGGATCCTTGCCATGGAGGAGGAACTCATTCAATTCGAGAGGAATGAAGTTTGGGAGCTTGTTCCATTGCCATCGAAGAACCACACCGTCATAGGGACAAAGTGGATCTTTAAGAACAAGACCGACGAAAACCAAGTCGTCGTCCGAAACAAAGCTCGGTTAGTAGCTCAAGGCTATCGGCAAGAGGAAGGTATCGATTTCGAAGAATCCTTTGCTCCGGTAGCTAGATTAGAATCAATTAGATTACTATTATCTTTTGCATGCCATAAGGATTTTAAATTATTTCAAATGGATGTAAAAAGTGCATTTTTAAACGGAGATGTTGTTGAGGAAGTTTATGTTTCTCAACCTCCGGGTTTTATAAATGAAAAATTTCCAAATCATGTTTTTAAACTTAAGAAAGCTCTTTACGGTTTGAGACAAGCTCCCCGAGCTTGGTATGACCGTCTAAAGAATTTTCTTTTGGATTTAGGTTTTAAAATGGGAGAAGTTGATTCCACATTATTTGTTAAGTATTCGAATAATGATATAATTTTAGTTCAAATTTATGTTGATGATATCATTTTCCGTGCTACTAACTTTGCTCTTTGCGAAGAGTTTTCTAATGTGATGAAGGATCAATTTGAGATGAGCCACATGGGTGAGCTCAAATATTTCTTAGGTCTCCAAATTTGTCAAATGAACGATGCAATCTTCATCCACCAAACGAAGTATACGGTGGAGTTGCTAAAGCGATTTGGAATGGAGAATGCCTCCGGGAAAAAGACTCCGATGAGCACGACTACACATCTTGATAAAGATGCGGACGGAAAAGATGTAGACATTCGTCTATATCGAGGTATGATAGGTAGTTTACTTTATCTTACCGCAAGTAGGCCCGATATTATGTTTGCCGTATGTGTATGTGCTCGTTATCAGTCTCAACCTAAGGAGTCACACTTAGTAGCGGTAAAGCGTATTTTCCCTTATTTAAGTTATACACTTGATTTTGGATTACTTTATCCAAAATCTAGCACGTATGAGTTAATCTCATATAGTGACGCAGATTATGCGGGATGCAAATCCGACAGGAAAAGTACTAGTGGCACTTGCCATTTTATAGGAAATTCTCTTGTCTCTTGGTTTTCCAAGGAGCAGAATTCCGTATCACTTTCAACCACCGAGGCGGAATATATTGCCGCCGGTGCCGCGTGTGCTCAAGTTCTTTGGATGAGACACACACTTAAAGACTTTGGGATAAACTGTGATACTTGCCCTATCATGGTTGACAACCAAAGTGCAATATGTCTTTCCAAGAACCCGGTACAACATTCCCATTCGAAACACATAGACGTCCGACACCATTTCTTAGATGATCATGTTGCTAAAAAGGACATCATATTAGTGTACGTTGAAACCTAGAAGCAAATCGCCGATATTTTCACGAAACCCCTAAAGAAAGACTCCTTTGTGCGGTTGCGTCGAGAATTGGGGATTATGGGTGAATCCGAGATTTAGGATTCATATGCTTTCAATAATCTTGCATGCTATTCAATTCTTTATATTTGCTCATGCTAGATTAATTGAAATTTTCTGGATTTTTGTTGAATTTTCGGAATTTTCGCTCGATTTGTGCGTAATCGTCAAATTTCAGATTTTTGATATTTAATGGGATAGTATAATGATTAATGAGGGTATTTTGATGTTTCGTCGAAGTGTGATTAGGAGAGAAATCAAATTTCAAAATTTTTCAATTTTTGGACTCTCTTAGTCGGTCCAAGTTCATTGGACGACCGACTAGATTCAGTTCTAGTCGGTCAGTGAATGAGCTTAGACCTACTAATTCTTGTCAGGAAATTTGCCTTCAGTTACTGTTTACAACCAGTCAGTTCAAGCTCATTGACCGACCGACTAGATCGTGATCTAGTCGGTCAGTGCTTGAACTGTGACCGACTAGTTGTGCCAGAGACTGATGTGTCTTTTGAGCTTCTGATCGATTAAAAATCATCCCGACTGACTCATTTATTTTCTAGTCGATCGAAAATATCCCTCCTGCTTGAAACTCCCTCGTGCCGCTTGGTATTCCTTCCTCTCCGATCATCTTTCCGGCCAAACCCGCCGTCGCCGACAGTCGACCTCTCCTCCTAGGTGATCCTCTCTCCTCTCCTAACTTCCTAGGGTTAGGGTTAGCTCTCTAGGGTTAGATTCTCACGGCTTGGGCTTCATTTCGATTTCTAGGGTTTGTGTCTCGGGTTATCTCGTTTGATTGCAACGTGTCGTGCCGCGCTTATGGCTCGTACACGTATTCCGATCACTCCCTCTGGCCCTTCGCCTATGACTGTCGATTCGCCACCCTCGGACCCCCCCGCAACCTACGCGGACCCCTCCGAAACGCCGTTCGAAAACCACCCAACCCTCTTCGTCTTTGCCTCCTCTTAAGCGTAAGAGGACGGCGACTTCGAAACCCCGTGCCCAATCTCAGCCCAAGCCTAAGCCAGTGACTTTTCATGCTCCCACTCCACCTGGTGCTTCGGATTTCGACACCGAGTACATTCCCGAGACCGAGACTCGTAGGGAACCCTCACCTCCTCCTAGGCAGCCTGAGTCTAGCTCACGACCCCGTACCCGTCAGCCTAAGGGAAAGGCTCCGATGCAGGTTGGCGGTGTTGATGTTTCGTTGTGTCGCAATGACCCTATGTGTCTCGCGGCTTACAACCGTATCGAACACTGCCCACTGCTTCTGGAGCATTTCGTCCAGTTTAGTGACTTCCTTGGCCTCGCTGATCTTCTTTCGTCGTCCGGTCTTCTCGATTACCTTCGATATGACCCGAAGGCGAACCCACACCCTTACCCTTGCCTCGTGACTCTCTTCTATACCAATAGGATTTGTGGTCAGTACGACGAGTCCCACTCGATTGAGACGACTATTTTGGGGACTCCGATAGTCCTCACGGCAGAAATCTTAGGAGAGATTTTGGGTATCTCCTCGTCTGGCCTTCTACCGTCTGACATTTCTGTTGATGACATATCCTCTCTTGATCAGGTCGTTCTCTCTCAGATTTTCCATGAGATTCCCCCCGTCATGATTGGCGTTCCCTCCAAGTCCTTCAAGCCTATTGCCTGGGTCCTGAATTTGATTCTGAAGTCGTGCTTGCTTCCCAAGTACGGCTCCTCCTCTTTGCCGTCCCAGCCATTCTTGAAGCTTATTTATGCCATCTTCATGGGGAGCTCGATTAACTGGGCTCACATTATACTCAATAAGATGGATTCTTTCGAGTGTATTCGCAAGTCCATGAAGTCGGCTCATATCACATTCCCATGCTTGTTGACCCTTTTGTTTTGCCACTTCCGTGTCACACTTCCTCTTGACGATGAGCATCCACTTGGTCCTCCTCTAAACGCGACGGCCGTCAAGAAGTCTCTTGCGGTGCTCCATCACGTTCAGAGGACGACACCTTCAGCGTCAGCCTCTGCTTCTACCTCAGCTGCTCCTTCTTCCACTCTTGCCGAGCTCGTTCGTGCTGTGCGACGCTTGGAGTCTCGTCAGGCTCGTTCTGAGGAGATTCTCTGCCGTATCGCTCGTCACCTTGATATTGAGATCCCCCCGTCATTTTCTGATGAGGAGGAGTTGGATGAGGAGGATATTGAGGAGCTTGTGCATGTTTCTACTCGTGCCCCCAAGGGCACTTCTGGTGATGCTGCTGCTGCTTTGTCTACTGGTGCCCCCGAGAGCACACCTGTTGCCACCGCTCCTGCGGTGGATGCTCCGACTGGTGCTCCCGAGGCCACTACTATTGCTGCTCTAGAGATTACCACTTCTGGTGCTCCCGAGGCCACTACTGTTGCTGCTCCAGAGATTACCACTTCCGTCGCTCCTGTGGACACTACTGCAGACCCAGTGACCACCACTTCTCCTGCAGAGCCTGCTGCTGCTGCAGATCCTGCCACTTCCTCTTGAGCTTCCTTGAGGACTCTCCGATGCTCCTTGGATGATATGTCTAGTGTGAGAGAGTTTGGGTAGGATAGAGTGGGGTTCTGGATGATTTTGACATTTTGATGTATTTTGTTGTATCTTCATATATTTTGGTGTACTCTAATGATGATATATGTGTGATATGCTGTTGTATCTTTTGTGCTTTGATCGTTGGATCGCATTTTGTATGTTGACGGATGTATCTATTGATGTACTCATGCTTTATATATATATATATATATATATATATATACATCGATGTTGACATTTCATTATCTTGTGCACATTTAATTTTTTATATGTCTCTGATGTTTGATTTCGTCGCTCGACGTTATTAACTTGGTTAAATAGAATTCATTTTATGAAAACATAGAATTGTTTTCCATGCACTAAATTAACCAAGAATGTTGATATTGGAGAGTATATTCCATAACTCAATTCGTAAAATTAATTTGAGTTTTGATGATTTTATTTATCGATTTTCGACTTTGGTCTCATTGACACGCCTTGATTTAATTCGTATTTCTCTTTGGTGTCATTTAGACCGTGGTCGTATTCTACGACTCCCATGCTTTTATTTGAAGCCATTGTTGTTGTCGTTGATCTCCTCCCGCTCTTTTTGCTAATGCCAAAGGGGGAGAGATATAATAATGACATGTGCTAAATGATAATTTAAGCATTTTTCCAAGAATCTAATTTGATATGTTAGATTCAGGGGGAGTTAAGATATAAAAATTGGATTTCAAATCCGATATTTCAATAATGGATTCTCATTTTTATACTTTACTCGTCTGCTTGATGCATATTATTATTATTCATTTTGGAATTAACGTGTCATCAATGCAGGGGGGTAAGTAAATTATATTTGAATCATTATTTTTGATTATTATTTATGTTGGTTTGTCATCACCAAAAAGGGGGAGAATGTTGGATATTGGACTCCCCGGATTTGGTTTTGGATGATGAACGAACATAAATATATTGTGAACTAACAATTTGTGAGCGCAGTTATGGAGATCGTCACCAAACTTCTTTGAATATCAATTGCGACGTCTCGAGACTTCTCAAAGCATGTGATCGTATGCCTAAAGCTTCGTTGAAGCTTTTGGACCATGTTAGAAGCCATGAAGATTCGATTGAAGCATTTGAAGACGGTATCGTCAAGTTTTATTTATAGTCTTTTAAGCTTCTTTCGTAGAATGTTAAGCCTTGAGTATGTCTTACATTTTAATCTTCATAACTCTCCTATCTTAGACATAGGATCTTAGTAGAAGTCCATACTAACTTTCCCGAAGCATCGCGCTTCGTTTCGCGACTTCTTGTGCATGTTAGTTGGTTCAAGAAGAAGAACCAACCGACTAGATGGTGATCTAGTCGGTCGGCAATCCTTCTTGGACAGACTAGTTTGATTTTTCAATTCATAGCTCTTTACTGTTTACAGTTAGTTGGTCTACGTTGACTCACCGACCGACTAGTTTGTGAACTAGTCGGTCAGTGATGCTTCTTAGACCGACTAGTTGAGCTTTCCCTGTACATGCCAATTTGAGCCTGAGCTACTGTTTATAATTAGTCGGTCTGTGTTCATTGATCGGCCGACTAGTTGATGAACTAGTCGGTCAACTTTCCTTCTTGGACCGACTAGTTTAGCTTTCCTGTACATTCAAATTTTCACCTGACTTACTGTTTATTGTTAGTCGGTCTATGCACATTTGGAGACCGACTAGTTGGTGAACTAGTCGGTCAACATTTGTTCTTGGACCTACTAAATCAATTTGTACTCAGACTTCAGTTTTATCTCTTAGTCGGTCTCAGTTGAGTAACCGACCGACTAGTTGTGAAACTAGTCGGTCAGCTACTCTTCGTGGACCGACTAGTTCCTTTTGTCTGAACTTCAACCTATTCTTTGTTCTAACCATTAGTCGGTCTACGTTGATTGACTGACCGACTAGTTGATAAACTAGTCGGTTAGTGGTTGTTCTTTGACCGACTAGTTGCGATCAGAATAGAGCCATTGGAGCTTTAATTGAAACGTTTTTCTCTCTCTCTCCTCTATCCTATAAATACTTGTTGAGCTGCATTCATTGCACTCAAGGCTGATATTAAGACAAGTTTAGAGATCAAAGAGAAATCATTCTTCTCATTTAAAGCTCATTCATTTCCCTCTCAAGAATCTCTTCCTCATTCATTTCAAAAGAGAGATTCATTGATTGAGAGCCTTCCAAGCCAAGTGCTTGATCCTAGGTCACCATCAACCTCATAGCTCTCCATAGCTGGTCTACATCTTGGAGCTAGGGTTTGGTGCCTTCTTCTTCCTCAAAATCATCCTTGCCCTAATTCATAAGTATACTCAAGGCATAGGTATTTTGTGGTAAGCTATTCTATTTCATTTACTTTCGTTTTGTAAGTGTTTAACTCTCGGTTGTGAGAGTTGTGTTTGTGATCCCGGGTTGTGGGAGTCACAAATTAATTTGTGTATGATTTGACTTGGTGAAGGTTCTTCACAAGTATTTCATAGTGAAAATCTTGAGTTAGGGTTTCTAACTCAAGTATCCGAAGGGGATCCGGGTGTTTGGGACGTAGGATCACCGGGAACAAGTCGGGGAGACTTGGGTGGATCCGAACCCAGTAATATCGTTTGTTTGCGATTGTTTATTTGTTGTCGATTATTTACTATTCCGCATTTCTGCATTAATTGGTAGAGTTTGCACGGTAATTAGGAATTAGCCTCTTAATTATTTTAAAGTACTATTCACCCCCCCCTCTAGTACTTATGCAGTAGCTTAGCAGGGCATTACAACCTAGGCAGAAAAGTAAAACGGTGCTACGCACCCAAACCACATGCTACGGAAACTCCAAGGTCAGCAACTGATGAACCCCTAAGTCTGGTCCTCACTCGGAGTGTACTCCGGGTCAACGTCCTCAGGCTCCAAGTACTCCGGTAGGTCTGTTTCATCCGCATACTCTGGCTCAACACCTAATGTATAACACCCAAGAGAAAAGGAACTGTACGTCAGGTAAAGTCTACAAGGGAGGGTTAGACTCTACTGCAAGTGTTATGTAATTAAGAGCAACATTTTACTGGTTGATTAACATGCTGAGGTTATGACATGGCAGTTATACTATGTAGAAAGTAAAAGCGGTGTAGGAAAAGTAAACGTGACAGATAGTAGCCGTAGCATGTGCTACCGACTATGTGACTAAGCTAGACGGGACGGGACAAGACAAGACAAGACATGTGTGACTCGAAGGGTTCACGCCTTACAATTTGAGGGGGATCAAACCCTCTCCCAGTGCGGCCGCTCAACCCTACCCCAAATCCAAGTGCTCAAGACAAGACAATATAGGACCACTCACTCTGCTAGGTGAGTGCCTCTATCTCGACAGTCGATAGCGTACCTCTTACTCTGCTAGGTGAGCGACGAACGTTCCGTAGGTGAATCTGTACCACTGTATAGGACCACTCACTCTGCTAGGTGAGAGCCTCTATCCTCTCGGTCTGCTGGGACACTCACTCTGCTAGGTGGGTGCCGAGCTTTCCGTAGGTGTTCCGTAACAAAGATCACCCACTCTGCTAGGTGAGCGTCTTATTGCCCGCAGGCCTATAAAAGACATGACGTGCAAGATGTTCATGACATGGCAAGGGCAAGGGAAAAGTTGTTCTAGGGTGTCCACATGCACACACACACAGATGAAACCTATGGTAGCAGTTGTTGTTGATTCTAGGGGGTCCACACACGCACACATAGATAAGTCCTCAGGTGTCAGTTGTAGTTGTTGTTTGTGCTTAGACTTCGTCGTCAAGTCTAAGCTGACAAGGGGGTCCCGGACGTTATCATTTCACGTTCGGTTCTCTTTAGTCGTACTTTTACAGTTCAAGGGAAAGATGGCCTAAACGTGGCCGAAAGTACGCAAGTGTAACACTTGCCTGTTGTGGCGAGAGCGTCGTCTGTCCGGAGCGTCCTATCGAAGTGGTGCGTCAGCGAGGGTCCGTCTGAAACGGGTCAACGGTGGAGTCAGGACACGTTTTTCATCATTCCTATTAGAGTTCATTTCTAGGTTCAACGTGGCTATCCTAGCAGTCACAGTCACGTTTTTGTTTTGGTTCAGCCTAATCGACGATCTATACTATGTGCACAGATATTCAGTCCTTTGTTGATGTCTAATATTTTGCAACGTTTTAAAGGAGTGGAAATGAAATTTAGTTATTGTTGACGATTTTTAGATTAGGTTTTTGATTTGCTACAATGGGGGGTTCTTACTACGTGTTAGAGGACTACCCTTTTGACGTCGATCGAAAAGCGGATGTCGGGTCTGAACGGCGATGGATCGGCATCGTCTACAATGTCTCGGCCATGGGTAGTGCAGCGAGACACTTTCGGACAGCGAGGTGGAGTCATAAACAACGAGAAACCGGCGATCTCTCTCCCGTTGCGGGTAGCGCAACGATTCTTCGCAATGGCGGTAATGTCGGGGGAAAACACGCGAGTTCAGCGACACATGTGAACTCCGAGGATCCAAGGGGCTGTCGGTGATTGAAGGAGGTCAGTGGGGATTGCTCGGCCCGGTGGGTGGCCGAGGCGTCAGCACATGGCGGTGGGCGGCCGTGAGAAGACGAAGAGGACAGATTCACGCAACAGTCGTTGTCGCGCGTCGCAGCAGAAAAACAGCGATCAAAGGAGTCAAAGAGGACTTGCAGTAGTTAAAGGGGTTCAAGAGGGATCTAATTGTGTTGGAGTGGTTGCCAGAAGTGGTCGTAGATGGCTGGGCGTCGGTGTTAAAGAGCAGCACCCAGATCTGTCAAAAACAACCGCTAGGGCTTGGTTTCAACGGGTTTTCGAGGAGATAGAGATGATGGACGAGAGTAAGGGAATTACAGATGATAGGGGGTTCGATGGGAGTCCAACGATGGTAGGGTGGTCGATGGCGGTGGCTGGAGGTGGCAGGGAACTGCGTTTTTCCGGCGATGGACAGATCTGTCCAAACTGCCTTTTGTGTTGTGTTTGAGAGTGTTTTGAGGGAGATATAGAGTAGATGAAAGGGGGAGAAGGGTTACAGGTGATAGGGGGTCAAAGGGGAGTCAAGTGGAGGCGACGACGGTCGGAGGGGGTGGCCGGAGAGGCGGCGGCGGTCGTTTTCTGGCGAAGTGCGGCAGCAGATCTGTGTTGTGGCCTGTCGCTATTTCTCTTGGGTTTTTGACAGCTTTGGAGAGGGGGAGAGGGAGGAGGAAGAGGTGGAGGATATGGCCGGAGTTGAGGGTAGTCCGGTGGTGGCCTTCGGCGGTGGGGAGAATGCGCAAGGGAGGAAGAAAAAGAGGCCAGGTATGGGTTTGTGCGGTTCTCCTCTAGGGCTTGGGTTTTGAAGAAGAGATGTTGCTAAATGCATTTTAAAGAGGGTATAATTTATGGGGCGACTAGGAGAGAGGCTGAGTGAGGGGATGTACAAAGTGGAAAAATATTGGGTGAGGGTGGTGGCAGAATCAATTTTCATGATACGTACAAATCCCATTAAGATTTGATTAGCAATTTGAATTTGAATTTGATTTAGGCTTAATGGGCTTGAATTTGATTAGTGAATTGATTGGGCTAGGAGTATCAGAAAATTACAAAAAAAATATCGGGACGACCATGACGAAGAGAGGCCGGGGGTATGGTGGTCAATCGCGCGTTTGGTCCACGGAAAACAAACAAAAAAATAAAAGATCCGGTAACCAAGTCTAAAGCTACGACGATCCTGCAATCAAACCTGATTTGTGGGAGAACGACCCGTAAAATGACGTTCACTAAAAATCCCACAAATATATACTCTTCCTTATGGTCACAATGACATATCACATCGCATAGTCCGGATCCAAGAAGAAGTCAAATAAAAATACGCGTACGAAAAGAGCGTACACGCAGAAAATACTTAAGGTCGGAATACGACCGTTACACTTTTCAATGGAGAACACCACTGCTAGTAATTCCTTCTCTATAGTGGTATAGTTTTTCTGAGCATCATCCAAGGTCTTACTAGCATAGTATATTGTGTGATGCTTTTCCTCTTTCCTTTGGCCTAGAACAACTCCCATCGCTTGATCACTAGCATCACACATCAACTCAAATAGGTTCCAGTCAGGCGGTTGTATGATAGGCGTAGAAATGAGAGCTTCTTTCAACCTGTTAAAAGATAGCAAGCAAGCGTCAGAAAACACAAAATGAGCATCCTTCACAAGGAGCTCCGTAAGAGAGTGAGCAATGCTAGAGAAATACTTTATAAAGCAACTGTAAAATCCTGCGTGGCCTAGAAAACCATAGATACCCTTAAGATTAGTGGTAGGCGGCAAGTCTTTGATGACCTTAACTTTGGCCTAGTCAACTTCGATCCCCTTAGAGGAGATGACATGGCCAAGAACTACTCCATCTGTTATCATGATAGGGCACTTTTTCCAATTTAAAGCCAAATTATTATCTTGGCATCGTTCTAAGACTTTAGACAAATTGGCTAAACAAGCATCAAAGTCGGTGCCATAAACGGAAAAGTCATCCATAAAAACTTCCATTATATTTTCAATGAAGTCTGAGAAAATGGACGTCATGGACCTTTGGAATGTCGCAGGTGCATTACATAATCCAAACGGCATTCTTCGGTATGCGAAGGTGCCGTAGGGACATGTAAACGTCGTTTTTTCTTGGTCTTTATGATGCAATGGGATTTGAAGAATCCGAAATAACCATCAAGGTAACAAAAATATTTATGCTTGGCAAGTCGCTCGAGCATTTGATCGATGAATGGGAGGGGGAAGTGGTCTTTTCTGGTGGCTTTATTGAGTTTTCTATAATCAATGCACATGCGCCAACCAGTGACAGTCCTAGTAGATATCAATTAATTTTTATCGTTCCTCACAACGGTCATGCCCCCTTCTTTGGTACAACCTGAACGGGGCTAACCCATCTACTGTCGGAAATGGGGTAGATAATATCGGCTTCTAGCAGTTTTAGCACCTCCTTTTTACTACTTCTTTCATGTTAGGATTGAGTCGCCTTTGAGGCTCAATGAAAGTAGCTTCCTTATCCTCGAGGTGGATTCTATGGGTGCATATGGTGTCACTAATACCTTTCAGGTTGGAAATGTTATACCCTATCACCTTCCTATGTGCTCTGAGGGTTTTGAGAAGGCTTTCTAATTGTGGCTCGGTCAGGGAGGCACTAACAATGACGGGGTAGGTAAAGTTCTCCCCTAAGAAAGCATATTTTAAATTCGCAGTAAGGGGTTTTAGTTCTACCTGTGGGGGTGCTGTACCCCATCATCGTTCTCCTATGAAAAGGATGTGTCCTCAATTACTGGTTCAGATGCTGGGAATTCTTCGTCAGCAGATTCATAAGATGAGCAAGGCGATGATGGCGCATTGTGGTAGACATCTGCGGAGTCCATCTCCATGGGATCAGGTTCCGTAGTGCATCTGGTAATAGGAATAGATTATTCAGATGTGCACACATTATTAGGTGTAAAGTCAAGAAGGCTTCCCTGATCGATATCATCTTGGAGGGATTTGGGGTCTACGTGCTCCCCATGGTCATGGTCATGGTCTTCGTAGGTCTCAGTCTGGAGAATATTATCATCATAGAAGCGTGGAGTGTCTCCCTCGTACTGTACGTAGACTCTGTCAGAGATGGGAACGCCATCTAAGGACTCTGCATCCCAGAATGTGCTCTCAATGAAGACCGACATCACTTGAACAATTGGGTCCTCTGCAGAGAATTCTACCGGGCCGTTGGTCCATACATCAGCCACTACGCTCTCCGGTATACTTATGAGCTGGGGCTCATCCAGCGGTTCAATTTAACAAGTCGCTCCCCAATATGCGTCAATCGGTAGAGTTTCAATAGCGCATAGATGCATCACTTCCCCTTTAAAGCTAATATGGATGTCATCCTCAATGGTACCTGTAATACCCCTATGTATGATATACGTGCATGTATGCTTATGTGTATAACCATGTGTATGTATACTTGTTTGTTGTGTATATGTATGGACTTTGATTAAGGTTGTGGTGACATTATATTATATTGCTTTGTATGTCCATATCTTATCTTGTGAGAATATTTATGTATCGTGTAATTATTAGCTTGTATACTTATTAGTAATCCTATGGTATTTTTATTAAGGCTTGGTGACATATTTGTATTGAGATTGATATTGCTACGTAGTGTGTATGTGCATGTGTGTTATTGAATTGTATGTGAAATGAATGTATTCGAATATAGTTGAATGTGTGTATACATATATTGTAGTGACTTTGTTTCCTTATGGTTTAGTGGGTAAAATGTAAGTGTATATAGTTGTTGGTATTAATTGTTTACTTGTGCTTTATTGTTATGCAGCATGCAAGGTTCCATTATATGTATATGATGTGCATAAGTGTGTAGTAGTTAATTAGCATATGAAGTCTTATGTATATTAATATTTATGCATCCTATGTATTGAATTAGTTTTGTATTGTATAATGTTTGGCATATTGTAAGCCTTTAGATAGATTGTAATAGATGGGTTGTGTAATATTTGTAGTAGTATAGGTTTTGTGCATGGGATGTCATGCTTGTAATTATCACCTTAAGTTGGAGGGCAATTGTGAAGAGGTTATGTGTAATGATATTCTTGTAATTAAAGGACTAAGATGGAGGGCAATCATGTAGAGACCTTAAGTAATGGCACACTTGTAATTAAGTATTGTTGAGTGTGTAAGGTAAGATGACATGTGTAAGGAAGGAATGTCAAACTCGCAAATGAATAAGCTTCTAGAAGAAAGATCTTTTACTTAATTAAATCCTTTCTTTTTCTGCACTCTCCTCCTTCTTTCTTGTTCTTTTCTTTTCATCCTTCATTTTCATTTTCATTTGCTTCCTTTCTTCCTTATAGGGGCCGAAATTTTCTCATACAAGAAAAAGAAAAAGGAAATAAAAAAGGGAAGGAAAGAAGAGAATGAAGGAGGAGTGACGGAGGCAGAGAATTAAGGAGAAGCTTTTAAAGGAAAGAGAAGATGATGAAGGGAGGAGCAAAAGGCCTTGATTGAAGGAGGAATAAAAGGAGCTTAATGTGGAAATTTTGGAGAAGTAAATCAAGATTAATATGAGGTAGGAAAACCAACTCTTTATAGTATATTATGTGACAGAAGTAATTAGAATGAAAAGCTCTTAACTTTTCTTCACTACATGCTTTCCATGCCCTGCTTTGATGTGTGTTGATTTAGTTGTCTCCTTCAAATGTGCTCATGCTCAAAATGCTCCTTCATCATGCTAACATGAAAAAGTTGCAAGCTTGCCTAAGGAAGTTAGTCATTGAATAGCAAGTTGCAAATATTTAGTAGCCTTTAGTGAGAAAGGTGTTGACTTTATTGTGTTTACCTGCTCAACATGTCCTCATTATTATGTTTCCTTAACTATCCAAGTTAATTGTTAACCTTATTAATAAATCTTGTTAAAGTTGCCACCTTTGTGTGTGTTAACATGCTAAAGTTGCCAAATTGTTATGTTCAAGCAAAGTTGTTATTTTCTAATCAATCATGCAAGTTGTTATCTTGTTAAGGAAATTAGGATGTAAGTTGCCTGTAAGTTGCCATCTTTTAATATGTGGTACACAAGTTGAAAGCTTCATGTAAATTGAGGTGTTGATTGTTTTTATGTTGTTACTTTTCATTTGTGGTTCAAGGTGTGATAATTTCTCTGCCTAAATATTTCGGCCCTGGGCCATTTGGTAATTTTGTAACATTGCAATGGAAGACGAAATGGATGAGAAAGTGAGGGAAAGTTGTGTATGTGTGAGTTGGCCTTGATGCATTTTTATGGAAGTTGTGTATGTGTGAGTTGCTCTTTAAATAAAGCTTTGATGCATTTTTAGGCCTTAAGTATTTTCTACAAAACTTGCTTTTTCTTAATCGTCTTTCATTAGTTTCACTAAATATAGTATTTTATCTAAGGTATTTCCACTAAAATCTTCCATTAGTTTTACTAAAGCTAGCATCTTTACTAGAGTTCCTTAATTAACTTCATTAAGGTTTGCATTTTTATTAAGTTCTTTAAGGTCTTTCGTTAAAGCTTGCTTATTATATTAAGTTACTTAAGATTGCACTCTTTACTTATTTCCTATGTCTAGTTCATTAAAGTTGGTGTTTTCACTAAACGTTTCTTAATTGGGTTCACTGAAGCTTGCATTTTTATTAAGTCACTTAGGTAATCTATTTAATGATTCCATATTTTACTAAGGCCCCATAAGTAGTTTATTCAAAGATGGCATTTTACTCAAGTTCTACATTTCACTAGAGTTACTTTGTTAAGCATGCATCTTCACTAAAACTTGCATTCTTATTAAAGTCTCTTGTATCTTTACTAAAGTTACCTAAAGAAGTTATCTTAAAGCTCGCATTATCTTTAAAGCTCTATGATGAGTTCATTGGTTTTAAGATTGTGGGTTGTCATAACTAAAATTGCATTTATAAGATTGCATTCTCAATGATTAATGATGGTTATGGAAATGGTTCATGTTCCAAGTTCTCCCTAATGAAGTTGTGTTATGTTATGTTTATGGACAATGGTATTGTGGTAATTGGCTAAGTGATGGTGAGATGGTGCTTGTTTCAATGTGGCCAAGGGCATGTTGTGATAAAGAAAGGAGATATGGTTGTGGTTGTTCTCTTATTCATGAAACTTTTGTGTCATTGGTTGTGTTGCATGCTTTTTCCTTTAATTTCAAGCATGCTAGCGTATTCGTTCCCTTATGTCCTCTAAATATTGCATACAATGTGTTAGTTTTTTCGTTTTGCATTATTTCACTCTTATGTCACTCTAATGTTGTAAAAATGCAATTCTAAATATTGTATGATAGCTCACTTGACTTAAATGCTAATAAATGACAGGGATGTCTCGGTCCGCCATATGGCAGGTGAGCACCCTAGAAAGGGGTTGGGAGAGAACTGGGTACCAGTAGGTTATGCGGACTGGACTGTGTTGTGATGTTGTGATGTACCTTGCTCAGTTTCGGGTACTTTGTGGTGTTTGCCGTACCTTGCTCAATTTCGGGTACAAGGTTTTGTGATGTTGTGGAGTTTTTCCTCACTCGCACTCCGATGCGGTAGGGTATGAGTGGAGTGAGAGGCCCCGTTAAGGAAACAGTGCTCGTGTACCACTGGTGGGTGCTCCTTATCGCCCCAACTTGGGGTGGAGTCCAGTTCCTCATATTCAACTCCAGACCCAGGTTTCCAAAGAATCTAATAAACTTGAAAATTTCATAGCATTTGTAATCATTGAACTTCGTGCACTTGTTCTTGTTAATATGTGTAGTGGTTTCCTTGTGCTCGTAGCTTGTGGTGGCCATTTATTTTCTTATGCTTGTAGCATGTTCTTGCATTCCATGATGCACATGCTAGATATACTCTCTCTTTAGTTCGTTTATGTTTCACACCTCCTCTTATACATGATGGAAACCTAATTATACATATGGAGTTGGACTTTCCTATTTGGACACGCTTTGACGTGCTCCATCTTGTGGTTTTTCAGGTGGAGTAGAGTTGGGAGCAGCTGGTAGGAGGCTTGGAGTTGTCTGAGTTTGAAATGTGGGTGGGGTGTGAGATGAGCGTGAGAGACCATGTACTTTTGGGTTGCTTTGGGGTGAGTTTTGTTGTATAGATGTTGTGTATAAAGAAAAGTTTTTCATGGACATAATTATTAATATCAGTGTTTCTTTGGTTTCTCAGTGTTGTTCTGTGTTCTTTGGGTTTTCTGTGTTCGATGTTGGTTGTTTTGATTGGAGCATCACGGGTACTACCCCAGCAGTGCGCAGTGGACCTGCTGATTCAATAGTATTTCTTTTCCTTCTTCCTTCGTAACACCCGCTACTCTAGGAGAACCTGGGATGGATTCGAACTTCCCGGTAACGTGTGGAGCGGGGCGTTACATTTTTTGGTGGCTCATACAGGTCTCCTCACTGCGACTGTGTAAGGGTAGTGCGTGTAGTGGTTCAAGGATAGATCAGTCCTAAGGTGGGTAGTTGGCCTTTAGTAGTATAATCCATCTGCAAGCTAGGTCCTCTGGGTATATGTAATATTGGGCGAATGAGTATGAACATACGGGTGTGTGAATCTATTTAACTATATGGTCATGTGATTCTGAATACAGATATGTATATTTTTTCTATGTATGTATGCATGGTTGTGACATGTCTATTTACCAGATATACCTACATGGCTATGGATGGTTATATGGGTATGTATATGGGTATATGGATGGTTATTGGGATGAATATATTTGGATGTATAAATGGAAGGACATGTATATGAGTGTTGTGTGTGCATGAATACTTATGTGTCCATATGTATTTAGTGTATACGGTGGTGTGTATATAGGTATATGGGTGTGTGTGGAGCACGTATACCATGATAGTGTATGTACCTAAGATAGTATGTGTGTAGTGTATATACATTGGTGTAGCTATGGACATGTTTTGTGTATAGTCATATGTTTCCGTGTATAGATTAGGTCCATATATATTGGTATGTACTTTTTGTCGGATCCTGTCAAAACAAGGATGTTAGGATCGAATAATAAAGTAGAGACTTATGCTTGCGTATGCGGCACCGTAATCTCGGAACTTCGCCCTCGGATTTGCCACAACAGTCAGTACTTCGTCACGGAGGATCGAAGCAGAGTTTCACCGCCTAAATCTCTATTTAGAAGAGGATTTTAATGTGGGAGAAGAAGAACATAAGTTGCCTTATGCAAACTTATGGCATGGTTAGATTAGTGTAAAAGGCATACCCTTGGGTCCTATTTATAGGCTTTAGGGGTAATTATTGTAGGAAATAACCAATTATAAGCTTATTAGCCTATATTAGCCCTTTTACTTATCCTCTTCTTCATTCACTTATCGAGTGCCTTTATGCACATATAAAGTGACTTTTTCCACTTATCGAGTGGTCCTTTTCACACGAGAAAAGGTTCCCTTCGTGCGTGCACGTGACATCTGAGATCCGTATACCCTCATACATCCCCTCATGGGTGTATTCATGTCGTCCATATCCAACATCTCCCACTCACACTTGAGGGGATTGTAAGGAACCATCTTTCCTTTAACTCTTCTGTTTATCATACCGAGAAATAGGCCGTGTGACCGTCATGCGCATAGAGTCCACTGTTGTGCACTTGTTAGAGATACACAACACCCCTCGAGGTGCAAAGTTGAGTAGATCAACGCATGCTTTACCCTAGATTATTTCTTCACATTTCTTATACTTTATATTCAACAATTGAATCCCAGCTGGATTACAATTAGCTGGCCAGCTTTGAATCTTTAAAGTCGAAATGTGAATATGAAATTAATCTTTCTCTTCTTGTGATCTTTTTGATCTTGACTTGACTTGCTTTTCTAACATGCCCCGCCGGACCGAATTGACCATAGTCCATAAGCAACATGCTAAGATAGCAATCACCCAATCAAATCTAAAGGAACCAATTAGAGTCCATAAGGGTAATGAGTTAAGACCCATGTGGTCTTTGGGTCTCACATAATAGTAAACACAATTACTATTCTAACCCAATGGTCAAATGCATACGTAGTATGAATACGTATTACAACATCACTCCTTTCCCAGGGAGCGTATGTCTTAATGATGTTGTAAGGATGATGATTAGACACCACAATGTCTGATTTTGAGTCCCTTTCACTACTCAAATAATCTTCTGGACCCACATCCCGCATAAGACAGATAGGATTTAAGAATCCTCTTAGATCTTTTGTAAGCATTCATATGATGCAGATCTTTCATACGACCATTTTGTTTAAGTCATGACTCTAAATCATCCGTCTGACGATTTTGACTTTAAACATGCCTCGTCTTTATTTTATCCGTCTGATATAATAATGGCGGTTGCTCATGTGAGAGAGCCAACCTCAATCTGTCCGACATACTAGAAAACCAGCTGAGATTTTAAAAATGTATACAAACATTTTCAAGAAATTCATATGCAATGTTGAAAAGAACTTATTCTTTTATTAAATTTGATCTTTTATAGACATGGGAATTTACATTGGTACAACTCAGCTCTTACGCAATCCTTGAGATGATAAGTGTTTGAAAAACACATCTCTGGGGATCACCTTCATAAGCGGATCCCCTATCATCTCATGCGTAGATATGTACCTTATGTCTACCTTCTTGGTCTTGTCATAGTCTTTTGCAAATTTGTAGCGGATATTTATGTGTTTGGTCTTACAATGGAATCTTGGATCTTTGACATAGGCTATAGATGCTTGACTGTCACTGTGTATTGGTACATCACCTGAGTCATTTGCATCAATTAGCATGTCTAAGAACTTTCTAAGCCAAACAGCCTCTTGGACTGCCATGCTAAATGCTACAAATTCGGCTTCCATAGTTGAAAGTGCGATGCAGGATTGTTTCTTGCTACTCCAGGATATTGCACCAGATCCGAGTAGAAAAACATATCCTGAGGTCGATCGTCGCTCATCGAGATCACCCGCCCAATCAGCATCAGTGTAGCCTTCGAGCCTCAAGGCATCTCCTTGATAGCATAAAGCATAGTCCGCAGTTCCTTTAAGATACCGTATTATCCTCTTAACCGCTTTCCAGTGTACTTGCCCTGGGTTGGATTGGTAACGACTTACCATTCCAACGACAAAACAGATGTCCGGTCTTGTACACATCATAGCGTACATAATACTACCAACTGCACTAGAATATGGAACTTTTTCCATAATTTCCTTTTCCTTTTGGTTCTTTGGACATGATTTCAGACATAAATTGTCGCATTTGCTTATAGGAGTATCAATGGACTTGCAGTCCTGCATATTAAAACGTTCTAGAACCTTCTTTATATAAGTCTCTTGTGAAAGAGAAAGAAGTTTCTTCGAACGATTCCTTGAAATCTTAACTCCAAGGATATATGCGGCTTCTCCCATGTCTTTCATCTCAAAAACTGATGAAAGCCAAGCCTTGATATCCATCACAAAGCCCTTGTCATTTTCGGCTATTAAAATGTCATCTACATAAAGAGACATAATAACGTACTTGCTCTTAATCCTCTTGATATATACACAGTTATCTTCATCAAGCATGGAAAAACCATTTGATAAGGCAACTTCTTGAAATCGTATATACCATTTCCTCGAGGATTGTTTAAGACCATATATGGACTTACGAAGTTTACAAACCTTATGTTCGTTTCCTTCTTTTACAAACCATGTTGGTTGTTCCTGTAGGATCCTGCCAAAACAGAGTTAGGATCGATAAATGAAGTTGAGACTTACGCTTGCGTATGCGGCACGGTAGTCTACGAACTTCGCCTTCGGATTCGCCACGACGGATCGAGTCTTCTCACGAACGGAGTAAGGCTACTAAATCCACAATCTAAATCTCTACTTTTAGATTAAGAACTTGGATAGAGGGAGAGGAAGTATTTCGGCAGAGCTTCGCTAGAATGAAAATGCATGCAAGAATGCCATGCAAAAGTGTAAGAAAATGGCTAACCCTTGGGTCTTATTTATAGCCCCCAAGGTAGTTATTTTAGGATAAATTGTTCCTTTGGAACAATTTAACTAAGGTGTACCATCGTACATGGCATATTATAAGCTTAAGTTGTACCATATGCATGGTACAATATAAGCTTAAGATATTACCCCTTTATTAGCCATATGTCGCATGCACTTATGCACATATAATGCGACTTTCCCATCAATCTAGAGATCCTCTCCGCAAGGGAACATATTCCCTTTGCGTACGACTTCGTGTACGCGACGTTCGAGGTCCGTATTCCCTCGTACATCCCCTACAAGGGTGTACTAACGTCTTCCATATCCAACAATTCCATATAGATCTCCTCGTCCAATTCTCCATTGAGAAAGGCATTCTTTACATCCATCTGATGTAATTCGAGGTCTAAGCAAGCTACCATAGCCAGAATCAGGCGAATCGAGGTAAAATGAACAACAGGTGAGAAGGTCTCTTCGTAGTCTATCCCTTCCTGTTGCGTAAAACCTTTCGCGACAAGGCGAGCTTTATATCTGTCTATAGAGCCATCAGCCTTATGCTTGATCTTGAGAACCTATTTGTTCCCAATAGCTCTACGTCCTCTGGGTAAGTCAACTAAGTCCCAGACTTGGTTAACTTTCATGGATTCCAACTCTTCCTTCATCGCTTCCATCCATTTGTCTTTCGCAGGGCATGATACAGCCTGTTTGAAAGTAGGAGGCTCGTCATCATCTTGTAGTAAAGTCATAAAGGTTTGCGGAAATTCATCCTCAAATCTTAGAGGAGCCAACCTTGTACGAGTACTACGTCGTATTTGAGATTCTTCAAGTCCTTGTTGACTCGAATTTAGAACAATTCTAATATCACTCCCACTTGGAATGTCGTTAGAAATGCTCCCACTTGGATCATTATTCCTGTATGGAATAGGATTAGCGTCATTCGTATCATCCATTGGTGAAGTTTGAAACGTATTTTCGTCTTCACCAAGAATTCTCCCACTCGAATGAGGTAATCCTTCTTGATCATTAATCTCAAATAGAGATAAGTCCTGACTTATCTCGCCCTGTCTTGGAAATTCGTTTTCCAAGAAAGTGACATCCCTCGACTCAAATTCAATTAGACCTCCATTGTCTTCCTGACCAATGAAAACATAACCTTTGGAGTTTTCTGCGTATCGTATAAAGATACATTTCATTCCCCGTGGCCCAAGTTTGCCATACTTATGGGAGGAAATATGTGCGTAGGATGCACATCCCCAATGTTTTAAAATGTTTAAGTCAGGAGACCTTTGGTTCCACAACTCATAAGGAGTGAAGCTAACTGATTTCGAGGGTACGCGGTTCAAGATGAAAGTGGCCGTCAATAATGCATCACCCCAAAAGGTGATTGGCAAGTTAGCTTGCGCCATCATTGAACGGACCATTTCCATTAAAGTCCTATTTCTCCTTTCTGCAACACCATTTTGTTGCGGAGTATAAGGTATAGTTACCTAATGAACTATGCCCTTTTCATCACAAAGTTCCTTAAAACTTGTTGATTGATATTCACCGCCACTATCGGTTTGCAAGACCTTAATCTTGCGATCTAATTGATTTTCCACTAAACTCATATAGTTTTTAAAGCAGGTTAATGCTTCACTTTTGTGGGATATCAAATAGATATGTCCGAATCGGGTGAAGTCATCAATAAAAGTGATGAAATAGGACTTCTCGCGTCTTGTCTTAACATTCATCGGACCACATATGTCCGAATGGATGAGCTGTAATGGAACCTCGGCCCTTGTGCCGGTTCCAAACGGCTTGCGACAAGATTTCCATACAATGCAATGTTCACAAGTCGACATTTCGACCTTTGAAACATTGGATAGAAGGCCACGTTTGGCAAGTCTATCCATTCTCGTTGGTCCAATGTGACCAAGCCTTGCGTGCCAACAAATTATATCAGACTCATAAGTCGAAGAATTTGTAACAAGGAAATTTTCATTACAAAATGAAGAGTCATACATTGTATTTAATACAATAAATCCTTTGAATACATACCCAGTACCAATTAAGGAATTATTACAAAACAAGTCCACTTTACAATCATGAAAAAACCAGCTATAACCAAGACCCATTAACACGACCACAGATATAATATTCCTTCGAATATCTGGAGCGAAGAGGACATCATGTAGTAAGATAGTGCGGCCGTTGTCCAAGACTAGCTTGCAAGTCCCAACGCCTTTTACTTCAACACGTGTGTTGTTTTCTACATAAATCCACTTTGTTCCTTAGGGTATCCGGTGATACTCCACGAAGGACCGTCTGTCCCTTGCTATGTGATCGGTGGCACCTGAATCAATTATCCAAAATGGATTAGATTCCACAAGAAATATTGAACTAGAAACACATATGTAACTAGCATAATTACAAGTTACCTCTTCGCTTCCACTCGTACACGAATGAGTATAGTGACCAAACTTGTTGCACTTGAAGCACTTGATCTTCTTCAAGTCTTTCTTCTTGTGCCATTTCTTGTGCCCACCCTTATGTTTGGATTTCTTGGTAGACTCAGGTTGCTTATTACGTTCATTAGTAGACTTCGAACGATCTTTCCGTTTCTTTCCTCCGTGTGAGGAACTACCAACCATGTGCACTTCTGCACTTGGCTTGGCAGCCGCAAGCCGCTCTTCCTCTAATTCGAGGTGCTTAGAAACATCGCTGAAGGTCTTGATGTTCTCATTATGAGTGGGATGCATCTTCATTTGGTCCCACCCATTTGGTAGGGAACATTTGACTGCTTGGATTTGTTGCTCATCTGTGAGCACATGACCAGCATCCTTTAACTCTGAGATTAGATTCGCCATATGTCGCAGATGTTTCCCCATGGAATGATCTGGACGTTTCTTGTATGAATCAAATCTTATAGTTAAAGAACGAAGTTTGGACACCGATGTGCCACCAAAATTCTCCTCAAGCTTGGACCATATGTCCATGGCTAAGTCATGCTCTCGGAAGATACGCATTATGTCATCGGCCATACTGCTCAATAACGTAATGCGAGCTATCATGTTCTTCTGAGACCAAGCATCAAAAGCTTCCTTGTCTCGTCTGTGTTGGGTCGTAGTGCCTAACTCGGGTTCAATCATTACGTTCTTTAGAGTTTCGAGCACTTCTTGCTCCTCTAAAACGTATTGTATCTTGATGGACCATAGTTTGTAATTATCGCCGTTGAGTTTTTCACCTCTGTTTAACTCAGCGACGATATTCTTTGAAACGGAAGACATTTTAACTTTAAAATGCTGCAAAAGACCAAAAATCGAAGGTTCGATCAAAAAATCATTGCATAAATTTCATACACATAGTCATCATACATTTTCATTATTCATTAGTCTCGGCCAGCGGACCGACCAGGGAAATGGCTAGGTCATGGTTCACTACCCCCAGACTGAGCTGAGGTGTCCCACAAACTAGTCCAAAAGACCACTGGTTGAATCATGATCCATTGAGATATTGAATTGTCACGCCCCGCTTCCTAAAAATACGGAGGCGAAGCGTGACTAAGGCCCGCTTACGCCGGAGCTGAGGAGCTCGGACCCAATAAGCGTCTGTAGGGGTACCATTTTAAAAGTTTTCAGGTTCTTGCATTAATAAAGTTCGAAACAACAGAAAGTACAGAAAGGAAGTTGCATTCATTAAATTAGAGATATAATATCCAACGAGTACAAAGTCTAAAAAGAAGCCTAAGCATGGCAACGAAATATTTAAAAGTAAACTAAAAGCAGTAACCTCTGAAGGTGACGACTAAAAAGACCTCTAGGTCTGGTCCTCGTCGGGCACGTACTCTGGGTCGACGTCCTCGGCTCCTCGAACTCCAGTGAGTCTGCCTCGTCCATGAACTCTGGCTGGGAACCTGACGTACATCACCCAAGAGAAAGGAACTGTACGTCAGGTAAAGTCTACAAGAAGGGTTAGACTTTACTGCAAGTGCACCGAACTTTAAACAATGGTTTACTGGTTGATTAGCATGCTGAGGTTCTATTACACAACAGTTTACTGGTTGATTATCATGTTGTGGTTATAACAGAGTAACACAACAGGAAGTAACGTAGCAGGGAAGTAAAACGGGACACGTAGTAGTCGTAGCGTGTGCTACCAACTACGGGACTAACCTACAGGTGTCAAGACAAGTCGGGACGTGACGGGACAAGACAAGACAAGACAAGTGAGACACGAAAGGGTTCACGCCTTACGGTTCGAGGGGGATCAGACCCTCTTACCGTGCGCACGCTCAACCCAACTCCAACCCAGGAACTCAGGACAAGAAGTACAGGGATCACTTCCGCTAGGGAAGCATCCGAAACGCCCGAAGGCTTTTTGTGTAACAGGGATCACTTCCACGGGGGAAAGCATCCGAAACGCCCGAAGGCTTTTTGTGTAACAGGGATCACTTTCGCTAGGAAAGCATCCGAAACGCCCGCAGGCTTTTTGTATCACGGGGATCACTTCCGCTAGGAAAGCATCCGAAACGCCCGCAGGCTTTTGTATAACAGTCACGGGGATCACTCTCGCATGCAGAGCATCCGAAACGCCCGAAGGCTTTTTGTGTAACAGGGACATGACATGACAAGTGTAAGGAATTGTTATTCTAGGGTGTCCACACGCACGCACACACAAGATAGCCCTACGGTGTCAAAAAGTTGTTGTTTGTCGAGCTTAGACTTCGTCGTCAAGTCTAAGTCATTAGGGGCGTCCCGGACGCGCGTCCCGGACGCTATCATTTCACGTCCGGTTTTATACATTCACAGTCTAACAGTTCTAGCAATCTAAGACCAAAGCATGGTCAAAAACGCAAGTGGGTACACTTGCCTGCGGTGGCGAGTGTGTCGTCCTCCCGAAGCGTCTCGTCCAAGCATCTCGTCCACGAAAGTCCGTCTGAAACAGTGCCATGGCGACGGTGTCAAGTCGCAATTTCATCAAGTCCTATTAGTGTTCGTTTCTAGGTTATCGGGACTATCCTATTTGTCAGAAGTCACATTTTGATGTTCAACCCTATTCGACGATTCCATCCTATGTGCACAGTCAAAAAGTCCATTCGTCGATCAACGGTTCCACATCATTTTAAGGGAGCAGAAAATAAATTTAATGAGTTAAGTTGCCGATTTTAGTTAGGTTTTCAGTTCTGCTATGGTGTGGGTTGTGCTATGAGTTAGGGGAAACTAACCTCGTAATGTCGTCCAACAAGCGGAAGTCGGGTCTGAACGGTGCAACATCAGCGTCTTCTGGAACTCCTCGGCCGCGGGTAGTGCAGTGAGGTACCTCTGGACAGCGGGGTGGTGACGTGAAATCAGCGAGCTAAACAGCGATCTCCTTCCCGTAGCGAGTAGCGCAACGGTTCTTCACGATAACGACGACGTCGGCTAAAAGTACGTACGTGCGGCAATGCACGTGAACTCCGAGAGTCCAAGGGGGCTGTTGGTAGATGAAGTGTGACCAAAGGAAGATGCTCGACCCGGTGGATGGCCGACGGCGCGAGCGCACGGCGGTGGGCGGCCGTGAGAAGCCGGGGAGGACAGATTCGCGCCACGTCCGTTGTCACGCGTCTCAATGAAATTTCAGAGGTGAACAGCGGAAACGGGAATTTGCAGTGGGTAAAGGACTTCAAGACAAAGCCAACGGCAGTGGAGTTGTCGCCGGGGGTGGTCGGAGGTGGCCGTACGCGGGCGGCGAAGTTCAGCTTCCAGATCTGTGAAAAACAGCGGATGCGATGTGTTCCGACGAGGATTCCGGGAGCTACAGGAAGGCTATGAGCATGAGGAAAATTGCAGTTGGTAGGTGGTTTCGATAGGAATCCAACGGCGGTAGGGTGGTCATCGTAGGTGGCCGGATGGCCGGTGGGCGTGAGTTTTTCCGGCGGTGGCGCAGATCTGTAAAACTGTCGTTTGGGTTGTGTTTGAAAGCGTTTTGAGGGAGATAGAGATGAGGGAGGAGGGTAATGGGAGGTGGAGATGCTTGGGGGGTCAGATAGGAGTTGATTGGGGGTGGTGGTCGTCGGAGGGGGTGGCCGGAGGGCGTCGGGCGTCGGGTTTTCCGGCGGGCGGCGGATCTGTCCAAAAACTGTGTTTTGATGGGTTTTTCAATGGGTTTCAAGGGGTTTCAAGGGGTTTTGAGGTAGAGAGAAGAGGAAGGAGGGTTGTGGGGCTGTCGAGGGAGAGGGGGGAGGCCAGAGGACGGCCGGCGATGGCCGAAGGTCGCCGGAAAATGAGCTGGCCGCCGGATTAGGGATGGTTGTAGTTTTGTGCGGCCATGGGGTTTTTGAGTGAGTTTTAATGGAGAAGGAGAAGAGAGAGGAGGGAGAGAAGAAAGAGGAGAGATGGAGATGGCCGGAGATCGCCGGAAGATGGCCGGCGCAGCGAAGGAGTGGCCGGTGCGTGGGTTTCCTAGGGTGGCGGCTGGTTGCGTGTAACTCCTAGGGTTTTGCGTGAGAGGAGTTTTTAACATGCTAATATTGCTATATAGGGGTATGGAAGGGGGTGGATTTAAGCAAAATGGGAGAGAGTGTGTGAGAGAGAGGGGGTATAGCTTAGGGTGAAATAGGGTGAAGATAGCCACAGAATTTTTCATGCTACGTGGGCAACCCAAATAGAGTTGGGTTAAGCTTGAATTTGAATTTGATTAAGGATAATCAACGGTTGCAAATTGATTAGGGGATATCTTCCACTACGGGCATCGGAAAAATAATCCGAAAATACCGGGACGATCGTGGAGACGAGAAGTACGGGGCTACGGGGTCCGATCATGCATAACACCTACCAAGAATTTACGTAAAATTGGAAACGGCGTTTTGAGTCAAATGACTAAAACGCCCCCAACTTTCAAAATCGTTTTACGAGAAAACGAGCCGTGAAAAGACGTTCCCAAAAATTACTATAAAATTCTACACTCCCAAACGATCACAACGGCATATCGCATCGCTCATGCTGGAGCTCAGAAAAACCAAATAAAATACGTGCACGAAAAAGTATGTGTACGTAGAAAATACGAACGGTCGGGAAGCGGCCGTTACATGAATCAATCGAATGTGAAATTTCAGACTAGTTTAATATCACTCCCACTTGGAAAAAAATTCCCACTTGGAATGATATAAATATATTTGATAAGTTACTTTCGAAAAATATTGAAGATGTTGTTCTAGAATCGGAAAGGTCTCTACGATTCCAATCACCATCTAGAACAACTTTCAATATTTCCCCCTCACTTATCAAACGATAGTACTCTTATAGTACTTCGCAGCGGAAAAAGCGTTTTTGAAAACGTATTTTTCAAAAGCAAATGCGATATTTCAACTTAGTACCCTTATGACACTAGTGAAATATACGGCAATCTCTGGCCATTGCCGGGATTGAGCCGTAGTCGTGCCAAGGCCGGATCCCCCCCTGAGGGAATTTTTCTGCAAGCCACCGTCGCCGGCTCCCGTATGGATCCATGTGCTCCCCCCTACAGGAGAAGTTTGCCGCAGACAACTCCCGTTGGGCCCGTATGGGCCGGCCATGCATGTCTCATTCATGCAAGCCCCCCCTCCCAAATACAGGGTCAACCGGGGCTCGGCACTGGCCGAAGCCGGGGCCGGCAGTGGCCGGGCACTGGCCTCGGCCAGGTCCGGTAGGCCTCAGCCTGGCACATTGCCAGGGCCGGCCGTGGCCCTGGCAGCGGCCAGGGCCGGCCAGGGTGCCGGCCCCTGGCCTCTGCCAGGGCCGACCAGGCCCCCAGGCCTGGCCCTGGCCCCGGCCAGGGCCGCCCAGGCCCTGGCTTGAGGCCAGGGCACCGGCCCTGGCCTCTGCCAGGGCCGGCAGGGCCCTGGCTGGGCCCTGGCTCCCGGCCAAGGCCGGCCAGGCCCTGGCCTGGCCGCAGCCCTCTGGCCCTGGCCTGGTCGCGGCTAGGGCCCCCTGGCCCTGGCCGAGGCCAGCTTGGCCAGGGCCGGCCAGGCCCTGGCCGGGGCTGGCCATGGCCCTATGGCCTTGGCCGGCCATGGCCCATATGGCCATGGCCGGCCACCCCCTTTCATGGGGTTGGCCGCACACCCCGTCGGAGGGGTGGCCGTGGAAGTTATTGGCCGTAGCCAACCTCCTCCGCATGGGGAGGAGGAATGCATTGCCTCCATAGCCCATTTGGCCATGGTGATCATGCACCAAAATTGTCATCTTCTCCGTTGAAAATAACCACCATCGTCTTCTCCGATGAAGCACCCGTTCGTCGAGAAAACGGTTTTGCTCCAATGGCCGTGTGCCAAAAAATGAAGAAAACGCGTTTCAAGGCCGCAAACTTCACCCTCTACATGAAGAGAGTTCACATTCTCAATTGAATGGAGACTCAGCATCCATGAGGAGCGTGAGTTTGGCGAGATGAACGGTAAGTTCTTCCCGTCACGGAGAGTTCCTGCCATATCTGTAATGGCAGAAGACCCTAACGTGAAAAGAACAACTATTGCGATTCTCTCCGTCACGATGCATTCCTACCATATCCATAGTGGAAGGAGACTCATTCGTGAAAGAGACAACGCTTCGTTCATCGTTTAAACCGGGGCGACGGTTAGCCCGGGGCGAACCCGTATGGCTTTGATACCAATGTCGGATCCTGTCAAAACAAGGACGTTAGGATCGAATAATAAAGTAGAGACTTACGCTTACGTATGCGGCACCGTAATCTCAGAACTTCACCCTCGGATTCGCCACAACAGTCAGTACTTCGTCACGGAGGATCGAAGCAAAGTTTCACCGCCTAAATCTCTATTTAGAAGAGGATTTTAATGGAAGGGAGAAGAAGAACATAAGTTACCTTATGCAAACTTATGGCATGGTTAGATTAGTGTAAAAGGCATACCCTTGGGTCCTATTTATAGGCTTTAAGGGTAGTTATTGTAGGAAATAACCAATTATAAGCTTATTAGCCTATATTAGCCCTTTTACTTATCCTCTTCTTCATTCACTTATCGAGTGCCTTTATGCACTTATAAAGTGACTTTTTCCACTTATCGAGTGGTCCTTTTTGATGGAAATTGAATTCCACCCCTAAGTAATTTTGATGATGAGCACACCAAATGAATGTTTAGTATACTAACTACACTACACTTTAAGTATACAGATTTCGTGAAGCTCTACTGATACTCCAAGAAGCACGCATCAACGCTCCACGACAAAGACGAACATGGCTAAAACTCAAGTGATGAAACTCAAGCTCAAACAAAGCAAGAATCTCAAAGAGAAGCTCATCTGCACTTCATCAAGATTGACTAAACTGCCGAAGACATGTTCAGAGTCTAGTGTGAGTGTGTCGTGTCTTCTAGGATATTTGTCAAAGCCATATCAAGTAGACAACACACACACACGAAAGATTTCGAAATAATTTTTAACTATCTTTAAAATAGTTTTCAAGAGATTTTTCTAGTCACTTCATAATTCTCGTAGTGAAACTCCACGCACCCTGGAGCTAACTACAACTTTTGACTAGAACAACAGGAAAAACTCCTCTGGGAGTCGACTACCAAAAGTAGGGAGTCGACTACTTCTCAGGGATGAAAATTTCCTAGACTCCTCTGGGAGTCGACTACCTATAGAGGGAGTCGACTACCTGCTGGAAATTTTCAAACGTTTTGAATTTGAATTTTAAATTCTTTTGAGTGATTTACTCCGAAATTTTTGGGACAAAAGTCAAACGAAATTCAAATTTCAAATCCCAGTTTTTCCCTATAAATAGAGCTTAATTCTTTTGTGAAAAATACAAGATTATTGAAAATCAAAATTTGCAAAAGCTCTCGTGAATCAAAGCTCTCTCAATTTTTCTCTAGCCAATTTTAATTTCAGTTTTTGTTTGATCTTGCAATATTTTCTAATTCTTTTGAAGATCATATTATTATTTTATTGGCTAAGTTGTTTTTCAAAATCCTCTCTATTATTTCTCTTTAATTCTATTTGAAGGATTTTTGAAAAAGCTCTAGATCACAAAGAACTTATCTCGTATCTTTGTGTGATCTAGACTATCATTCTATTAAGCCACTACACATTGTCTATCTTTTGATTGGCTATAGAATCGGGTGTATTTTCAATCTCTATCACTTGTTGTAGAGTATTGGACAAAATTTCTCATTGTGCTATTTGTTGGAACACTAGACAAGTCTAGTTGTTGCAAGTTGGAAAGTCCTCGGTTTGTGAGGCAAGGGTATAACCCTAGACAAGTCTAGGCGTTGTGTTCGGAAATCCTGGTCAAGGCTAGGTCGTTGGAAATCCTAACGAGTGAAGTTAGGTGCTTGTATTTGCCAAGGCAGATAGTGGAAATCTCGTACCGGTTTTGTCGGGGACTGGACGTACCCGGGTTGCGGGGAACCAGGATAAAAATCCTTGTCTTTGTGCTTGCATTTTCTGTGTTTGATTATCTTTGCATTTATTCTATCTTCAGCAAATATCAATCATATTTCTATACGCTGAGATTTGCATTTGTAACTTTATTTGTTCTAACATATACTCTGGGAGTCGACTACTGCTCATAAGGAGTCGACTACCTGCTGTTAATTTTCGCTGTGCACTTTAAATTATATTGTTGATTAAGAACCAAGCGTAGATCGCTCTACTTGGTTTCTTAGGCAACATTAGAAGGTTTTGTTTTGTGTTGATTGATTAAAGAACAAAAAAGTTTTATCTTTATACAACACTATTCAACCCCCCCCCCCCCTTCTAGTGTTGTTTGCCATCCACAGGATCCAACACTTGGTATCAGAGCGAGGCTACAAATAGTGATGGCGTCAACCTCTTTTCACTCCGAAGGACTGAACACTATGCGACCACCTCTATTCAACGAAACCAACTACGCCAGCTGAAAGATCCGAATGAAGACTCATCTAGAGTCATTGGACATTGAAGCTTGGACTATCACCAAAGTCCCGTATATCGCACCCACCGACGTTGAGTTTGGAAAATGGTCCATCGATGATAAGAAGAGAGCCAATCTCAATGCAAAAGCAATGAATGCCTTGTTTTGCGCTGTTACAGGAAATGAGTTCAATCGAGTCTCCCAATGTGAGACAGCACATCAAATTTGGCACACTCTTCAGGTAAGTCACGAGGGTACAGAAAAGGTAAAAGAATCTCGTATAAATGTATTACATTCAAAATTCGAAACTTTTAAAATGGAAGAAGGAGAGAGTATCACCGATGTGAATACTCGTTTTACTAACATTACAAATGAGCTTGTAGGACTAGGAAAGAAACTTTCCGAGTATGAACAGGTAATGAAAATACTAAGATCACTCTGACCCGAATGGAAGGGAAAGACCACGGCCATTCGAGAAGCTCACAATGTGAATGATCTCACCATCGAAGAACTGATGGGAAATCTCATGGCATATGAGATCGAGCTTGAAGAAGACAAGAAGATCGAAGAAAAACCAAAGAAGAAAAATCTTGCATTCAAAGCTCAAGAAGAAGATTCCGATTACACGGACAAAGAAGATCACATCGCGTTCATCTCAAAGAACTTTAAAGAGTTCATCACAAGTAAGTATGGAAAACGATCTTTTAGACCCACTAACGGTATTATCTGTTTTGGTTGCAATAAACCAGGACATGTCAAGAGAGATTGTCCATTGGAAAGAAACAACCGTGATTCCAGAGATCGTGGGAAGAACAAAGAGAATAATGAAAGACGAAACAATGCAAGAAGCAAGTTTAGACGACCAAAGAAAGAAGCCTATGCAGCCTTCGATCAGAGCGACGATTCCTCATCCGACGAATCCTCAGACGAAGATAATGATGAAAGAAGAGAGACAGCACACATGTGTTTCATGGCATCTACATCATCCAAGGTAAGCTCGCATCATGATTCATCTAGCGACAATGAGTCATCGTCAAGCGATGATGAAGACTTGGACTATAGGGGAGCATATAAAGAGCTATGAAAAATGCATGAAAAGCTCATTAAAGAACATAGAAAAACACTTAGAATTGCTAAAAGAGAGACTAAAGAAAAAGAAGAAGTTATTAAGGAAAATAGCCTTCTTAAAGAGAAAA
This sequence comes from Scilla litardierei, assembly GCA_030789695.1. NCBI lineage: Eukaryota > Viridiplantae > Streptophyta > Magnoliopsida > Asparagales > Asparagaceae > Scilla > Scilla litardierei. The sequence continues at coordinate 730,198,523 of CM061142.1, forward strand.
ATGATCTTTTACAAAAGGATATTCTGCTAGTAAATGAAAAGGTTGAAAGTCTGAATAATCTTCTCGTAACCGTCAAAAATAAATACGACGCTACGATGAAAATTATTGAGAACTTCAATAAAGGAAAAGGGAAGCTAGATAATATAATAGATAATCAAAAATTATCATCTAGCAAAACCGGACTTGGCTATGACTCTCATCATACCAAGAAACGGGTTAAGCACACTAGGATGCATCATACTAATGATAATGTTTTAAGCATCTGGGTACCAAAAAGATTATCTGATCAGCAAAAAGAAAGGTACGCTACTAACTTTGTTCAACAGATTCATTTTAATAAAAATTATAAGTATATTGTTCATGAAGGAACTAAACCGTATTGGGTTTGGTTTCCTAAAGACTAACTCCTCGGACTCAAAATCAAAAGAGTACCATAAAACGCTTATCTTTCAGGTGCTCTAAAAAGGAGGAAGACAATGAAGAAAATTCAGGAAGTCAAACGGCTAAATCGGAACAAATGCTTTTATTTATTTTATAATTATTTAAATGAGTTGAAATAAGTTAAATTTGTATGCATGATTGTTGTTTTATCGCTTAAAATACTTTTTTTAAAAGAGCTCGTTCATCCTGGACCAAACTTTTTCCGGGATGAGAAAACGACTCAACCCAGTAGGGAGTCGACTACCTACAGGAGGGAGTCGACTACCAGTGCGTAAAATTCTGGGTTGCCTCTTTTTTGACTAACTTCTATTGGGTTCTATTTGAGTGGTTGGGTCAAGATCCGTTAAGACAACTTACCCACTAAAGTCTAAAACCCATCCTAGCCACCCAAATCTAGATCTAAAGGCTCCTATTTCTCATCATCTCCTCATCTCTGCAATTAAAACCCCAAGAAAACCCTAGAGGTAGCCGACTACCTCCTTTTCCCCTCTCCTCTCTTGTGTTTTCATCTTGAAGACTTGGACTTTTTTTTGGAGTAATTTCTTTCTCAAATTTACACAAGGTAAAAATTTTTACTTTCATGAACTTTGTTACTTCATTTCTCTTGGTTATCTAGTAGTGTAAAATATTTTTTTTTTGTTGTTTTACTCTATCTAGATGCCTTTCAAAGGAGCTTTTCCTAAGAAGAGAAAGATTGCTACTCCTAATGTTGATTCTGAAAAAGAAATCATTCTACCATATCTATTCAAATCAACTACCTATGAACATTTTGTTAAAGTGTCTAAGAAACCTATCTTGCATGAAAGATTTGTCAAACTCAATGATGTTATCAACTACGGTATTGACAGTCTGCTAGATTTCCAGAACTTAGCAAATTTGTTCTCATCAGAAAATGTGTATATGTGTTATCCTAGGCTTATTCATCTCTTTTATGCAAACATGGATTATGATCTCGTAAAAAGTCGTTTCATTACTAAAGTTCTCGATACCAAACTTGCAATAACTATAAAATCCCTAGGTGAAGCCTTAGGAATTCCCATACTCCGGTATGATCCTCGAGAAAATTGAGATGACTGACGAGAATATCCTAGAGAGAATGTATCTACCTGGTAAACACTTTCAGACCAAACTTCCTTGTAGCCATCTTCGCTATCCGGCGAGAATCTTAGCTAATATTCTGTCGTATAACATTACTCAAAAATCTGGAAGTCATGCTATCCTTTCTGAAAAACAAGCTAAATGCATCTATGCCATTCTTGGTAACATTCGTGTGAATTGGGCTAAAGTCATCATGGATTCCATCCTACTTTCAGCTTCATCTGACAGACCTTCCTCAACTCTTTCTCATGGGCACTATCTGACCATTCTATTCATTAGTTTTAACGTGCCTTTGGATCATGAAACAACCATTCTAGAACCTGCTCGTGTCTTTGATGTTCATGCTCTTGGGAGAATGAATCTCCATCATGACCTTGATGAGAACGTCCCTGAAGAGCAAATCGCTACCGAAGGAGGATCATCATCCTCAAGGCGAGGTAAGAAGGTTGTAATTTCAGATTCTGATGAAGAAAGTGAAGAAGAAGAAAAGGGAAGCGGCGAGGAAGAAGAAGAAGTTCCTGCTTACATCCTTGAACTTCAGGAGATGCTCCTGAAAAGGATTGGAAAATTGAAGATCTCACAGGAGAAAGGATTTGAAGATCTCAATCAAAAGGTGGATGATCTCAAGGAAATCGTAGTGCAAAGCAAGAAGATGACTGAGGAGATGCTTGTTATGATCCTTGAAGAGATCAAGGAACTGAAAAAGAACAGTGGTCACCCTTAGTTTCATGCACTTCTACTTCAAAAACAATGGTTTTCTTTTCAAAAACAATGTTCTCTTAAGCTATGGTTTGTAATAACTTTTATTGTGTGATGCTAGCTACTATGAAATTATCTGCTATGCCAAACTTAGTTGTTCTATGAACTAACATCTCCATTGCAGGCATATGGAATTGAATTCCTCTTATTGATCCATAGAAATTACTGTTTTATTTTTTTTTGTTGATGACAAGGGGGAGAAAAATGTATAATGCAAAAATGTGTATTGTATTTCTAATAGCTTCGATGCAGGGGGAGTACCGCATCAAAGCAGGGGGAGTAAGTATACTTGTAATATCATTCATATATGTCTTGCTTCCAATTTTGCATTTGGGTGTCATCATCAAAAAGGGGGAGAGTGATGGAAATTGAATTCCACCCCTAAGTAATTTTGATGATGAGCACACCAAATGAATGTTTAGTATACTAACTACACTACACTTTAAGTATACAGATTTCGTGAAGCTCTACTGATACTCCAAGAAGCACGCATCAACGCTCCACGACAAAGACGAACATGGCTAAAACTCAAGTGATGAAACTCAAGCTCAAACAAAGCAAGAAGCTCAAAGAGAAGCTCATCTGCACTTCATCAAGATTGACTAAACTGCCGAAGACATGTTCAGAGTCTAGTGTGAGTGTGTCGTGTCTTCTAGGATATTTGTCAAAGCCATATCAAGTAGACAACACACACACACGAAAGATTTCGAAATAATTTTTAACTATCTTCAAAATAGTTTTCAAGAGATTTTTCTAGTCACTTCATAATTCTCGTAGTGAAACTCCACGCACCCTGGAGCTAACTACAACTTTTGACTAGAACAACAGGAAAAACTCCTCTGGGAGTCGACTACCAAAAGTAGGGAGTCGACTACTTCTCAGGGATGAAAATTTCCTAGACTCCTCTGGAAGTCGACTACCTATAGAGGGAGTCGACTACCTGCTGGAAATTTTCAAACGTTTTGAATTTGAATTTTAAATTCTTTTGAGTGATTTACTCCGAAATTTTTGGGACAAAAGTCAAACGAAATTCAAATTTCAAATCCCAGTTTTTCCCTATAAATAGAGCTTAATTCTTTTGTGAAAAATACAAGATTATTGAAAATCAAAATTTGCAAAAGCTCTCGTGAATCAAAGCTCTCTCAATTTTTCTCTAGCCAATTTTAATTTCAGTTTTTGTTTGATCTTGCAATATTTTCTAATTCTTTTGAAGATCATATTATTATTTTATTGGCTAAGTTGTTTTTCAAAATCCTCTCTATTATTTCTCTTTAATTCTATTTGAAGGATTTTTGAAAAAGCTCTAGATCACAAAGAACTTATCTCGTATCTTTGTGTGATCTAGACTATCATTCTATTACGCCACTACACATTGTCTATCTTTTGATTGGCTATAGAATCGGGTGTATTTTCAATCTCTATCACTTGTTGTAGAGTATTGGACAAAATTTCTCATTGTGCTATTTGTTGGAACACTAGACAAGTCTAGTTGTTGCCAGTTGGAAAGTCCTCGGTTTGTGAGGCAAGGGTATAACCCTAAACAAGTCTAAGCGTTGTGTTCGGAAATCCTGGTCAAGGCTAGGTCGTTGGAAATCCTAACGAGTGAAGTTAGGTGCTTGTATTTGCCAAGGCAGATAGTGGAAAATCTCGTACCGGTTTGGTCGGGGACTGGACGTACCCGGGTTGCGGGGAACCAGGATAAAAATCCTTGTCTTTGTGCTTGCATTTTCTGTGTTTGATTATCTTTGCATTTATTCTATCTTCAGCAAATATCAATCCTATTTCTATACGCTGAGATTTGCATTTGTAACTTTATTTGTTCTAACATATACTCTGGGAGTCGACTACTGCTCATAAGGAGTCGACTACCTGCTGTGAATTTTCGCTGTGCACTTTAAATTATATTGTTGATTAAGAACCAAGCGTAGATCGCTCTACTTGGTTTCTTAGGCAACATTAGAAGGTTTTGTTTTGTGTTGATTGATTAAAGAACGAAAAAGTTTTATCTTTATACAACACTATTCAACCCCCCCCCCCCTTCTAGTGTTGTTTGCCATCCACAGGATCCAACACTTTTCACACAAGAAAAGGTTTCCTTCGTGCACGCTTTCGTGCACGCGACATCTGAGGTCCGTATACCCTCATACATCCCCTCATGGGTGTATTCATGTCGTCCATATCCAACACTTTTATGGATGGTATACCTTATGTTTGTGCCAATGTTGTATATATGTTATGATTGTATATAGATCTGCGATGTATGAGTGGATGTCCCTATGTATATTGTAAGTACCTAAATGTATGGGTGTATATGTGTAGGTGTATGTGTGTCTTGGTGTATGTGGATATATGTTTGCATGTATGTTAGATGAGTGGACATATATCTTTGTTGATCTATATGCGGATATATCCTACGTGGTTGCCCATCTATATGTACCTTGGATACGGGTATTTATGTTTGTATACGTGTATATGTGGGTATTTACTTGGGAAGGTGTGCATGTATATTTGTAGCAATATAAATATATGTGTATGTATATAGTTATTTGGTGTGTAGACACCTACATGTGTATGTGTATGGTGGTCGAGGTGTATTATGGGTGGGGGAATGTATGTATATATGTGCTAGTGTACCTCCGTATTGGCTATCTCTAGGTATGTGTATGGGGTGTAGACATAGATTATTATGTATATGTACTTTATGTCTAATTGTATGCATATTGGATGAATATGTACATATGATGGTATAATTAAATGGACTATGTTTGGACTATGTGTATGTATATATGAATGGATGTAGATATGCTACTTGTATGGATACTTGCATGACTACTTGTATGTTGTAGGTTGCATAGATAGTTGATGTATAGATATTGATGTATAGATGTACGTGTGTAAGTGCATCTATACATCAAATACTTGCGTATGTTTTAGGTGTGCAATTCGAATGTGTACGTCTACGTATATCAGATATATATGTGCAGGTAGTCTATTGTATGGTGCATGGGTATATGTGTCTGTGACTCGATGGGTATGTGAATTTTGTATGTGTGTGTGTGTGCATCATCCATGGATGTATATTATATATATAAGTGTGTGTATTGGGTTTCTCTTGTATTACATTACCCATACATTGGAGTGTCTTTTGTTGTGTGACTTAGTGCATAGAAGTGAGTAAGATGTGTCTAAGGTAGTGTATGAATATTGTTGACCATGTTGTATTGAGAGTATCGTATGTATCGTATAACTAACTATATCGGTGGGTACATATATGCGTGTGTGTCTATATTTGGGTGTACCATATATATGTCCATATGAACATGTGTGTATATCCTTGTGTATATCTTGGTGCAAGTGTATGTATATGCACTAGGAGTCTAACAGTGTAATAAGCTCGTATGTGTACCTACGTGTATATGTTGCCTACTTGGATATTTAGGAGTATACTGGGATAAGTTGTGCAGCTGGATATCCGTGTATGAGTATATGTGTATGTCTAGGTGTATGTCTAAATGTATGCTTATGTATACTTGTCTATTGGTGTGAATCCTCGTATGAATATTTATGTGTGTATATGAGTATGTCTTGTATTATTGTATAGTATATGTATGCGTGGGGTAGAGTGACCCTTGATGTCTAGATCTGTCCACCCCTAACTTGACCCATCACCTAGAAAGTCCGGGGACGGACTTTATTTTTAAGGTGGGTAGAGTGTAATACCTATATGTGTGATATACGTGCATGTAAGCTTTTGTGTATAACCATGTGTATGTATACTTGTTTGTTGTGTCTATGTATGGCCTTGGATTAAGGTTGTAGTGATATTATATTATATTGCTTTGTGTGTCCATATCTTATCTTGTGAGAATATTGTATGTATCGTGTAATTATTAGCTTGTATCCTTATTAGTAATCATATGGTATTTTTATTAGGGCTTAGGTGACATATTTGTATTGAGATTGATATTGCTACGTAGTGTGTATGTGCATGTGTGTTATTGAATTGTATGTGAAATGAATGTATTGGAATATAGTTGAATGCGTGTATACATATATTATAGTGACTTTGTTTCCTTATGTTTTAGTGGGTAAAATGTAAGTGTATATAGTTGTTGGTATTAATTGTTTATTTGTGTTTTGTTGTTATGGAGCATGCAAGGTTCCATTATATGTATATGCTGTGCATAAGTGTGTAGTAGTTTATTAGCATATGAAGTCTTATGTATATTAATATTTATGCATCCTATGTATTGAATTAGATTTGTATTGTATAATGTTTGGCATATTGTAAGCCTTTGGATAGATTGTAATAGATGGGTTGTTGTGTAATATTTGTAGTAGTATGGGTTTTGTGCATGGGATGTCATGCTTGTAATTATCACCTTAAGTTGGAGGGCAATTGTGAAGAGGTTATGTGTAATGGCATTCTTGTAATTAAAGGACTAAGATGGAGGGCAATCATGTAGAGACCTTAAGTAATGGCACACTCGTAATTAAGTATTGTTGTGTGTGTAAGGTAAGATGACATGTGTAAGGAAGGAATGTCAAACTCGTAAATGAATAAGCTTCTAGAAGAAAGATCTTTTACTTAATTAAATCCTTTCTTTTTCTGCACTCTCCTCCTTCTTTCTTGTTCTTTTCTTTTCATCCTTCATTTTCATTTTCATTTGCTTCCTTTCTTTCCTTATAGGGGCCGAAATTTTCTCATACAAGAAAAAGAAAAAGGAAATAAAAAAAGGGAAGGAAAGAAGAGAATGAAGGAGGAGTGATGGAGGGAGAGAATTAAGGAGAAGCTTTTAAAGTAAAGAGAAGATGATGAAGGGAGGAGCAAAAGGCCTTGATTGAAGGAGGAATAAATGGAGCTTAATGTGGAAATTTTGGAGAAGTAAATCAAGCTTCATATGAGGTAGGAAAACCAACTCTTTATGGTATATTATGTGACAGAAGTAATTAGAATGAAAAGCTCTTAACTTTTCTTCACTACATGCTTTCCATGCCCTGCTTTGATGTGTGTTGATATAGTTGGCTCCTTTAAATGTGCTCATCCTCAAAATGCTCCTTCATCATGCTAACATGAAAAAGTTGCAAGCTTACCTAAGGATGTTAGTCATTGAATATCAAGTTGTAAAATTTTAGTAGCCTTTAGTGAGAAAGGTGTTGGCTTTATTATGTTTACATGCTTAACATGGCCTCATTATTATGTTTCCTTAACTATCCAAGTTAATTGTTAACCTTATTAATAGATCTTGTTAAAGTTGCCACCTTTGTGTGTGTTAACATGCTAAAGTTGCCAAATTGTTATGTTCAAGCAAAGTTGTTATTTTCTAATCAATCATGCAAGTTGTTATCTTGTTATGGAAATTAGGATGTAAGTTGTCATCTTTTAATCTTTTAATATGTGGTACACAAGTTGAAAGCTTCATGTAAATTGAGGTGTTGATTGTTTTTAAGTTGTTACTTTTCATTTGTGGTTCATGGTGTGATAATTTCCTTGCCTTAATATTTCGGCCATGGGCCATTTGATAATTTTGTAACATTGCAATGGAAGACGAAATAGATGAGAAAGTGAGGGAAAGTTGTGTATGTGTGAGTTGGCCTTGATGCATTTTTATGGAAGTTGTGTATGTGTGAGTTGCTCTTTAAATAAAGCTTTGATGCATTTTTAAGCCTTAAGTATTTTCTACAAAACTTGCTTTTTCTTAATGGTCTTTCATTAGTTTCACTAAATATAGTATTTTATCTAAGGTATTTCCACTAAAATCTTCCATTAGTTTTACTAAAGCTAGCATCTTTACTAGAGTTCCTTAATTAACTTCATTAAGGTTTCTATTTTTATTAAGATCTTTAAGGTCTTTCATTAAAGCTTGCTTATTATATTAAGTTACTTAAGATTGCGCTCTTTACTTATGTCCTATGTCTAGTTCATTAAAGTTGGTGTTTTCACTAAACGTTTCTTAATTGGGTTCATTAAAGCTTGCATTTTTATTAAGTCACTTAGGTAATCTATTTAAAGATTCCATATTTTACTAAGGTCCCTTAAGTAGTTTATTCAAAGATGGCATTTTACTCAAGTTCTACATTTCACTAGAGTTACTTCATTGGTTCAATAAGCATGCATCTTCACTAAAACTTGCATTCTTATTAAAGTCTTTTGTATTTTTACTAAAGTTACCTAAAGAAGTTATCTTAAAGGTCGCATTATCTTTAAAGTTCTATGATGAGTTCATTGGTTTTAAGATAGTGGGTTGTCATAACTAAAATTGCATTTATAAGATAGCATTCTCAATGATTAATGATGGTTATGGAAATCTGTCACGTCCCGCTTCCCAGTATACTTGGGAGCGAGGATGCGAGCGGGCCCGCATGTGCTTAAAGCAAGAAGGATGTACTTTTTCTTTTCTTCCTCCTTGGTTTAAGCATAATAAGCGTCTGTGATAACAACTTGCAGATTCTTGTATGCAACTCAAACAACAAAGATATTTGATTTTATTACAATCTCAAGTCTCAAAAGGATTACAACAATGAAAGAATGAAAAGAGAGAGGGTCATAAAGCCCATACAAGTAATAAAAGAATGATAAGTACAACGATGCTACGAAGGCACGTTGCTCCTCAGCAGGGTATCTTAGCGTCTGGGCACTCCAGATCAACATGCTCACCCTCTAAGCATACTCCTCTGCGAATCTGTCTAAAACCTGATGTATATTTCACAAGATAGAATCAATGCAATATACGTCAGCGAGGGTCGCTCGGTAAGGTTTTAAGCGTTAAGAAAGTTGACCCTCGGCAAGATTTTCAAAATCATTAACATGGCAAGGTGAGTAACATAATATGATTTCAATAATTAAAACATGGCAGCGTAAGAAACGTATGAGCAAATCACACGTAGTGCACAAAGCAGTGGCGTGGCAAGTGTAGTGTGCAAAGCAGTGGCATGGCAGGAGTAGTGTGCAAAGTAACAAACATGGCATGTGTAGTGTGCAAAGCAGTGGCATGGCATGTGTAGTGTGCAAAGCAGTGGCATGGCAAGAGTAGTGTGCAAGGTAACAAATATGGCATGTGTAGTGTGCAAAGCAGTGGCATGGCAAGAGTAGTGTGCAAAGTAACAATATAACATGTGTAGTGTGCAAAGCAGTGGCATGGCAAGAGTAGTGTGCAAGGTAAAAAAACATGTACATGAGCAAGGTAAGAGGGGCTTGCAGATTGCACGATTCACAATAGTAACAACAGCAGTAAAATGGTGCATCATTCAATCAAGTGTGTCTAGTGACAAGCCTAAAGTCTGAACGGGAAGTGACTAGCATTACACCCAAGCCAACGGGAGCTACCCGTGGCTCTCTCTCACCGACCCGGCCAGGTATCGGTCGAATTCACCAATAGAGTGTAATCTAGCATTCCGACCTCTACTGCATTGGACTACCCACCCAAGTGTTGTGCGGGAACACGAGCCAGCCTAATCAATTACACGATGATAAACCGCCATATACTGGAACACGGGCCAGACTAATCACATATGACCGACGAGAGTAGCTAATCAAAAAGCACAAATTCACGATTTCAAGGTATTCCATTCCATCAAGGTGTTCCATCAATATCCATTCACTCAAGTGTGTACAAGCAGGTTAATTATCAGTATGTTAGGCAGTATGATATGAAACAATTCTTGGTTTAACAATTCGTTGTAACAATGTTTTAAAACAAGGAAAATGTACACTTGCCTGTAATAGAAGATTCTGGTGTTCGAGTGGACGTAACAAGGGGCGTGATATATCTGTGCCATTGGATACACGATATCAAGCTTAAAGAATTAAATATAAATTCTAACTTATTACATACACTATATTATTAATACTGATTTATAAACATATACTCTTTAAACTAACATTACTAACTTACATGGTTACAGTTCTGATTACTATTAACAAATGGTCATATGAAGTAACCAGCATACATTACTTATTATTATACACTAACCTATATAGTAGATATACACATATCAAATAACACTAACCAATATGTAGACATATATAGTACAGTACAACAACTATTGCCATTATAATTATATACTAACTGATAATACTCAAACTAACTAAAATAATAATAACTACCTACATTATAATAATTATTACCTTAACTTATAACCCCCTTTCTCTCTCACATGTCTTCTTCTCCCTTCTTTCTTCTTGATGCAGAGTGAAGCTTCAATGGGGGCTCGGATGGTGCACAGAGGAACATCTGTGGTGGATCTGGGATCTTCAGGCGGCAAGACGGAGGCACGAGGAGATCCTACGGGAGCCCGATATGGCGACAGCGGTGGGTCTCCGGGTGGATTTGATTGGAGCAGGGTAGGGTGGCTTGGTGGTGGAGGCGAGGTGCGGGGTTGCTCAGAGGTGAGGGAGGGGGATACGGGGCTGTCGGAGTGAACAGATGGGGATGGAGATGTCGCAAGGTGGGGTTGTGCAGGGGTGAAGTCGCCGACAGAGGGATGTAGGGGAGGCGGCTGGCGTGAGGGGGAGACTTGTCTGCCGGAGATGTGGAGGGGAGACTCAAAGCAGGGTGGTCGTGCGGGCTTGGGGGTTGGTAGGGCTTACCGGAGAAAGGCCGGGCGGTTGCGGGCTTGAGGGTGGATCAGAAGCTTGGGGTGTCGGGAGATGGTTGGTTGGCCTGAAGGGGAGGTTGGAGATGGCAGGGTGCGTTGGTGCCCTATTTCGAACAGAGTGGAGAGGATGGGGGCAGGGTAGAGTGTCACGCCCCACTTCCCATTATATGGGAGCGAGGACGTGACGGAGGTCCGCATGGGCTGGAGCGGTGAAACTCGAGCCCAATAAGCATCTGTGATAACACACGTAACAGGTTCTTGCATGCATTTTAGAACAATAAAAAATAACATTTCATTAAATTTAAGCCACATCCAGAGTTCGTACATGAAATAATACAACTGGGCCTCAGCATGGCCAAAAGAATTACAAAAGAGAAAGTAAAACCTTAAAACAATGTACTAAAGAAAATCTAGGTAAGCAGCAACACTCTACTCACTAGTCCTCCCCTGGAAGTAACTCAGCATCTACAGCAAACACCTGGCTCTCTAAGTCGGGCGTCTCAACCAAGTCCTCCTAGCAACCAGTCTCGTGATCTGACATACATTCCAAAAACATGAATGTATGTCAGCAAGGGCCTGTAAGTAAAAGTAAGACGGCCCAAGGCAAGGTATGTGAATAATAATAAGTTATGAAGCATTAATGATTTTATACATGGTGTCAGCAACATTAAATATGTCAATTCAAAGCAAGGGAAAGTAAGGTAATTCTGGCATGGCAGTTCTAAAGCATTTTAAAGTAAAGTAATGAGCATGGCAATTTATACAGACATGGCAGGGAAGTAAATGACGGTGCAGGAAAGTAAACGTGGCTGGGAATGGCCGTAGTGTGTGCTACCGGCTACAAGACAAGACAAGACAAGACCGTGTGTCACGAAGGGTTCATGCCTTACAGATAGAGGGGGATCAAACCCTCTAAACCGTGCGCACGCTCAACCCTACCCCAACCCAAGTGCACAAGGCAAGTCCGTACAAGGGATCACTCTCTATCTTGGAGAGTGCCCTATTCCCCGCAGGTTATCCATACAAGGGACCACTCTCTCTATCTTGGAGAGTGCCCTATTACCCGCAGCTTGTGTATTCGTACAATGGATCACCCTCTCTATCTTGGAGAGTGCCATATTACCTGTCGGTTGTGCAATAGAATCAAATGTGTTCAAAGCAGTTCAAGAGTTTCATATCATTACAAGACATCGTCAATTTACATAATAGGGGTCCACACACACACACGCGCATAAAATGCAACTAGCACCATTACTACAAAATTTTATGAAAATTCGCACACTTGCCTGATTGAGACGGTTTTGGTTGTCCTGGTGGTCATAACGAGTGGCAAGATTTATCTGCGACATTGGATTTTAAAACATCAAGTTAACAAATTTAATTAATGCTACTAATATTAATCCCTCTCATACTGGTTATAGGATTTATTCACATAAACACAATGTTTATTCATAGTCTTACACCCATTTAACTAATAAACCGATTATTTACAAAAGTGCAACCGTACACGGAAACAATGTGCATATATATATATATATATATATATATATATATATATATATATATATATATATATACACAGTTAATATAAACTAACCCACATTTATATAACTTACATATAATACATATATATACACAGTTAATATAAACTAACCCACATTTATATAACTTACATATAATATATACTATGGGGCACTGTGCAACATACTTGTTCATCTGCTTATTAGCACGTATGGTCTTACTACCTCCTACATCCTAAGTCATATAAAAAATAGGTTACTGCAACACTGTGCTTAAGAAAAGAACTCACCGATTTTCTTCACTTCATGGCGTGTGATGGGTTGCAGCGAGGTGTTCGCAGCAAGGCACAGTGACGGAGCTGCTGCGGCACCGTGGCTGGGTCTGGCGGTGCAGGGTGGCGACATAGGAAGTCGTCAGGAACAGCAACAAGAGGCAGCGAGGCTTGCGTGCTGCTTGGGAGGTGGAGGAAGAGGCTGCGGGTTTGCGGGTTCCGCTGGCCGCGGGAAGTCAGCTGTCGGCGACATGGAGATCGCCAGAGGGGTCTGTGGCAGGAGGGGAGGTCTGCCACGTGGGGTTTTTGGCGACGAGGAAAAGACTGTCGATGGTGGCAGTTGGAGAGAATGGAGCGGATGGGGTTTCGACGGTGTGGTGTGGCTGACGGCGAGCTCGTGCGTCGGAGATGAGGAGCTGTCGGCAAGTTGATCAGGTGACTGCGGAGAAGAGGGCGACGTTGAAGATGGGGTGCAGATGTCGGTTGTCGAGGCTGTTGTATGGGGACAGGCCGTGGGCTACGGCCTGAGATGGAGTCGGCGTCGTGGGGGAGAGTGGAATGCGACGACGTGGTTGACAGGGTAGCGAGGAGATGACCGATGAGGGTGGTGGCCGCCCGTAGGTAGAGGGAAGCGGGGGACGCGCGCAAGCTTGGGTGCAAGGTGGCTGAGGGAGAGAAACACAGGTTAGGGTTTCGGAGTGCTGTTGATGGGTTAGTATTTATGTTGTATAAGTTACTATATGTGGACTTGTGGCCTGCCATGCGTGAGCTGTCCTAGGTCCCATCTAGGGTTAGCTTAATAGGTATAGGGCTGAGGTTCAAAATAGGGTTTCTGTAGGATACTAGGGTTAGGTCTAAAAGAAAATTAGGAGAGCTCCTAGTTTCACACGTGAACAAGGGAAATGTGCTTTAGGTTTGGTCCCTAAATTTAAGGAGTGTGCGTGTGTGCGTGCGGAAATTTGTAAGGGTGGCAGCTGCTCTAAAGGAAGATTAGGGTTTAGAGATTTGATAGGAAAGAAGTTAAACTAGGTTGAAAAGGAAGGGGGGGACAAGAAGTTAAATAGTAATTAGAGGTAGGATGGTGTAGTTAATGAGAATGAGCAAAAGTCTCATCTCTAATATAGGAAATAATTTGAAATTGAAAATTAAACTTTGAAAGAAAAATATTTTGATGGAATAAACATAGTTAAATTAAGAAGACTTATGGCCAACGCGTATAGGGTTGTAGTTAAAACAGATACGTATAGTAAATACGCTAAGCCTAAAATTTAAAAGTACGGTTATACATTAAATAATGGATACGGAAAGTGTACGACAAGGAGGGTAAACGACTGAGATGTATATCAAAAAAAATACTGGCCATTATATCCTACCCACCTTAAGGAAAATTCCGCCCTCGGAATTCACATCAGCTAGGGGGTACTGAAAAAGATAGGGTTAGCGCTCATGTATATCCTCTCTCGATATACGCCTACTACACCCTCCACTATGAACCCACACTGCTAAAAATAACAACTACGAATTCACGCGCAATTACTCAATCAAAAATTTATAAACACTAATAATAATAACCATAGTAGTACCACTACTGGTATTACCAATTAATAACCATGCTAGTAGTAATAGCAACACACTTACACACATCACCAATTCCTAATAATACTGTTACTAATATACGATAATTTAATGTACAAACTTATTAATGCATTGCCTCATCATATGTATACAAACATAGTCCTCAAACATATAGTACTACATGTCATATAATTACTCTACCCAATATCAATACATGAGTACAATCACATTCAATCAAGTAATACCACAATAGTTTAATAACTCTACATACTACATTATATTATATACATCACGTAATAAACATCACTACGCATATACGTGTACACTTACCCATCAATAAACATGCTCTAATATATATGAAGTGCTAGGGTCATCACGATCTACCCACCTTAAGTTCAAGTCTGTTCTCAGGCTTTCGTGAATATAACCCACTCGTGGATGAGCGGACTAAGGTTACTCTACCCCAAACATATACATATTATAAAAACAATGCTTATTCCTACACATACATTATCACACATACACAAACTCACACTATTATACACTACCTCATAACCACACAACATATCCATATGTACCATATGTTCACACAAGTATACACACTATAATAATTTACATCAAGCTAGTATACTACTGCCTACACCCATCCATACATAGTTACAAACATACATTTGTGTATACCTACTGGTATGCACATGCACATACATCATCCCATAGAAGAAGTAATTTAATATTATATTCCTATTACTATATGTAGATCACACGCATACATACAATACGTATATATATACCTATAACGAAGCACATACCCATCCACGGATGAGCACCCGTCCATACGCACTAATATAAGAAGATCATACAATTAATCTGTACACTCAACTATAAGTACACCTATTATCATTACACCTAACATGCCCATAATATTACTAGTATACAATTATACGCATTGTCAAATACATTCCAACTACATACACCCCAAGCAGATATTCAAACAATAATTTAATACGCACAGATATTTCTATAGTGATATAGCTATTCACACACACACACATATGTATGAATATAACACTTACTACTCTATACTCAACTATATATATATATATATATATATATATATATATATATATATATATATATATATATATCACGTATTTCCGTATATGGACATACAACACAATAGACCACCCCTAACATGCCAAGAGGGTGCCCATTTATACATGAGCGGGACACCGAGTTTCACACACACGGGTCCACACATACTACCTATATACATGCACTACAACAATATCACAATTAATACTAATGAACCCACTATACTCATACTAAAGTTGACATAAATAATGACAAGCACTAATGGGGTAATTAAGCAATAGTAAGGAAACCGAAGTCGAATAGCGTAACAGAACAAGATCGTGATGAACGGTTTCTGATGAGGCATGGATAATGAGTTAGATTGGTTAGGTGGCATAAAATAGTTATGAATAATTAAGTAGGATAATGAAAGATATGTGTAAAATATAATAATATCCTTATAAAATATACAAGAACAGCGAGTAGATGGTATAAGTTAAAACACGGAATAAGTATCAGATGAAGAAAATAATGAGTATAGTGATGTAGTGATTGTTTTGTAAATGGGAATAGATTTATACAAAAAATTTGAAATATGAATATGATGAATATAAAACTGACACACTTAAAAAGTTGGAGTTTATTTAGCGTAGAAAAGTATTTTAAAAGTATGTACGATATGTTGTTTCGAAGTACGTTTAGTAGTATAGAAAGAAAAAGAATGAAATGTTGTCGAGCCAGACAGTTAGGTGATATGCATCAGACATCTGGCAGATCCATAAAACTATATATCAGAGTATTTGATTTTCCAGACGGCTGATAGCACATCTCCAACCGTCTGGTTTCCTCAGCCTGTAGTGAAAGCTTCATTAAGTCTCACACAAAAATCCTAAAAATTCTTAAAATTCCTCAAAATATAATGAACTCTAAAATACATTAAATGTTCAAAAATGCACAATATAGAGCTCAATTAAGCATAAAAACACATGGGAGTGCCACAGAATCGAGGGTAAAATATGCAATATATATGCGTAATCACACACCCCAACTAGCGTTTTGCTAGTCCCTAACAAAATAAGCAAACAATTCTAGAATTTCCATCAACCACATCATATGCAATCTATCAACTATGGTATGAGTAAAAAGCATCTTTCTCTAACATATTTGACATTTCATGGAAAAAAAATCCACATCCATGACATTTCATCAATCACCATATATCTAGCATAAAACATGCACAAGATTTATAAGTGTCCAAGTATACTGTAATCTCCTATCTCAGAGTTCCAAATCTTTTAAAGATTGGCCTACACAATAATCAACTTGTCAAAAGTTCATGATATTGAATTTACACACAACATGCTTTGTTGTTATTCTCTCGTTTTTTGGGAACTCAAATCAATCCATTTAGCAAGCTTTAGGCCAATGACTCCTAAACCAGACAGTCTTTGGGCATTAGGCTTAGAAGATTCCCTCGGACTTAACGACTCGGATCGTTTAAGTTCAATTATTCTTACTTGTGTATTCCTCCATACTCTATTTTTTCGACACGAATCCCCTAGGCTTCTTGAGGCGCGAGGACACGGCTACTCATTAGAGTTGGAAGAACGGTGCACTTTGTTCACTCTTTTATTTCAATTCAATTTTTTATATATATAGCATGCTTAAGCAAAATTCTCAATGATTTACTTATGACGAGTGATATACATGTATTTGGCCACCTTTTAGGTTAGAACCTAGTCAATTTGATTACTTCTACATGGGTATTCATATCACAAGGGAATGTTCTATAATAGATTAATGATATCATGAGGTTAAGTGTCATTCATGAAGGTCATGCAACGATGTCATTCATACTCAAACCATGCCAAACTTAATTTCAAGAATTTGAAAGGTGTATGGAAATCCAAATAGAAAGTTCACCACATTATGCACAAGAGAGACTTGGGTGATCAAAATGTCAATGCAATTGTTTCATTGTTTATTTTATTCTAGTTATATATGTATGGCTATATATATGGATTCATGGAGATCAGGTGGTACCTGATCTAATAGATCAGGTGCAAGACAAAAAAGGTGGGGCCCCAATGAGTACATGCCAAGTGGGGACTTGTACTTTCCACCTTTTTGTGTCTTGGCACCTGACCTATTAGATCAGTGCCACCTTTTCTACATTAAATCCACACACACACACACACACACACACACACACACACACACACACACACACACACACATAGGGGAACCTACTGAAGTTGTTATGGAGGAAGCCAGTAAATTCATGGGAGCCTCTGAGGTAGAGATTATTAATACTGCAGGGAGCCCGGACTATTATGCAAGTATGCCTGGAAATAATGTGGATGATGCAATTAATAAGGGGAAGGGTAGCTTTCAGGAGGAGATGAATTCTGCAGTTACCAATACTTTGTCGCACACACAGCAGGGCAAAGCTGGAGATGCTATTTTTCCAAGCATGTCATCAGGTCAGGTTCTCCCCCCAATTCAACTCGACAATTCAAGGCCAACCTCATTGATCCTTGAAGAGACATTGGTCTAGGCTATAGACAAATTACCTGATACTATGACCATCCCTAATCTGGCCTGGGAAAAGAAGCATGCAAAGAAATTGAATTCTGGAGATGAGGCAAACACTTCTACACAGATAGCTACAGGAGGGGGATTTAGAAAGAGATCCAGGCTAAATTCTGGAGCTGGGGGGAAGCATCAACAACCCATTACTTAATGAGTGTATTTGTTTGGAATACGCGAGGCCTTAATAACCCCGTTAGACGTCGAGACCTGCGTGATAGATTAAAGAGGTTGAAGCCAACTATTGTTATTTTGTTGGAGACGAAGCTGAAAGAGGTTAATAGCAACTGGAGTTCTTATTTTCCTAATAGCTGGTTAATGCAAGATAATTTCTCATTACATTCAGGAGGGAGGATTCTTATTGGATATGATGTGACTGTCTGGAGTTGTATGCTTGTTTCCATTTCTGCTCAACATATCACTATGCGTTCTCAGAATAAAGGGGGACTCTCTATTATCCTATCGGCCATCTACGCATCTAATCTTCGTTCTTACAGGAAGCAGCTTTGGAAACATATTGAGAGTGAAGCCGTAAAGCTAGATCGGGAAGCTTGGATTATGGGTGGTGATTTTAATTATGTCCGCTTCTCTAAGGAAAGATTGGGGGAAGAAGATTGGACCCTAAGGTTGTGGATGAATTTAACAATTGCCTTGGATGCTGCTTGCTTCTTGATCTCAAGAGTATTGGGAAAACCATGAGTTGGTGCAATAAGCGTATTGGCGTAGGGCGCATCTCTGCCAGACTAGATAGTGTGCTCTGTAACTCTAAATGGATTTCTATGCTTCCTGAGACATTCGTGGAATACTTGGATCCGACCACAAGTGATCACTCTCCTATGTTGATCCAACTTCATCCTAAGGTAATATTATACCCAAAGCCATCCAAAATTTTCAATTATTGGGTTAGAGTGCCAGGGTTCAATGAGGTAGTTGAGGCTAGCTGGAATCAATATGCTGAAGGTTCCCCCATGCATCGCTTTAGTGTCAAGCTTCGCCGTGTGAAGCATGTTGTTGAGTATTGGTGTTTCATACCAATCTTATTTTGATGATGATCACAACATTATATTGTTGCTAATGACTCTCATGTTTTAGTCTCTTAGTTTATTTCAAGAATATCTTTCTTGGAGACTAATCACTTGGTGTAAGGATGGACATCATGTGAAGAAGGGCCAAAGTTTGGACTCAAGGAGTGCCAAACCTTGGAGATGGTGGAGAGCAATCAAGGCATCAAGATTGAAGACTTAGACTCTAAGGAAAGCATTGTAATCCATGTAATTTACTTTATTGCTTTCTCTCTCTTTTGAGTCTAGGTTATTGTAATGCCTTGTTAGATGGTTTACTTATCATGCATATGCATTTAACCATCTTAGTGAGCCTTATGATTGTCATAGAATCCAACCTAATAGGTTCACTCTGTCCAAAGACTCATTTGGAGTCTCTGGCTTTCCATCAGTTGCCTGATGAGGGAAACACAGTCGATTGGGTGATTTCCAGTCGACGGTAGATCCTTCTACAGTCGCCTGATATGCACAGCTCAAGTCATCTTTTCAATTGACTCAAACTTGAGCTTTACGCATAGTCGTCTGTCGATCAGTTTATAGTCGCCTGGAAATTGGCCAACAGTCGCCTGAGTAGCGTAAGTGCATTCTCTGTATCTCTCTGTCTTTTCTCCGTCTTATTCTGCAGACGACTGATTAAGGTTTTACAGTCGCCTGACTAATAGACAGTCGACTGTATTATTGACATCAGTCGCATGTGCGTAAACTGGAGAAAGAGTGTAGCTCTCGGTTTCGATCCATCCCCTGCAGCAGTCGTCTGCTGAAGGATTAACAGGCGCATGTCCTGTTTGTCAGTCAACTGTAATGTCTTCGTCAGTCGACTGTCCTGGCTCAGATTATAGCCGTTGGATATTTTCTAGCAGTTGATTAGTCGACTGTCTTTTGATCTTCGGTTGACTGTTCCTGTCGTTTTCACCCAGTTTCTAGCCATTGCAGTATTCTTTCTTTGGCCGTTTCCTTGGGTTTTTGGGCTTGTTATGGGATTCCTATATATATGAGTGTGCTGCCATCTCTTGCTTCTTCTTGGTACAATTGAAAATCTTAAGAGATCTATAAGCAACTCTCAAGCTCCCTCATTTCCCTCCATTGAGCATTCATTCCTCTTCGTGCATTGAAGTCCAGCTCAAGGGAAATCATCCAAGTGCTCTCAAGCATATCTCAACACTTGGAGATCCTCTTCCATGCCTTGCATTCATTCATGTGTAAGCATCTCAAGGCATAGGTAAGAGTATTTATTTTACTTGGTGTAATTGTTGTCTCTAATTCTCTTTGTGGGAATTAGTGTTTCTCTCTTTGTGGGAGGTTGTCTCTTTGTGGAACTTAGGATATTCTCTTTGTGGGAATAACTCTCTTTGTGGGAGTAAGTCTCTTTGTGGGAGTTTAGTGTCCTAGTGTATGGCTAACCCTAATTCTCTGAGTGGGAGTTAGTGATTATCTGTGTGGGAGTCTTGATCCTCGTGTAGGATACGTTGGGTCCTTGTGTATGGCATAAATCCTCTTTGTGGGGTATCTCCTTATGAGATTTGTATTCATTTCTCTGTGTGAGATTATAGTGGATATCGGTGTGGCTGGATGTACCCAAGTTTGGGGAACCAGGGTAATTCCTTGTATTAGCATTTGAATTGTTTGTGCCTTTTAATTCCTCTTACATTTATAATTCCGCATTTGCAAGTTTAATTTTAATTGGACAATTTTATTGCCATTACACTATTCACCCCCCTTTAGTGTGTGTTGTTAGTATTGCAAGTGTTAGTCGATCCCTACAATTGGTATCAGAGCGAGGTTAAAGCATACTACAACCATGGCATTCAACACAACGTCCGCGCCTCATGAAGAAGGTCATTCAACCGTCAGTCCCCCGCTTTTCAACGGAACCAACTACCCAAGTTGGAAGATCAGAATGATGATCTACTTGGAGGGTCAAGACCTATGGGACATTACGGAGGTGCCATTTGAGAAGCCCACTACTCCTGCGGCTTCAAGGACAAAGGGGGAGAAGGACTCGATCAAGTACAATGCAACGGCTATGAATGCATTCCATTGCGCCCTCTCAGCAAATGAGTTCAACCGCATCTCCATGTGCAAAACGGCCAACGAAATTTGGCATACTTTGGAGATTTGTCATGAAGAGACAACAAAGGTAAAGAAATCTAAACAAACTGTGTTTAGATCTAAATATGAAATGTTTAAGATGCAGGAAGGCAAAAGCATTTCAGAGATGTTCACAAGGTTCACTGATATCGTGAACGCTTTGGAGGGACTCGGGAAGATAATTTCCCAAGAGGATCGTGTAGAGAAGATCCTTGACTCTCTCACACCTCGATGGGAGTCAAAGGCCAACGGAATTTTGGAGTCATATGATACGTCCAAATACACCATTGAAGAGTGCATTGGTAATCTCATGGCGTATGAAGTAAAGATTCAACACAAGAAGGAGATTCAACCAACGAAGCCTGAGAAGCCGGAGAAGCAAAAGGGGATTGCATTCCATGCCAAGGAGGATCCAATCAAGTGGATGAGAAAATTCCATCGAGAAGCTCCTAGTGAGGATGATGAACAAGAAGATGCAAGTGGAGAAGAAATTGGGGAGCTTGCCGAGCAATTCAAAGCATTTCTTAAATGCAAGCAAGGTAAGTCTTTGTCAAAGTTTGCCTCCAATTCTAACAAGGTTCCTACTTGTTATACTTGCAGTTGAAAGGGTCACTTGTCCACCGAATGCCCTTCCAAACCTAACAAAGAAACTTACAAGGATAAAGGAAAGAAGCATTGGAAAGGAAGGTCTAAGTCCAAAAATCACAAGAAGGGACTTGTCGGGACCTTTGATGATTTGAGTGAGGACACTTCGAGTAACGAAGAAGAGGATGCAAAGGAGGATGCTCACGCATGCTTTGTAGCCATGGATGGTCCTACTCCAATCCCCTCCAGATTAAATGAAGAAGAGTTGGATGCGTGGCTCGACGCCTACAACTCCTATGAGGATACGTGCCTCATGGCTATGGAGGAGAGGTCGTCATCAAGCTCTAGCAAGAATGATGATGAGGTTGAGATCGAGGAAGAAAAGATCTCATATGAGGAGCTCAAGAACAACTTCGACTTGGTCTCCGAAAAGGCTAGTAAGTGCATCAACTCTTATAATAGATTAAAAGCAAAATATAAGATTGCTAAGAGTAGATTGCATGAGCTAGATATTACTAGTGTAATTCATGATGAAAAGCATGTTTATGACACTTGTGAGAGAGACACACTTCTCTCTCAAGTTAAGAAATTGAGCCTTACAAATGATAATCTTGTTGCTCAAAACCTTAGCTTAGGTTCTCACATTCAACAACTTACGTTGAAATGTGAAGAGGAATCCCGGAAGCTCAAAAGCTTTGTGTATTCTAGGGATTCACTCCACGATTTGTTGGAAAAACAACATCCGGCAAATCATAGAGGAGGTTTGGGTTATATTCAAAATGTGGTACCCAACCCCACCTCTAATTCCTCTTATGGTTCAAATACAAGAAATATTGCTAAAGCACATAAGAAGAATCACCATGCTTTCTTGTACAACAAGAACATCAACAAGAAGTATGTAGTTCACGAGGTAATGAGGAAGAATGACGAATCTTCATTTTTTGCTAAGAAGCAAAATCCTCATTCTTTGCATGCTAAGAAATTCGTTTCTACACCTAAGCTGCACACTAACCTTAGTGGGAATCCATAATCTCAAGGATTTCGTAGGCAAGGGTTTTGCCTTTGCAAGAGGGATAGCTACATCAACTCTTTAGTTATGGATGTGATCACCTCGTGTGATTATGTTAGGAAGTCAAACTCATCTTGGGTTTGGTTCTATAATGTTTAGGTTCCCCACACACATTTACTTATTGCATGGGTATTGTGCTTAATGTTATATTTTTGCATACCCATTGATTGTGTGTGTGTTTCATGATTTTTTTGAAAATACTTTCAAATGTATATATTTTTCATGAAAATAGGAATCTTGGGGATTTTTAACATGCATACATTCTTGATCCATGTGTATGTCAATAGGGGAGTTAATATGTTATATGTTTAAAATATTTTAAAATATATTTTGACTCTCATTTTGAGGATGGTTGAGATCATTATTTACTATTGGTTATTTTTGGTCTCAAACCAAACCTCTTGTATATTGCCAACATGTTTTATGTTATATGTGTTTTGGCAATATCTCTATGTATCATTGAAGCTTGATTTTTCCATATCAATTGCTTTGATACATTTTATGGCCCATGGCTCCATTTATTGTATAATTGGTATTAGATCCTAGAAGTCAAAAGTTGACCATTTCTTTGATCTAGGGGGAGCATGGGATAGTGAATTGATACCCACTAATTTTTTAAATTTGGTATCATACATCTCTTTCTTTTCTTGCATATTGTTACATCTTAGTGAAGATGACAAAGGGGGGTATATTTGATGTCCACCTTTTTGACGATGTCAAGGGAGAGAGATATATGCATTATGTAACTACTATATAGGGAGAGTTATATACATATGCATATGGGGAGAGATATATGGGATTTGATAAACCTTTCATGTTTGCATGATATTGTCTATTACAATTGGTTTATGTAATCCTTCCTATTATATGTCAACATGATGTTATTTGGTAGAATGAGTATTTACTATTATGTAGCTCATTGTTTACTTGGTGCATATAAGTAGGGGGAGCTCATTAGCATTGTGCTTTAATTCTTTGTAATTTACATAATGTGTGTCATCATCAAAAAGGGGGAGAATGTTGAGTATTGGTGTTTCATACCAATCTTATTTTGATGATGATCACAACATTATATTGTTGCTAATGACTCTCATGTTTTAGTCTCTTAGTTTATTTCAAGAATATCTTTCTTGGAGACTAATCACTTGGTGTAAGGATGGACATCATGTGAAGAAGAGCCAAAGTTTGGACTCAAGGAGTGCCAAAGCTTGGAGATGGTGGAGAGCAATCAAGGCATCAAGATTGAAGACTTAGACTCTAAGGAAAGCATTGTAATCCATGTAATTTACTTTATTGCTTTCTCTCTCTTTTGAGTCTAGGTTATTGTAATGCCTTGTTAGATGGTTTACTTATCATGCATATGCACTTAACCATCTTAGTGAGCCTTATGATTATCATAGAATCCAACCTAATAGGTTCACTCTGTCCAAAGACTCATTTGGAGTCTCTGGCTTTCCATCAGTCGCCTGATAAGGGAAACATAGTCGACTGGGTGATTTCCAGTCGACGGTAGATCCTTCTACAGTCGCCTGATATGCACAGCTCAAGTCATCTTTTCAATTGACTCAAACTTGAGCTTTACGCACAGTCGTCTATCGATCAGTTTACAGTCGCCTGTATACTTACAGTTGTTTGGAAATTGGCCAACAGTTGCCTGAGTAGCGTAAGTGCATTCTCTACATCTCTCTATCTTTTCTCCATATTATTCTGCAGTCAACTGATTAAGGTTTTACAGTCGCCTGACTAATAGACAGTCGACTGTATTATTGACATCAGTCACCTGTGCGTAAAATGAAGAAAGAGTGCAGCTCTCTATTTCGATCCATCCCCTGCAGCAGTCGTCTACTGAAGGATTAACATGTGACTGTCCTGTTTGTCAGTCGACTGTAAGTTCTTTGTCAGTCGACTGTCCTGGCTCAGATTATAGCAGCCGTTGGATATTTTCTAGCCGTTGATCAGTCGACTGTCTTTTGATCTT